>JAODUO010000744.1:100000-205000 GCA_025642075.2 Ridgeia piscesae | reverse complement strand
TGTTGTACAGGGTTGAGACCCCTTGTTCCCTGTTGTACAGGGGTGAGACCAGTGGTCCCTGTTGTACAGGGGTGAGACCATTGTTCCCTGTTGTACAGGGGTGAGACCATTGTTCCCTGTTGTACAGGGGTGAGACCATTGTTCCCTGTTGTACAGGGGTGTTGATCAGTTCGAACAATGCTGAGTCATTCTGCTAGTACGTTCTTTCCATAATACTCTGTCCATAGCCACCTTTCATAATACGATATTCTTTCTTGATTTGATTTGTTCATGTCCCTCCTCACATCATAACTCCTTTTCGAAACGTTTCGGTCCAACGTAACTCCCTCAACCTTTCTCCTGGCACTCTCTGCTGCTTGTAGACGACGTCACACATCCACTTGTTATTGGCCATGCGTCGTAACAATTCCTCCAAGGTACACACAGCCACTCACTTGCTTAAGAGATCGCTAATCTTGCAGTGTACTGCCTTAGTGGTGTTAGACATAGGACTAGCCATCCAAATATTTAGCACATTTTTTCCGGAGAGGCTGGAAAGCAGAAATTGTGTGAACGTTGTCGAAAATGTTCAGCATCACATCTGCCATCTCCCAACGTCTGAGACAGTGAGCAGAGTGCCATGTTGAAGCGGCGGCTCACCTCCCCCATTAGTCATTTCGTTCCGAGGCCAGTTAGATGCCTTAACTCACAAAAAACAGTAACAGCGTCGTTTTAGGTGGGATAAATTTACAACCGCAACAGACAAGTGCTAATTGTTCACAGCAGAAAGATTTTTTTAATCTCGAGATATATATATATATATATATATATATATATATATATATATATATATATATATATATATATATATATAATATATATATATATATATATATATAATATATATAGCTCAGTACCCAATCCTGAGGACTGCTCAATTACTAGTCTCAGTGTATTAGTTGCAGCGTGCTCTCTGGGAAGCATTCAGCCTCGTTGCAATTAATGCTCGAAAACACGATAGCTAGATGCTCATTTCTATTACAGCTGAGTGAACTGGAGCAATGTCGAGTGAACGAACTTGCCCAAGGTTCGACACAGCCGCACTGTCGGCAGTTCGAAGCTGTAGCCATTGAACCACTTTAATGATAATTATTATTATCATTATTATCATAGATAAGTGATGTGTCTAATGATAATAATATAAATAATAATTATTATTATGAGACACAACCCTGACTGTCGCCTATGTACAAGCGCTCGGCAACAACCGTTGCAATGCCAATGGCAGGATCATCACTGGATGGGTCCACCCAAAAGACAGGTCGACGTCCAGCTTCTGTCGGACCTTACCCGGGCCCGGAGGGGGTTCTAGGGCGGGAGGGGTAGTGGCGGGGAAAACCGCTTTGACAGGGGGTTCTTTATTTACTGGCGTCACTCGTCTGCTGTGGCACTAATTTTGACAAACCGGGGTCCAAGGTCCCCCGCCCCCAGCGTCGACGGCTCGTGATCGATGGCCCCAATTTAGACGGGCGATCTCTGCCGGGCGGGAGACGGACGATCGGTCGGTCGGGTGGGTGTAGCGGGGGGGGGGGGGGTTCACGCCAAAACCTTGAATATGTAACTGTTTGTCTTGACACATTTCATAACAGAACGAACGGACTGTGAATACATGCAAACCTGCGTATGTAACAAATCACGGAAGTCGGATTATACATGACGACTAAAGTATCTTATCACTTGTCCAGTGGCCCGTGACCAGACCTCTCCGTCCCACGGTTCACGTCATCTTGCCGGGACAAAACAATCAGGGTACACGACCACTTATCCGAGGCTACGATAACGAGTGGAGCTTTCGCGATTAAGCACGCGCGGAGGAATAGCCGCGAGCTGCCAATCACACACGGGCAGTGAGAGTTTGTTGACTGTGTTCAACGCAACATGTAAATCCTCGGCAGGAAATCAACTGTATACGAATACTTCGAAGTGAGGGTGGAAAATATAGTCAGGTGCATATGCACGTACGTACATTGAAATTAAAAATATTTGACATAAATTTTTTTCTAAATGCTTGTGCAATCGTAGCACTATAAATAACCTACGTTATCTATTGTAGGCATCATTGATCATTCCCTATAGAATAGTTCAACTAGTGGCGTTTTTTATTTAGATATGTGATCTTAGGTCGATGACTTAATTGGTTGTAAATTGCACTTTTCAACATCAACAAGTTGATCTATTACATTTTAGTTGTCTTTTGGTAACTCGCGCGCGCGCGTGCGTACGTGTGTGTGTGTGTGTGTGTGTGTGTGTGTGTGTGTGTGTGTGTGTGTGTGTGTGTGTTATTATATATATATATATATATATATATATATATATATATATGTATATTATATATATATATATATATATATATATATATATATATATATATATATATATATATATATATTCATGTTGTATCTTGTGCCGTTTTCCACGTACATTTCAGCTCGTTTTCCTGAGACCGCCATATTACTTTGTTAACAATTCTCGCCTTTATTACCCGCTGCCCATTATTTTACCGAGCTGACCCGGGTCGTGTGACGGGACAGAGCCTGGCCACCCAGGCGGAAGGGGGAGATAGGAGCCCGAGCGGTGGCGACGAAAGTCCCGCCATATTAGATTTATGTCGAACGAAGCACCGAGGAAATGACGCGACGACGTTCCACGGTCGTGATCTATGGACAGGCGAGCGGCCAGCACGGAGGCACTGCGTCTGTTTCACCCGCATAGCTCCGCGCCATTGCTCTGGAATGTCTCCGGACCTATGGGGAAAAAGTTACGATGAAAGGGGTAGTGACAGAAATGTGACCGTTGGATTGGAATAATGGGTTGATTGCAGACGATAAGCTTTATGGAAATTCCGTAGACAATGCGAGGTGAAACATTTACTGTCGGGACAATCGATGGGATTTTAAAACAATGAAAAGAATGCGGGCTTGACAAAGCAGTGTGAAGTATAATTAGGATTGGCTTTGTCGCATGTTGCTATGCCCTCAGCATTATGTAGTAGTAGTAGTAGTAGTAGTAGTAGTAGTAGTAGTAGTAGTAGTAGTAGTAGTA
Organism: Ridgeia piscesae; assembly: GCA_025642075.2. Classification (NCBI taxonomy): domain Eukaryota; kingdom Metazoa; phylum Annelida; class Polychaeta; order Sabellida; family Siboglinidae; genus Ridgeia; species Ridgeia piscesae. Next base: position 201,919 of record JAODUO010000744.1, on the reverse strand, counting down.
GTAGTAGTAGTAGTAGTAGTAGTAGTAGTAGTAGTAGTAGTAGTAGTAGTAGAGTAGTAGTAGTAGTAGTAGTAGTAGTAGTAGTAGTAGTAGTAGTAGTAGTAGTAGTAGTAGTAGTAGTAGTAGTAGTAGTAGTAGTAGTAGTAGTAGTAGTAGTAGTAGTAGTAGTAGTAGTAGTAGTAGTAGTAGTAGTAGTAGTAGTAGTAGTAGTCAAATTTATGTGGCGTCTACATCATTGAGAATTCGAGCTGTGAGGCGCAACATGCAAAATCAGTAGGCATAAGTATTAATTGGGGAGAACAGGTATGAGTCGTTATTTGGAATATGGAACCGCCGAAAAATTATTTAGGGTGCGAATACGATTTGAAAGAAATGTGTATTAAATGTGTTTTTTTTTACAAAAGGTGGCTATAATGTCAAGTGATTTTGGAGTGATCAGGAATTGAATCCACATTTGTTTTTGGTGCAGCTACACAGAAAACGTTTTTGTTGGGAAATGGGTGACCTATGTAAGCACCTCCCAATACGTCATTTGTAACTATGCTTCGCTGACGTCACATTGGGATTTCTTACTGTTATTCGATAAGTAGGCATGTGAGGTTAAGACTTTGTCGGGTTTTTCGCAGTTTTATCTTAAAATTGCATATTACATGAACACATGTTGACATGGAATTGAAGAAACTGATATAGGCATACGGTGTATGATGAGTAATTGGAAATCTGAATTTAAAAAGTGCAAGATCTGATCATTTAAATGACACACCATTGGCAATTACTAGTTAGTAGCCTGTTTATGTGCGTTTTCGTTCCTTGTATTGGTTTAGAAACATTACTATTATATTCCGCCGTCGTTCTACGATTAATATATAATATTCTTCTTCCCTTTGTTTCCGTAACGTGTGATATATAAATCCCCTGTGTACCAACATAGTATCTACGCACAGGTGACAACCTGGTATTTCAGCTCACATCGCCTTGTGAATTATGAACGACCCCACAAATGGCTATTTAATTGAATTATCAAGCGCTTTCGTAGGCCATAATCTGTATTATTCGCTCTCCGTGAACCGAGGCCGAGCCGAGACTGGTCGATCAATTGTTCGCCATCAGTAGGCGGCTCGATGATGTCTTTGTCAAACAAACACCTTCACTAGAGTAGCCATCTTTCGTCGAGGTGCATTTTCAGATGCTTGAGGTTAATCTGCATTGACCTGTCGTTAACGTTCGGGTAACCGGTCGCATTCTACGCTCTTGTGTCATACTTTCTTTTTCCAGGAAAAATTTCGAGATAACCACGGCTTGCGGGCGGCTTCACGCCAAAGCGCCATTGGCACGACATTAATTTTGACAAGCTCACGCGAAACAATGTTGACAACATTCCTTCGAAATAAAATGTGCTCGACCGTAATAGTCGAGATGCTTTCGCGAAGTGTTTGTTTACGGCGTTATTATAGGTACTTCGTTTCTGGAACATTGCATGGTGAAGAAGCTAATGCAAATAGGTCAGAGTCTGAGATTCGCAACAGAGCACAACCTGGAGGAACATGGAATGGGTAAAAATATTATAACATAACGCAAACGTATGTAAATGTAAATATTTATTGATTTATATTAAGTAAATGTAAATGTTTATTGATTTATATAGCACCATACTTATACAATACTATTCTATAGTGATGTACAATACAAGTAGAATAGTAGCCAGGCCATAAGTCTGTTCAAAGTGTTGCTTTACCTTATGGTCTCTTGCAGATCTGCCTAATCGAGCACCACCTCCATTTCTCTGGGAAGCATACAACCATGTTGCAATTAATACGAGAACATATACATATATTCACGACTATGTATGTCCAGGTTCACAATTCACACAGTAGATTGAATTCATTACAGAACGAACGAACTTGACCAAGAGTCGTAACTGTATTAGTTTTCGCTAAAACATAGAGAGAGCATTGCACTTGTTCAATCCACTTGGTCACTGAGCTCCACAAAAACAACTAAAGAAGTCATGTGAGACAAATATAAAAACAAAGAGAGAGAGAGAGAAAGAGAGAGAGAGAGAGAGGGAGAGAGAGAGAGAGAGAGAGAGAGAGAGAGAGAGAGAGAGAGAAGAGAGAGAGAGAGAGAGAGAGAGAGAGAGAGAGAGAGAGAGAGAGAGAGAGAGAGAGAGAGAGAGAGAGAGAGAGAAGCAACGTTGGCTTGCTATACAGGCATACCTACATTTTGTATACGTGCTAGACACCACGACGTGATAAACAAGGGCATGGCTTACCATAGAAACGTTATATAGAGATTGTGATTGTTTCCATAACGAAGGTGTAAAACACCAAGTGCTTGAATTGCTCTCAGAATACATACAAAACGTCCAATGATAAGGCGCGAGTAAACAAATTATAAACCTATAAAAGATTGGCAAGTTTGATAAAGAAAAATAAATTAAACTTGAAACAGCGGTGTGGGAATATAGAGAATAAACGTGTGAAGAAAGATTGTACTGCTGGCATAGGTTAGACTAAACGTGGGTTTGACACGAGGAGTGAACGGCAGGCGACTGATTAACGACCAGAGTGGGTATCTCAATGTTAAAAGTTAAATAAAGTAATACGACCAATTATGGGAGGAAGCTCGTGTAAACAGATATAAAAATTTATCTTGGAAATGGGCAGAGAACGAACGAAAGCGAAAGTTAGAGTTTGTGAAGACTGGTGGTGGCGAAAGCAACGCAAGAACCGTAGGGCCTGTGGGAGATACTATATACTACCTGGAGCCAGGCTAAACTCAGGACAGGTGAATAGAGGACAACAAACCGCGATTCCCAGGTGTGTCATTGAGATATATGTTGTTCTTCACCTTGATCGTTGCAGGGTGGGAACTATCTCACACGGGAACTTGGCTGGTGTGCAGTGACTTGGTGGGGAGAAAGGTGAGTGCAGGAGCAATCTCTTCTGCTACCATCTGAAGAAGACGACAGGGGATGTTGTCTGGACCAGATGCTTTTCGTGGGTTGATTTTATTTAGAAGTTTGAAGACCCCAATGTTGCTGACCTGGATCTTTGGCATCACTGTGTCTGGTTCTGGGTCAGACAAGTCGGTTCTGTCTTCAGTGATGAAGACTGATCAGAAGTGTTCTTTCAGTATGTTTGCTTTGGTCTTGCTTCCACAATTATGTAGTTAGTGCGTTTTTCTTGTGAGTCCAACAGTGTCACATTTCTTGCTCTTTATCAATCGCCATGTTTTGTAGTGTCTTCACTAATGATACGCTATCTGTTTGGTATCGATCACTGTTTCACGTTTGAGGTGGTTATATCTGTCCCAGACTTTCTTATTTTGTGCTCTTTGCCGTTTTTCAATGCCAGATATTTTTGTTTGTTGTTTTAGGTTGTTACGGATCCACGGCTGGTGCAACTTCGTGGAACATACTTTTGTAGGAATATATTTCCATCCTGAGGTTGGGGTGATCCTGTATTCTTCTTCGCCTCAGCTGACATTCCTAAATAATACTGTTCTTGTGGAAGAAATGGTATACTTAGTGATAATACCTACTGACACTGTGCGTTGGCCCGACAACTGCAATAGTGGTGTCATCTAGGGAATGATGAACAAATCAGAACTGAGAATGCTGCCATCTGTTAGATACTTTTGTACTAATTTAGTTTCGTTTTGATAGGTTTGTGTTTACTAGTTCAGAACGCAAAGTCAGTTGCGTTAGCTGGAAAGCAAACCATGTAACAAGGCTAATCTTCAGAAAACTACCACGAAGAGGTGTCTCGATTTAATGTCACTCAACGATAACTTTGGTATTTTGCAGTCGACCGATCACAGCCAAGCGTGTGAGCGATAATATGGTCATATCCTGCAAGTAACGTAGGGTTCCCAGGCGCGACAGATTTGTTGGCATACATTAACTAATGAAGGTTCGGATGTTTATTATTACTGCCTTGTTTGGTTGTATATTATCCGTTAGCAACCCAGGCTAGACGCAGATGACCGAATCTGACACACTCAGTAGAGTAGATGACCGAATCTGACACACTCACACAGTGTCAGTGACAGTCCTGCAACTCGCCTAGCCCTAGGCCAGGGCCAGTGCCCGGTCAGACCTTACCTTGAATTTACCTTGAATCCTCGTCTACTATGTAGTCGAGGAGTTGATGAGGAAGGGAGTCAATCGCTGACTCGTGTAATCCTCCGCCCTATTTCGTAGATACTTGTCAATGTGACCCTAAGCCTTAGGCTTTGAAGGTAGACTCGACTAGACTTGGCTAGTAGTAGTAGTTCAGTTGCAGTAGTACAGTAGGCGTAGTGCTGGCTGCCGTTAGTCCCGGCGGCACTTTTTGACTTACCAGATAGGTTCTGCCACAGGGCATTTTTCAACCAATGAGTAACAAAGATGTGTCCATTCGTCCATCCTGTTTACACGGAACACGTGACAATGTTTCCACATGGTTTGATCTGCTTGTGTTTATAATTGTCCACGTGATGAAACAAGTATTCATAACCATTTTGCTAAAACTTGACGTTGTTGTTTCAAATGTACTTAGGAGTTGGTCAGGTAGAGTGAAAAATTGATCACTTGTGCATAACTAAACTAAATTAACTGATGACGTGATGTGATGTGCATCAATGAAAAGTAGACCAACAGCAACTGATCTTCTAAAAAGAGCTGGCATAATAACTTAACTGACAGTGGCCAGCTGCCATCATCACAGTCGCAGTGAGACTGATGTATTTTTGTCTTGTTGGCCATAGGCTTCAGTTATGTTATTACTGTAAAAATAATATGTCACATCACTGAAAAACATGCAAATTTGTTTAGACAAATTAAAATTATGAATAACTACACATCATCCAAGCCATGGTCATGTAATTACAGCTTATTACAGTAATATGAAACAAAATAGTATGCCACATCGCGAAAACATGTAGTTATTTCAGAGTATAGTTTAAGGTTAACAACAATTTGCTTTCAGATCATATGTTAAGTTATTTTGACAGAGTACGTGACAGTCACAATCATAATACATGCAAAGAAGTTACATTAATTGCAAAATAAAACATAGTAGAATGAATATAAAGTGGTGTGTATTAATATTAAAGGCCATAAGTTGTGGAATAAATTACAGCCACAACAACTTGAAAATGTGTAGTAACGTTGGTAATAATAACAATTATCAGGCTTTATTACATATATAAAATATTGGGTCATATATTAATATGTATCCGAAATGCATAGCAAAGTGAGTCTAATATTGTAGTAAACATTTTTTATAGAAATGTATTAGTGTTTATGCATGCACATCAATTACACAGTTAGTGTCTAGATTCATTTTTATGTGTTACCTTAGATTCCTCCTTGTATATTTTTGGTGTTTGTTGAATAAATTCAAATATATTCAGTTTGTACCAGCTTTATTTTCATATTACTAATTAATGTATTTTACGTTGTTTATTATTTATTTACACACATCATTCGTTTGAAATGCAAAAATTCTCACAACACATTAAAATTATCAAGTGACACATACTTTCTCTTCAAAGTGGATGATACATATATTGTAACAAATATTTGTATTATATTTTCCTGTAAAACATATTCTTAGAATAATTATAATATTTCTGTTCAGTTCATTGAGATAAAATGCACACGTATTACAGACTGTAAACATGGTATTCGAAACAACTGCGTCTAGTTTTAGGAAAATATTTAAAAAAAAAAATTTCACCAATGTAAACACAAGCAGATCCACGTGGAAACATAGTCAAGTACGTGTACTGTGTAAACGGAGGCTGTCCACGAGCACACATGCTCGTTAGTCATTGGTCGAAAAATGCCCTGTAGCTGTACCTAACAGGTGAGTCAAAAGTGCGTCCCATCGGCATCAATGTCCTAGCTGTCACATTGTCAGTGTATGTCGTACTGTGTCAGTGTTTAGGTTTAACTTACATAATAATCACATGCAGCATTATATTTAGTTAATAACAGTAATACGACTTCAGAGAGGTCCAGGTCAGGGACTTATGACACTGATATATCAGAACTGGAAAAGAAACTTGCCTGCAGACTCCCAAATGTGAGCTGAGTAGAGCAGGAGTAGGACTTCCACCGATGCCTGATTAAGTATGTAGATTATTTCCATATTAATAAGTAACTAACATGAACAACCACTAAGATTATCTTAGTTGCAGGTTATGATTTTTATTAAATACTTCTGATACATATATGAAGATAATTTTTGATACAATCCACTTTAAGACTAATATAATTATGTGTGTGTATACTGTATACGGTATATGCGTGTGTGTGTGTGTTACATATTGACACAAGGGTTTTGTCTCAGACTGCCTTCATTGACCATGGACGGAGTGAGATGGGCGTTTCGCTGTGGAAAGTGGAAACCGACGCGTGAACAGTGGATGTTGGCAGCACAGTGCATACAGACAGAAGAGAAGCAGCGCATCGGACGATTTGTCTTCCAGAAAGATGCCAAATCTGCGATGGTGAGAAAGAAATATGTACATTTATTTGTGTTCAATTTTTCTAGGATGGTAAATTGACAGTTGTTCAGTATAGATTAGCATGCACACAAAAACACACAATGATGTCATGTGAGTTTGGTGAAAGAGCATTACGTAAGAATACTCTAGGAAGTCTAAAAACGAAAAAGTTATTTATTTTACTAAATATAAATAATGTGTTTTATCTTGATAGACATAATTTCTAATGATATATGTTAATAATAGTTTTGCTTAAATTGTTAATAAATCAGAAATATGCTTTATACCTAAACATGTGTACACATTTAGTGTACTGTCTTTATTTTCCCGTTGTAGTGTGGCAGGCTGTTGTTGAGGAAGGTTATTGCGGAATCACTGAGCATTCCTTACAAAGAGATAAAACTCTCCAGGACTGAGAAAGGAAAGCCGTTCCTTGAGAATCACGCACAACACTTTCCAAATTTCAACTTCAATGTTTCCCACCAGGGGGAGTATGCAGTGCTTGCGGCTGAGAGTGAATATCAAATTGGAGTAGACGTGATGCAGATTGAGTACCCAAGTATGTAGTATGTTCCAGTCTTAAAGTGAGGCTCTCTGGTAAATATTAGCAGAACGCTCACTGAATGTGATGTAGTTGGACCCTGTTTGTTGGTAAGGTGCATGGGAAATAACAACCAGTAAACAATACTGACAGGTAGACTGAATTATTTTCAGTTTATGCAAATATTCATATTTTAAAAATGGGTCTTATTGATCAAACAATTTATTTGACTTTTTCAGCCAGCTACCATGGTAACAAACAAAATGTCTGTAATTGTGTGCAAATATTAGCAAATTTTGAAACATTGCCATTTATTATTGAACACTTTATGTAATTACATGTCTTGAAAATCCATGTTCCATGTACATTGTTCAATGAACAGAGCATTTATCAGAATGTTATATAATTTTTTTATTATATAATAAATAAATACTGCTTTGTCTTTCAAACCACTGGTAATTTTTTTAAACTGAATGGAACATTTATAACCTTGTTCGGTAGCGTAACTACTCCCAGAAATATCCATTTTGTTAGTGCAGAACATTATTGAAACTGTTTTTGTCAAAATGGCCATCAAAGATTGAAGAAGAAAAACTTATTTTAATCAGAATTTTTTATTGATGAGCTCATAAAGAATAAAGTGAAATGGTTCCCTGGTTCTTATGCTATTCTTTGTGCTGTTGCTTTGCAGGAAATCGTGGCACAGAGAAGTTCTTCAGCACCTTTGACCGGCAGTTCACAGCCCAGGAGTGGAGCACAATCAGACGCCCGTCCAGCGAGTGGCAGCAACTGACCAACTTCTACAGATTCTGGGTGAGTTCTTGTTGATTTGGTCAACATTTGGTACAAGATTCACATGTAATGAATCTTAAAGATTTTACAAGTTGCTGTTTTTATCAGGTATTTCCCTTTCCTGCCTTTCTAGGTACCTGCATTCCCTCTCTCCAAGCTCCCACTTCTCTCCTCTCTTTTCCTTCTCTCGCTCCCAACTGTCTCACCTTCCCATCCCAACCAGCTTCTCCATTCCTGGATCTTTTCCTTCTACCTCCCTTCTTATTGTCCTTCTCCTTTCTCTCTCCCTCTCTTCCTATTCCACATCCCTGGCTCCCTTGTTATCTCCCTTTTCTCCCTGCATTCTCTCCTCCCACCTTCTTTCTCATGTCTTTCTCTTCCTTTATATGTATCTCTAAATAGTCATTACTAATTTCCTTTACTCCTTTGTCCTTTTCACTCCCATCTTCAAACCTGTATAAAGTTCTCCCATTCATTCCTTCTTGTCTGCTTTACACTATTCCTTCCCTCTTTCCTTTCCCTGTTCACCTCTGAACATTATATCATTTTTTTACTAGATTATTTGGTAATATTATCAATACATAGTTATACACTTATTTATTGGCATTATTGTTACATAATTATTATTATTATTATTTTAACAGTTTTAACATATACTAAACTATTTATTACTAATAACTTATACCTATACCGTCAGTTATCAGTATAATTGTAATATAATTATACACTAGACCGATTATTACCCTGGTATGTATTTTTATGACTAATACGTAATTTATTTATTTATTTAAAAGTGCTACGCAATTTAATATCGTACTAATTTTATTTATTTATATACATATACATATATTTTTTTACATTTATTTTTAAACACTAGTATTTGTCTTATTGTATACATATATCTATTTATATCTTTTAAATTGTAATATGTTGTGAAGCGCCACGAACGATTATGGATGTATACAAAATAAATATTATTATTATTATTTTCCTTCTCTCTCCCCGTCCTTTGGCAACAACTTCTTCCTACATGACACCTGGCCATTCTATACATTCTTGGTGTTTTAAAAAGGGAACATATTTCTTATAATTGTTCTACATATTCCATTTCAGTGTTTAAAGGAGAGTTATGTGAAGGCTCTAGGTATTGGCATTGGCTTCACGCTTCACCGACTTGATTTCCATGTGAACTCTGACGTTCCGATTGGACGAACTGTGTGTGACACGAAGGTATATGTCGATGGAAGTCTACAGCAAGACTGGAGATTCGAGGAGACAATGCTGGATGATAAACATGGTGTCGCTGTGGCACTGAAGAAACAGGTGGATATAACACACATGAATATATGCACACATGCACACACGCGCACACGCGCACACGCGCACGCACACGCACGCGCACACACACACATTCAATCAATGTGATTGTATATTAATATAGTAACTTTGGATGCAGTGTGGTATTATAGTGAGGTTTACACACTTCTTTATAAATGCAGTCAATTCCTTTTACCATTGATTGCTGTTCTATGAATTAGAGATGTATTAAAAACACAAAGATTGATTTACTTATATATGACTTTTTTGCTGTCAGTAAAAATGTAGGCTGCAGATTGACTAAAGAACAAGTTGTGAATGCTTTCATGATAAACAATACTGTAATGTTTCTGAATAATGCTCCATGAGTGAAACTAATACAAATGCATTGTTATTGATAATAATAATGTTTATTTTTTATAGCTCCATATTCCAGAGCATTCATAGTATTTAATATAAGACATATATAAAAAAAATAAGACAAATTTAACTATATAAATAAATGTTGTTAGTTTAAAGAAGTTAAAGTAATACGTTATAATGCAAAATCAATACATAAAGAAGTTGATTCAGTTGTAAAACATATAGTTAACTAAGACTAATAAAAATTGAATAAATTACAGTAAAACGTTTCACTGTCTCATTCAATAATTACATCACCTTACCTCAGGTTTCCCGGGCCCAAACCAGTGGTCAGTGAGTACACAGCCATTCAAGCAGCTGGACTTTGAGGAATTGTTGAACCGGGGCTGACCCACAGACTCAGCCTGACCCAGCATACTGGGACAGCTTCAATGCCAAGAGTGAACGGCCTGGCAACCGTTGACATGGCAACCATTGGCATAGTTACCGCTGACACGGCTGTGGTTGACATGGTAACAACTGACATGGCAACCACTGAAACGACACTTTCTGTGATAATTGACACTAAAACCTATCCAGAGAGGTTGACAAAGCATATGGAATATCTACATTAATGCTGTTTTTAAATGATTTAGATATCTATTTTTTAATTTGACTGATGCTGCCAATTAATGTATGATTTATTCAAGTGACGTGTAGATGAAGTACAACATTTTAATTGACTGATCTTCTGTTCTTTCTTTGATGTCTGCATTATAATATCAATGTGCTGAATATAGGTTTCTCAGGAGACCGACTTTGTCATGCCACATCCTAGTTTTTGCAGATTTAAAAAAAAACAATACATGGGTCGTATCTGGCAATTGTGACTAATGCATTTTAGATTCAACAACGAATTTAAATTTCACAGACAACTTCTACAAAACAACGCGATGTAAACTTATCTTTCTAACCGGTAGTATGTAGAGTAAAACAAAATAATGTTTGACATTTATATTCATGAATTCATTCATTATTATTATAAATCCTATTCACATACATATTTTAGAATGAAAAAGTAAATATTAGGCCCATATGCTTGTTAAGAAACATGTCAATATTATGCATATTGATTGTTATTATTCAACATGTGCCATCATCATTTCTAAGCCTATTATTAATAATAATGGTGTCTGGAAAACGGTATAATATTGTGAAACGGTTCTACAGCAATTCTATGGCAGCTGTAACCCCTATGTAAGTATCAGCTAGAAGGCGACTCCATTAGTGTCATTAGTCATCAGGTGGCAGCACAAGCGCGTTAATATCAACTTACCCCAGTGAGATGTTATTAATCGTGTACTCATTTTAAACGCTGGTTTTTCTTAATCTACGTATGATTTGCAAATAATATCAACTTTCGTTATAGTATTTTGTTGTCATAGTTAATGTCGTATATTATACAATGTTATATAGCGAATTTAAAAGCACCGGATGCTATGTTGGGGGTATAGCTCAGTGGCAGAGCATTCGACTGCAGATCGAGAGGTCACCGGTTCAACTCCGGTTGCCCCCTTTAATATTTTTATTCATACATTTTTCTATCAGTTATTTATGATGTATATTTATTATAATATGTAGGGCATCAAAAGCCATTAACACAAACTAATAATTTGCAATTATATTCAAACATTGTATGCCAGTAGTTTTTAATATTGTCACTGTGACGGAAAAGACGTCACAAATTGTCAATGGCGCAGCGACCATTTTTTTGTGCCGTCCCCAGAGATTTTAAAGTTGTCTCAGAGAGAACCATATATGTCTCCCAATGAAATTCCACGGGGCAGTTACCCCTCATGCTCCTCTTGTTCCCACGCCTGTAATAGTTGTTTCCAGCGCTCGGCAACCGGTTAGATAACTGGTTATTTCTATATTATCATGGCTAATTAGTAGCCATAGTATTACTTGTCATACGATGTCGTTCCGTCTCTCCCTGTTCTCAAACCCTGCTCTCTTCATTACTTCTTTATTTAGACATTTCCATATTATTCAATATGTATGTATTTTATTCAGATTTCTACTACTTTAATCATATCTTTATTTTGTAATTTATTGCAGTTCTACCATTAACCTTTTTAATGTATTTCCTGATGTTGAGAAGCGCCACGAACAATACAGAATGTGGCACTATAAAATCAAATAAAACATAATATAATAAAATAATAATATTCCGTCCGCCCCTCCCTCTTTCGCTCCCCTCCCCCGTTCCCGTCTCTCCCCTCACTATCTAGTTATGTGAACATTTCTTCACACAAATCGAACAACCGCAGCACAAACTGCATAAACTACTACCAAAGCCAAGGACTACAACACACAATACACGATGCCGTACTCGATACTCCGTACCCAGAGTAAAAACCAACAGGACCAAGAACTGTTTCATTAACTGGTGTCTGTTCAACCAAAAGAACTCACAGTGACTCTTAACAAATTTTCGTGCATACTGATATGGATATGTGTAAAATATTGTAAAGCCTTAATTTTGTTTTTTATATCTATTTATTTTAATGTTTTAAACTATTTATTATTTTTTAATAAGTTTAGTAAAATACATTGACTTGTCGGCGTAACATTTTAACATAAAATATGTTTTTAATGTCTTAAATTATTTTAATTAGTTTTATATATACATATCGTATATTCTCTACATTATAATTTATATTTACGCTAATGTCTTAAATTATATATTATTTGAATCTATTTTAACAAATATACTTTGCATGTTTTATGTACCCATTTCAATCTTTTTGATTGCCCAGAGAGAGTGAAATAAAACTATTATTATTATTAGGTGAGTGCTTGTGTGCGTGGTTCAAAACACGATGATGATAAAGTCAACGTACTTTAGTGATACGGAAGAAACCAACAATTTTCTTAAGAGATAACATTCATATTCCCAATAAAGTCGGAGATGTCTGACCCCAAACAGACTCTGTTGTGGGTAATTCTGTATACGCTTGACACACTTTTGCACCCATCTCAGCAATAGTGCGGATTTACTACCGCGGGGGGGGAACCTGGTCTGCCCCGGGGGAGGAGTTGTTCCTTGCCCTCTTCCACTTGCCGTGTCCATGCACATGCCACAGAGACGTGAAATGGTAATAAGCTACCCATCTGTGTTGCCGCAGCCAGTAAATCTCAGCTGTTGGACAATCTCAGTGTGTCTTTTGGCGGACGAGCGTGGGGCGTTCAGTGGGAGGTTTTTGTCAGCTTCATGTTTTTCTACGACAACTCCCCAAGCCTTTGGATCATAAAACTACAACACAGTTTGTGCTGAAGGTCCGGCTTATGTAGCCCACACAATACGTCCCAGTGTAATATGAAATTAATCGTGTAACGACTTTACTGCAATCCGACATTTTGTTGCACCATCTTTCAACAGGCTTGCACGCAGATCGTGTGGTAGTCTTGATTACCCAGGCTCCGTCAGGTGGCAGCACCTTTTAGCCCCTCACATCTTCTCGACGAAGTTATGCAGCCGAACGAGAATCGGTTAAGCAAGAAGACTAATCGTCTGGTTCTTTTTCGTCTTTGTTTGTCTCAATAAATAACCGGAAGTGTTAAGTGTGTGCATGTATGCGCGCGTGTGTATATAGATGCGTTCGTGATGCATGCCTGCCTGTAGACGGCCTATGTGTATAATAATTATTATTGCATGCGCGGACGCCTGTAGACCTATGCGCGTACGCAATACACATGCCGATTTGTGCATGACATCCATTTCAGCCTGCTCACTGGAATACGCTTGAAATGCCTCAACGTGACTTGCACCATGTCAGTGACACTCCGGGGAAAACTGGCAGCTCACTAATCGGAAATCAAACAGTGGCGTAGCCAGGATTTTGCATTGGAGGGGGCCATCCGACAACCAAGCAAACTCTCTCTCCTCTCTCCCCCTCTCTCTCTCTCTCTCTCTCTCTCTCTCTCTCTCGCTTACTCTCTCTCTCTCTCTCTCTCTCTCTTCTCTCTCTCTCTCTCTCTTCTCTCTCCTCTCTCTCCCCTCTCTCTTTCTCTCTCTCTCTCCTGTCTCTCTCTCTCTCCTCTCTCTCTCTCTCTCTCTCTCCTCTCTCTCTCTCTTTCTGCCCTCTCTCTTTCTCGCTCTCTGTCTCTTTTTTCTCCTCTCTCTCTGTCTCTAATATATAATTCAAACCCGGCTCACTTGAAATGAATACCGACATGACAATCAGGTTCACTGACCAATGTAGTAACAAAACCATTTACAGAAGGCATCAAAGTTTGAAAATAATTGAGAAATGACACATTATTAAAGAAGACACGAACCCATAGCCCCAACATAATATCCGCCAATAGTCGGCCACCATATTCCATGCACTATATCTCCCAAACCTACAGACAAATGACAAATATCAACATGTAGTCATTTACTCTGATGAAACAATAATTAAACATTCCTACCTTAACATAGATGATGTGGCTTTGGCGTTCAACCAGTAACGTCACAACATGTAACAATGCTTTTTATTAATATTTATAAATTCACTATAGCAAATATCAATTACCAGTGCCAAAATCGACTATATAATTTTGTTTGGTTATAATGAGGGTTACAGCAGGGGCAAATGCTTGGAAGAAAGTCGAAGGGGTGATGGGATATAGACGCATATCACGTAAACTTAAAGGAAATGTGCTCAGTTCGTGTGTTACCCCGGCATAGAAACAACAGGAGAAGGTCCAGGTTGGCGAAAATAACCCGTTAAGAGGAATCGTAGGGGTGAAGAGCTGGTAAGAGAATAATTGATGAAATGGGAGTGGAGGCTGGAGTGAAGGAAAGTTTTAAGAAGAAATTGGCGGGAGTAGGTTGACGTAGAATGGGATATGAAAATGAAAGAAGAAAGCCCAGAAAGTGGAGGGGAAATGGAGGCGAGGGTGACCGAAATTGCGATGGGGGATTGGACTAAAAGAGCTCTAAAAAGAGTGGGAGAAGACTGTATAAAAAGTAGAAGCAGATTGAAGAAGTTGGAGACTGCTGATAGAGAATGTATAGTGAAAGACAGGTGAGAGGAAGAAAAAGATGAAACGGAAAGCATGGTCAACTCACCCTGACGATAGAGATGCCAAGAAAACAAGAAGAACATGCAATTTACCCTACTCTATAACTTTATAACTTTTATTTCACAACGCAACATGTACAAGAACGAAACTAAAATATATATTAAATTGTCAGCGTGTTGCATTACATGGATGTCACTTGGCTAAAAGCCGTCTAAAAATCGGGCAACTATTATTTTGAATCCTAAATATAGATATTAGCTATACTTCACATTGAGGATGATGACATTTCCGTTGCGACAGAACAGAAGCGACAGCGACAGAAGTGGAGAATTCCTAACATAATTATATCTGAATTACGATAATGTTCTTGCGAAAGGGTAGGACTTGGAAGGAAAGCCTTTCACAGGCATTGGTCCTCCGTTCCTAACCATCATATTTTTCGTGGCCCTGTCCCCCCTGGTCCCCCTTTGGCTATGCAACTGAAGGCAAACGATCCCGTGTCGAGGTGTGAGTTGCGTCTACACACAACGTGACTTGGCACGCGTCCTTCACCATGTCCACATGACTCGTATCAGTGTGTAATTTGTTTTCTGACGAAAACACAACTCTCGCCTTCTGCTCGGATGTGATACACCGCTACCCGCCGGGTGATGGTTTCCCTATCAATCAAGCAACTTTATTGTGCACGCATCAATCTGTAAACGCTTTACTTTTTCTGGTTAAAGTAATCGTTTTTGAGAGTACGTGACTGGCCTGCCAGAAATCCTCTGTTACGCAAACTGGCAGCGAAATTCAACGCGGATATCCGGATTCGTCCGCAGCGTGTTTGTAAACTGACTCTGAGCGCTCGGCCATTGTGAGAGGCCACCTGCTTGCCGATATCCTAAACAACAACATATTACCTTCTTTTGTTAGCCATTCCGTACGTCGTAGACCAATAACAGCAGTGCTTGTTATGTGCCGGTTGGCGCGGAATCGTAAAAACAAATATTATTGTAAGTTCTTACATTGCCGTGTCTGTTAGGTGCCGAGATGATAATGGCGTCCATTAGTGAGGGTTGTGTAAGTGCCCTAACCGCGAGTAATGTCAACTGACAGCATGAAGGTACACCTCGTCAAACGGGCACTTTAAGATTTCATGTTCCGAACACCGTATCGGTGCCACCCTCGCATGTAAAAAAAGTTAATAAAATACGTTAGTTTTCCAGGAAATCACAACGGTATCAGTGCGATGCTTAAACGTACTAACCACGTTATGCTATAGTTATAACGTGGTTATCACGTTGCCACCACATTACGGAGGAACGTATCCCAAAGTCACTTTTTTGGGAACGTGGCCACTACGTTAAGAAGCGACTTAGCCAAAATGCCACTTCTAACTTCTAAGTAACGTGGTCTCAACGTTGTGCTTTTTTTTAATCTGTACCAGCCTTCTATAACACAACAAAAGTTATTACCTTTGCAATACTTTATGACCTTAAACTCGTTCACAGTGGCACCATCTGTAGAGTTGCTTACGTCTCAGTGCACCCGCTCTTAAAGAGAGGTTATATTTTGGGAGAGCCGGGATATTGTTTGTTTTTGGTGCAAATCGCGTGTTTTTGTGAGTCTTAATAACTGAAATAATGTTGAACGTGCCGAAAGACCTTCAGCCACACAATACTGGTGAGATCTCAATTATGTATTATAGTTAACCCCAAGTTCTGTTCATAATTCAAACGTAAATATCATGAAACTAAACCAATGGTAAAATAGACTCTAACATATGTACACTATTAAATCACACAAATTTAAACATATTAGAACTAATACTGAGGAGTATAGCACATCTTTTCCCTCCTTGCACATTTTAATTGTTTAGAACATTCTAGAAGCATCACTGGTAAATACAATGGATGTCCATACGTTAAAGAACTGCCTGGCCGTGCACAATGCTCACAGAACATCCAACGTCATTGGCGCGATACAAAGCTGGGATTTGTCAATTATGAAACAGAAACCCCTACGGCCTGTCCTAACGCTTGTTTGTCTCCTGAAAGCTTCAGAAATAATATAATCGTGTCCAGTTGTAACTTTACTTTTAAATCGCTAAACACATACATGCGTTTTGATTATCGAATAGTGGCTGTCATAATTGTGTAAAACAAGTACATGACAACGCTATAACGTTGACATAGATGTCTACAACTATTGACGTTCTCTCCAGTGTCTGACGTGTTCAAAGGCATACTAATTTGCAAATGTTAATGATCTTTCAACTTGACACGTAGTGTACGATTATGCCGTGTATATAACCCGGTAATTGATAACCTAGAAGTTAGCGCTTAAGGAGCCTGGCACAGTGAAGATAAGCCTCTTTGATAGACAGGTGTTTAATCTATGGATGCTCGATTTGGGCGATGCCCTTCTACAGTAAATCAAGTGAAGACAGGGTAAACCGTCTTATGGCACCACTCTGTTAGCTTGTCTGATTCGTCGGCGAAATCTTTGCCGAGATGTGGTTTTGAAGTGTAGCCGCTTTTTTTTTATAAATAAAGCAACAGGAAAAAGAAGAACAAAATGACGAAAACAACAAGAAACAAGTGTAGAAGAAAAAGAAGAAGTTGAAGAAGAAGAAGAAGAAGAAGAAGAAGAAGAAGAAGAAGAAGAAGAAGAAGAAGAAGAAGAAGAAGAAGAAGAAGAAGCAGACGAAAGGCCTGAAAGAGAAGAGAAGGAGCTGAATAAAAGCAAGAAGAAATGGAGAAAGCAAGAAAGAGGAGGAGGAGAAGATGAAGAATGATATAATAAATACTAATACTAACAATAACAATAATAATAATAAAGAACATAAAAAGACAAGTGTAGGGGAGACAGTGGAGGAGAAATAGAAGTGAAGAAGACGGACAGAAGAATTCACACGCAATTAAAGTAGTGGCTCTAGGAAAACGTTTATGACCATCTATTTAACCATTTTGATCAACCAATTTATTTTGCTGATAGTCTTGTATTTCATTAACTAGCACAAACCTCGCGGCTGGTCACGTTATTAAAATTAATTTTCTTTGGTTCCTTAGTCAGAAAATGTATGGAAATAAGCGTAATGCATATTGATAAGCTAATGTAACACACCATGTAGAAAGTTATTTCAACAACACTAGCCATACATCGTTTCGCCCGCATAACACATTGAATATTTTTGGCTACTAATAAAAAAAACCTTGATTAATCCTGTCTGTTCATAGCAAACCGCCCTGACACTCAGTCAGGTTTGCAACAAATAAAAGTGACACAGGGTTGTAGGTGAACTTATAGTAGAAGACTTGCATTGTTTTAATGTTATGCAAATTGTTACCATACATAGTAAACATGTAAATATATACAAACAATCGCCACATAACAATGCAAACTCCCAAGTCAAGACTACCTACTAACTAACATCTACACAATACATCTATACAATAACTAACTACCAACATAAGTAAAACAGTTAATAAGGGATGGTGGGTGGGAGGTAAAAATAACAGAGTAAAATAAAATAATGAAGTCGATGGCGAACGATGAAGTTGTAGAAGCGGCTGTTGAAGCGAACGCAGCCGAATTGCCGCCAAACACCAGTTTAAATAGCCCTGTGCCTACAGCTGATTGGCTGCTGGCCACAGCTTAGTATGATTGGGCCGTGGCGTACGAAATTTAACTTTGAATAAAAGTACATAGTATGCAAAGAAGACCACCTTCGCACCATCCCTGATTAAACATATTAAAAATATTTTTAATTCTCACATTTGCACCCAGTTGAAGCTAGAGAAAATCCACCGTCAGGCTCACATTTATCAGACGGCTGCACCTCATGGAAACTCTCTCCCTTTGCCTCCCTATTCCTGTGTCCATGAATGCCACTATGTACTAATCGTTACCATGCTCAGCATACTTGGCTTGCAACTAGGGTTGTGATAAGTTAATTGAAACGGTATGCGGCGGACATGGTTCAGCTACTGGCCGATCCCACGAAATCACATCCACGTGTGGGTGTCACCAATGGCATGTTGATTGGTAGCCAACTGATGTCTGTTGTCATCTGTATAATAATGCGCTAACTTTGGAGAAATGCATCTTCCTCTAGTGGCAAGGTCGGGTCGCTTCTTTCTGTGTTTGTTAACATCCTCAGCTCAAATGTAAAAAAAAGTAGTCGTTGTGAGCTATGTATTTACGAAGTTACGAGATTTGCGTTTAGACACAGTGGATTTATACGCTATCTTGAAGTATCTCCAGTCTTGAGCAATCAGCATGCAATGGCGTTATTGTGAATGAGTTTAAGATCAAAACAACAACGTTGATTACAGAGACTCTTGGTTTGCATGTTTCTCCGTTGGTAGGCCTAGGCTAGTTGGCAAAAACATAGCTTATTTTAAGACTCCCAGGCTCACATTTGTCATGTGCTCAATGCTTGCTGATGATGTAATCACCTTGTAAATGAAAACAGACTTTCAGCGCATCGGGTAACAACTTTCTGTGTAACTAAATAAGATTCCTTGACGCGTTGCACAATTCGTTGCAGGTTTAATAACTAAACGCTACAGGAGACACATTTTGTGTGTGAACAAAACCGGAACGTTGTTTTTTAATGTCACGTATATCGTAACTGTACGACACTTGACACTAGGTATAATGCTATGTAATTCAGTGTAATTCTGCTAGAAGATTTGAAAGTTGCGACATGGGTTAATTTATCACAGGATGGGGCTGAACCCGGACTATTTCAGGTCTCCATTAACTATTTGTCCTATCAGATAACACGAGCCCATGTGGTTCTGATATCTATAAGTCTATAGCGCCCGATGATGGGTTCTTAATACCGCAGTAAAGAGAAGCTGCAGGGCATCTACAGTGACCCTCAATTAACTCCACAGGGTAAGGGTGACTGCTCAAGTCATCGCAAGAGTCGGAGGGTAATTGGAACGGACACGATACAAATAAACATTCACGTATCTCTGCGAGATGTACGATGCTGTGGCTGGTAACAGCAGAAATTGTGTACACGTGTGCCTCAGTACACATGTGTACACATGAACACGTGTGTACAGCATTGTTTTTGTATTATTGAAATACATATTTTAAGAATCCCAACATAAAACGCCTGAAATTAAAATAGAGCTTTTGGATGTACTTGGGTAGCTATTTGTCATAGGAAATATTTGCATTCGTTATTTTTTTTCTTCCGTAAACTGGTTTGGCATAGCGTAACCGTAACTGGATCATGCTAAGCTAAATCACTCAAAATACGCCACATTTTCAGTGAGAAAATGCTGCTTGTGGTGTGGATATGCAAGAAATTAGCCCGCAGAAATAAAGTCCTTAAACGTTACCTGAAAAAAACCCGTATATAACAGTTAACAGATCCCTAATTTTATGTTTGCATGCTAGTTTCTTCTTCTTTTTCAAGGATTTTATGGAACATTTATTTTCATAACGCCAAACACAGACCCTCACTTGATAGGCATTAGGCAGGTACTAGTCTAACGATTCCCCATACCCCACTAGGTCCTGCTGGGAAGATCTTGGGTTTATCCCCACTTTGTCCAACATCCAAGTACTGTGCAACATCAATCACTCACTGTCCGTGGGATATTGGGCTTAATTCCACTGCTATCTGATGTCAGGTAATGGAACGCCCAGCAGGAAATATAATTAGAAGACGTGCACGGATGGCATGCGTGAGGGACAGGCCGGGATATGGGATCTACTGGGACTGCTGCGAAGGAGTGGGCTATAGGTAGGTAAGTCTACCTCGTGTGGAGATGTCAGGAAAGAAGCTCCCACTAAGAAGGTGCTGATGTAAACGAAACAGAGAAGCATGTCTCTTGTTTGACATGAAACATCGAGGGCGAGGTAGTATTTGAAGAATGCATTTCACGATGGTCGGGAAAGAAACTTAACGGAGGCAATGGGATATGCCTAAGGCAGACATTTCAATCAGAAAAACATTGCTGTAGTATCGATAATTCACACTTTGTGGTATAACTCACAGTTTGCTGACGATTTCATCAGGAACATGCTGGGTATGTTATTACACATTTCTGTCGTGGCTGCCATGTAGGAGTGGCAGTTTAACACCAGGAACATTCCATGTGAAGGATTCCTGTCTGCGGTTTATTTTAATAAATATAGTTGCTATCTAGTTGAAGGATTCCTGTCTGCGGTTTATATTAATAAATATAGTTGCTATCTAGTTGGAGGAGAGTGACATGCATGTACCTCATTGGAGCAAACTGGGATTTGATACCATGTATAATGCTAAAGTGAGCTAATCCGAGTTTGAATCCTTTGCTGCCGTGTCGATTAAACATATTACAAGTCCAAACATTCTACGTTGCTCCAGTTCCCTCAGCTATACGAACGTGTAGTTGGCTATAAACACTGGTAGATATTTGTATATGAAAAGTGTTTGGACATTAATTGCTGCGTGACTGAATTCTCCCTAGACCTCTACTGAAGACAAGATGGTGATCGATTGAATAGGTCTGCGAGAAAACAAAGTGTAAAGCAATCTAGCAGTCCTAAAGATAGGATACTGCGATATAATTATAAGTAGTTTTGTTTTAGCAGATCAGGAATGACAGCAAAATTGCAAAAACAGTACGTCGTCTGACAGTCACAAAATTAGTTGCTGTCAACGGTGAGGGGAATGATGTATTAGTGAAACAGACATAGCAGCCAAGTACTGCTACAACCAGGCAGAGGAAGATACGTTTTAACCAATGTTTTGTGTATGTGTGTGTCTGGCCGCCCGTCCTGTCCTTGTCTCCGTGTATTCGTGTCTGTCCAGTCAATCCACTGTCTCTCCATCTGTCCACCCATCTACCTCCGTCCATCTGTTTCTGTCCGTCCATTTGTGTCCAACTGTCTGTTCTGTCTATTTATGTTCATCCTGTCTGCGTTTATCAATTTGTGTCCAACCGTCTATGTCCATCCATCCATCCATCCATCCATCCATCCATCCATCCATCCATCCATCCATCCATCCATCCATCCATCCATCCATCCATCCATCCATCCATCCATCCATCCATCCATCCATCCATCCATCCATCCATCCATCCATCCATCCATCCATCCATCCATCCATCCATCCATCCATCCATCCATCCATCCATCCATCCATCCATCCATCCATCCATCCATCCATCCATCCATCCATCCATCCATCCATCCATCCATCCATCCATCCATCCATCCATCCATCCATCCATCCATCCATCCATCCATCCACCAACCCATCCATCCATCCACCCCATCCATCCACCCCATCCATCCACCCATCCATCCATCCATTTTTGTCCCTCCGTCCATATCAATCCATTTTGTCTGACCATCTGTGTCAAACCTCCTGTCATCAGTGTCTGGCGGCTTGTGTCCACCCTTACCTGTCCATCCACATGTGTGCAACTACCAGTGTCTCCATTTGTGTCTAATGGTATATGTCTATCCACCCAGTTGTATTCATCTGGCTGTATCCATCCTTCCACTTGTGTCTATCCGACTGTGTCTATCCACTTGTGTGCAATCGTCTGTTTTCATCCACCTAGTTATGTTCACCCATCTGTGTCTGTCCATTTCATATCCAACTGTTTGTGACTTTCCATTGGTATCTGACTGTTTATGTCCATCCATTCGTGCCCATTCATCTGTGTCCACCCATTTGTGTCCGATTATTCACCAGCCTTTTCCATCTATCCATCCTGTCTGGGTCTGGGTCTGGGTCTGGGTCTGGGTCTGGGTCTGTGGGTCTGTGGGTCTGTGGGTCTGTGGGTCTGTGGGTCTGTGGGTCTGTGGGTCTGTGGGTCTGTGGGTCTGTGGGTCTGTGTGTGTGTGTGTGTGTGTGTGTGTGTGTGTGTGTGTGTGTGTGTGTGTGTGTGTGTGTGTGTGTGTGTGTGTGTGTGTGTGTGTGTGTGTGTGTGTTTTGTGTGTGTATGTGTATGTGTATGTGTATGTGTATGTATACGCGTATGTGCATGTGTAATTGTGTCCGCGTCCATATCTATTCGTCCGTCTGTATCGGCCTGTCCGTCCGTGTTCGTTCATAAGTTAGTGTCCATTTGTGTATCTTGTACATGACACCCGTCTGTGACCATCTGTGCCCATTCGCCCATTAATACAGCTGTGAACGGTGACGTTATGTGACATCAATAGAAGGGGTGAAGGTGAATAACTGTCTTCTCTTGAACTTGTCCACACCTGGAAAGGCTCACGCTTAGACACCCCGCTGATGACGACAACTGCCCCTCAGCCATATGGCCCTCTAACTTGCGCAGTTGTTAATGTCCCTAATTGGTAATAAGGCACCTAATGACAATCAATGGTGAAGACAAAGAGCTCAGCCTGCATGGGGTGTCTTTGATGGGGTGGAGTTGTTTGTGTTAAGTCACCCGCGTTTAATGGGAGGTGATAATGAAGCCACTGAGATTCTTGGCTCTGTTTTCTTTTCATCATCAATTGCTTCTGTCCAGTCGTCTGATGAATACTTACAGTGGTCCTTTGTTGTTCTTGTTTAATTATTATTTTTATTAATATTATATATATTTGATCAACATTTGTAGTTGCATAGACATGGACATAACTGTCTATCATGTTTAATTACTTAGTACCTTGTAGAGTTTTTTATTTTTATTTTATGTTACTGTTAAAGTACATGTTTTGAAGTGCTTTACAATATCATGGACATTGCATTTATTTATTAAGTAACACTATAACTATTCACATAACACAGTCATATATATATAAATGTATACATAACATATATTAAAACACACACGCACGAGTGCGCGCGCGCGCACGCACGCACACACGCACGCACGCACGTACGCATGCACGCACGCACGCACACATGCACTCGTCTAGGGTCTATGCAAAATGTATCTCTATGTTATGGAAAATGAAGTTATAACACGCACGCACGCATGCACGCACACAAATACACACACGAAATGATATATGAACAAATTGTATAGGTCTATTATTTTGTATATATTTTATTTACTACTGATATGTATTACATAGTAAACAAAGATTTATTTTAAATATCAAGAGATAAATTGTAATACGTTTAATAATTATTAATTTCACCTCGTCTCTCTTAACAAAATACATGTGCATTTCGAAACAATGTTATGATGGATCATCTTACAAGTGCAACTAAAGATTATTTTAACCATTTGTGTGCAAAGTTAGCTGTAAAAATTAGTTACTACTTCAAAGAAAGTGTGCAGTTTTCAAGTAAACGTGGGACGGGAGTATTGGTAAACAACTATTGAAAATTCCAAGTTTGTAACTATCATGAATATAATATATCCATAGGATTCAAGACAGTCATGCAAAAGAGTGTACGTGAAAAAAGTATATATATATATATATATATATATATATATATATATATATATATATATATATATATATATATATATATATATATATATATCATTTCGAAGTTTATGTTTTGGGGTCACAGGAAGTCGGCACAAAATGTGCCATGTGACCACCACGTAACAATACTTTTTTTTTTGAATGTATATTTGTTGTTGCGAAATAAAATTTGATTGATTGATTGATTGATAAATGTGGAAATAAAAAAATTGATAGTTTCTTTCAAGTTTGTATATCAGTGCTAGTATCATAACATAAAAATTCTTCTAATTAGCTTCTAATACACACTGTGATGGGTGGACCCATTAGCAGTGAAACGACTGCAATTCAGAACTGGTAATTAGTAATTATCTAAAAGTCAGATACAAGATAAAAGCACCACTTCGTCGTTGTGAGAAAGTCATCTCTGCGCAGGTTAGTCTCCCTTGAACGGTCCTGTTATCAGTGCCTATTAGCTCCCTGTCTGTTGGGGGTAATTCAGCAGACAAGTAAACAATCGTTCTATGCCTCGTCCCTTGCAATATTTTAATTAACTCCATCAAAGCGGCTTGTGCAAGAAAGTAATTCTCTCAAAGCCCGGAGACATGGTGGAAATGCAGACTGAAATTTGTCATGGCGAATGCACGCATGCAGAAAATTCAAAATGACAGGACTCCAATGAGTGCAATAAATAGAATGATTGTGATGGGCAAGATAGTCGAGGGGCTTCTTGCAATTCTGTGGACTAATCACTGAGGTTTCCGTTCAGATTATTAGAAGGTTGACCAATTCAGTCATACAGTTTCTGCTTGCGATTGAATGAGAGAAGCAAATTTCGTCTGCTCTCTCGATGTAGGTAGCATACATTTTTCCGTTTTTCCTTTGTCATTGCTTTAATGAACACCCATTTTTTAAAAGAAAAAATGTGTATATTGCACGAGTAGGGAATATAATTGTGTACGCTAGTAAAAATAGGGCAAACAATAGTAAGTAGGACGATGTTGATGAATCACATCAGACTCAAAGCTTTCCCTTGACCTTGCCTCAGATGTGATGTTTAGCTGTCTTGTGAGTCTCATGTTAAATACATCATTACTTTAATCACATACTTATCGGACACTGTGGGTAAAGAACGCCCACAATCTTGCAACACAATTATTTGTCTAAAATTACTACGAGACAAACATATTTTTGACAGACAATTATTGATGGCGAACACAGACCACGTGACTAGTATAGTAGCCATATCGGTGAGTAGGCAACATTGATGTGAATGATCGTAATACTTCAATTGATCGAATGCAGTTGTAAGCAGTTGTTCACACTAATCACCAGAGTCAAATGAACTAACAGCTCGTTGTGTTTATATAGTAAAGGCGTTGCGTTTTGCCGCGCAGTGATCGTGTGAAGGTTTGCGTCAGTCCAGACCAAGCCCAAGGGCCAAGGCAAGGCCAAGGGCAAGGCGCGTGGAGTGATCTCGTCTGATCACTAAAAACAACTCGTTTGATGAAACGGAACATCTCACTAGTTCTTATTTAATTGGTGTGTAAGTCATAAAGTGGGTTTGACTTTCGGCATGCCATTATCTTTCAAAACAGCACTCACAGATATGACGAGGTGTTAATATTTAAGATAAAGATGGCATGTGGATTTTCACCAATATTAATTTTTATAGCTGGCTATTTGTGGCATGTATTAAAAACAAAACCAGTTAATTTTAAATTTTTTAACCTTAGCCAATATTAACGATTTATTTTACCATAACATAACTTCATAAGCACTCTAAAAACAGGATTACAGGCATCATCACAAGTCAATTGTGATGATGCCTGTAATCCTGTTTTTAGAGTGCTTATGAAGTTATGTTATGGTAAATTTGTATAGCGGTAATAAACTACATACAGTCTGCTGGAATGTTTTAATAAACTACTTTTTGAGAATTATTTTTACATTGCATTATGAAGGACTATAATATTATTATGCATGTGCCAACAAATGATATGGGTAAAGCAGAACAATAAATCACAGATCTGAAGCTTTCCCTTGCTCCAGGTGTGATGTTTGTGCATGTTTCAATAAGGCGAATGGCGAAGAAGAAGAAGAATGGTCCCATGATTGTCTATGCCCAATACTTTACAGAAGGTGATTTAGATTGCTGTGCCATATGGCTGGCTGACTTAGATCAAACAATTCCAACGATTCCACGTTTGATCAGTCAGACAGGCCGTCATGCTAGCAGAAAGTCAGCAAGAGAAATTCAAGCCTGACATGTGAATTACATATTATCATCAGCACTGTCCACAGAATTAATGAGGGCTGTGCATGTGAGCTTACTGGCGTTGTGATTCCTCTGTGTGACTGGGGCAGGGAAATAGAGCCTGCCCAGTAATTATGTCTGTAATTAGAGATTGGGTAGTTTGATTTGATCTGCTTGCAATTTCTTGTAGTAGCATATCCTCTTCTTGGAGTGTCATGCTGGATTGTTTTCAGTAATATTTCAACCAGAATATACATTTAAAAATTAAAAATGTTTTAATGTGGATGCTTCTACAGTTAAGGCTTCATTTTTAATAAATATATTGCAGTGTATTTATCCTAGATATTACACATTTCATACATGTTACGTAATTTTATTATTAACTGAATTATAAATGAAAAATAGACGTGTTATTATTCATAACTCAATGCCTGTTTCATATTTACATATGTACATTCTACTTTTATTTTAGACATTTCAGCGATAAAAAATATTTATAATGATGTAGTTATTTGAAAGAGTAATGCAAATATAAAGTTTTTCCTTACATATATGGAGATTTAACTTCAAAATGTAGCAATTTTCCAGCTCATTGGTAAATAATTTTAATGAATCCTGTCAAGTAATGAGGTGACTGTTCAGGTAATGATAAAAAATTAATTTTCTCAAACAAGGGCTAACAGTTCATTCCATAGTGTCTGTCCACATCCTATACCGCAGTGGGAACAGTTTCACTAAGATCTGAAAGAACATCTATCAATATCAATCTGTTCTAAATAAATGTTCACCTAAATAGCCTAACGGCACCACTCCATCGCAAAGGACATTATTTCTGTGACACTGTCCAAGTGGCACATGTTCATTGACAGTTTTCGAGATAGAAGATCGTTGTTAAGGAGAAACATTTTAGGGAACAACATTAGGGTTTTAGCATAAGCTTATGAACATGTAAGTGAAATTGTTCCTTGGAACTGCATCCGATTCATTTTTTTTAAACACGCCACCCCAAATGTGGACCTATGTATTTCTCTACTATCTCAAGTTTTGAAGGAAGCATGATCTTATGGTGCGATCTGCAGGTCTGTAATACGGTAATTATCTGTACACTTGAGGTGTGATAGTCACTTGATAAATGAGTTAACATAGTTGTTTAATTGAAATGGCAGAAACAAAATATCACATTTTATCTGTTGACAATCTGTTGTTCTAATCACTTTGCTGACCAGGCTAGTGCAATTAGGGATTTTTGCACAACAAGCTTAATTAAGGGTTTCCAGGCATTTGTCATTCAGTTGGGAATGCAAGTGTTCTTTAAGTGGATTGTGTGAAAACAACCAGAACCTTTTCAAAATTACTAATAAATGTTTACTTTATTTGGTTTATGTTAGTTTATTTTATTTACTACATTTATAATTTATTTGTTTAGAGTTTTATGTATTTTATTATATATATTTATTACTATATATTTTTGCAATAAATACATTGTAATTTTATTATTTATTTATGATATTTTTCTTTAAACTTAAAATATATTTAGTAATTAAATTAGATTTGGTGCTATGCAATATATATATTGTATGTATCTATTTATATAATCCAATGTCCATGGCAAACATATATGGCTAATGTATACCTAAATGAAATTTGCAGGCTGAATTATCCATCAATGAAATATCCTAGATTCATGACACTACTGCACATATGTTTAATGCAATTCACAATGACTCCCGCGAGTCCTCGTGTATAAGCTTAGAACAAAACAAATTAAAACAAGTAAAAGCTCATTGTCAACAGTGCAGTCAACTGCGAAATGTGAGATATTAAAAATCCGCATCACGGCAATTTGAAAGAGATCATTCATCATGTCTGGGAAGTAAGATTTCCGCTGACAATTCTGATTGACAGTGGTCTTTCTTCTCCTTTCTTTTCACTGGTCTTAGGGCAGGGCACATCATTGCTTCAAAGGTAACCCGATCTGCTGTTGCAAGGTCTCGGTTCTGGTTGGTTTGAGCTGTTCTTCTGGTTGTTGAAAGACTTGAAAGCCGGACAGAATCAACAATTATGGTTTGCGATCAGCAGGACAATAGGGCAGAAGGTGGACAGAAGATTGACCTCTTGGTGGACAAGTGCACCACACACACTGCCTTTCTTTTAGGACATAAACATCTGCTATCTCTTATAAAACGTCTTGTTGACAGATTCTGGTGTAAACAATTTTTACTTGTGTTTGAATTACACAATGATTATATGTATTGATTTATTTTGAATATATTGTACACTGATTTGGTGTAAATGTATTAGTTGTTTTAAGTCTGCTTTTGTAGTTGATGTCTGTTTTGGTGTATTCCCAGAGAAGTTGAGATGGTGTCTGATTGAACAGGTCTGCCAGGGAAGTAAAGTGTAAAGCGCTTTGAGCAGTCCTGAGGATTGGATACTGCGCTATATAAGAACTTACCTTTTTATTTTTATTTATTTATTTGATCAAGCATGTGCCAAACATGACCATATTTGTTTTGTATATTGATAAATATTAGTGTACCTCGCCAAGTTGTCTTCATAATTTGCTTATTTATATTGTTGGTGTTGTAGGGAATGACATCCACCATATGTTTTATCCTTAGAAAGTTAAAGCACTAGATTACCTGTGATTCATAGGTTTTTCTTTTAGTTACCCTTCTGATACCTTGCAATTTAAGCATTGGCATTTAAATTTATTACAGCATACAAAGACTTTACATTTGAAACTTAAGTAAATTGAAAACTTGATTATAGAGCACAATTACTCAGGGGTAGAGCTTCGGACTCTCGATTAAGAGAACCCTGTTTCGAATCATGTGCAGCCAAATTTTGAAGAAGTTTTTACACTCTACATTGCTTCATTTCACTCAGCTATAGGAATGAGTACCTGGCTATTAAAGGTTTGTTATGTAATAATAATAAGATGGTGGTAAACTGTTATCAGCCAATTCTTGACAGCTGGTAGGAGGATTTGAAAAATACATTGGGATGGATTCAACCTTCCTTGAGTGAATGCAAATGAGGGTATTTACCCTATGAAGGGTTGGAACAGTCACGCTGGAAGAGGCTGTAGATAGCAGAGAAATCTGCGGAAGGAACTCTACCTCTGACAGGGTAATTGGATAATTCGCGTGTGAACTATTGGTGCTGTCCATTTGTCCTCCTTCTGTCCAGTTGGTCTGTCACTGGTCAGCTAATTTCAGTCAGCCCGCTGGTCAAGCTGACTGGCTAAATTCTGCTGCTCCGATGAATCACTTTGTGATGTACTTTTGCTTTCAGAAAGCTGCTGGTTCCCACACGACAGAAGACTAGCTCAGGTAAGTGTTCCAAGCTTTTAGAGAGAGTGGTGTGGAGGATGGACGTTGTAAAGTGTGGATCTGGAGAATCTGTTGTCTCCCACATATTGACGTCCTGGTCTGTGCATTGTAAAGCCACCGATAGCTGGATTCACTGACCACAACCGACATATTTCGGAAGTGGTGTAAATTGCTCTGTTGACCACCGTTGACTGAGACATGTCCATGACAGACATGAACATTGTGATGACCAAGTCACAATGAAGACCTGCCCTAGACATGCCCAACATGAACACCTGCCCAAGATGGGCACATGATCAAGATGGCATATGCCTAGATGGACACATGCCCAAAACATACATAGGATTATGCCCAATATGGACACATGCTGTGAGGTGTTTTCATACCATAAATTCGACCATATAATGTGCAGGTGTTACAGATACACATTCTCAGAGATGTACAGCGTATGTAGATGTGTGGTTGTATTCGGCACTCTTGTGTAAGAAACAGGTTTTGATAATAACATTGCATTATGGAAACTTGCTGCTTGGCTGTGCTCAGTTCATGTTTGTAACCTATCATTCTTGTAAGATTGATGTCTGACTGGCCTTATCTACTGCTATGTCCATGTCTCTGCGTTAGGAAAACACAGCTGGGGGTGTTTACACAAAATTGTCACATCTTTCTGGAGGCTATGTAACTGTATATATGGCAACATAGGAGGCAGGTAATTGTATCCATGTGAAATGTCGAGTCCAGACACGAGGCAGTGTCTTGCTGCAAGGGAGTCTGTGTGTGACAAACAGGACTGTGCTTGTTAGATCAGCGGACATTGGTGGATGGTACAAATTAAATGTCATAAAAGGATAAATGCTCAGAGATAAGCAATTAATATGCATTTGTGATCACATGCAATGTTGTTTCCATAACTGTCACTTGATTGTATCATTTTAACTACACAGTTAGGCTGTTGGCAGTAATTTTATTAATTAACTACAGTGATTCTGTGATAAACATAATGAAACTGAAGATTCATATTCAAATAGAAGTGGAGTTTGAAATAATTGTAAATATTTTATTTCTTGAAATTATTTAAATATTTGGTGCATTTATATATACATAAGTGCCCGAGAAAGTGAACAGTGTAACAAAGTAAAACAATCATATCATATATAAACTAACACTGGTGGCAAAACAAAACAGTCACAAGTACTGATTTCAAAACCTCAAAGATTCCCCTTTTTAAACTAAATAAACTGCTCTGATTTACATGCTTTCGTGCACTAGATCAGAGTTCATGGCAGGGGCAAATACCCTGTCAAAATTGTAGGCATTACCCATCGCTATTGTCATACCCACTAGCAAAAGGTGAAACCGGACACAGGTGAATTGGCAAAATTGCTCATCTTCAGTCTAATTGTACATGAGTGGACTAATTTCTCAAGGACCCCCCTGGGCAGTTTGCTGTGACATATAATACCTGTGTCCGGCCACGCTCCAGGCAGGGCTTAGATTAGCGTGTGACACTTCTTCTGGTATCTTTTAGTTCCTATGTTTATGCTGTGACAGATGTTTCTAATTAAATTTATGATATTTTAGGGCGTATTTGTTTCCTGCTAAATTGCTGATTGTGTCGCCATCTGCAGTGTTGCCCTGCCTTGAAATTTTCTTACTCTGCTTTGTTGGTGATACATATTTTGAAGGAGCCTTGATTTGATTCTTGTATCAAACTACCTTCATAAAGAAAAATAAATACAGTTACATCTACCCTGGCGGTAGTAATAATTATTTGACCAGCTGTAACATTTAAACAGCATGTGTATGTGTAATTTTTCAATTTATTTTTGGAACTGATTAAGAAGGGAAGATAACCAGCCAAACGTTATGACTCCATCAGTAGTTAAGTTTGTGTGTGTGTGTGTGTGTGTGTGTGTGTGTGTGTGTGTGTGTGTGTGTGTGTGTGGGTGGGTGGGTGGGTGGGTGGTGTGGGGGGTGGGTGGTGGGTGGGTGGGTGTGGGTGTGGGTGTGGGTGTGGGTGTGGGTGGTGTGTGGGTGGTGTGTGTGTGTGTGTGTGTGTGTGTGGGTGGGTGGGTGGTGGGTGGGTGGGTGTGGGTGTGGGTGTGATTCATGCAACAAACTGATATCTGCAAATTTGCCCTATTGGTGATAAGATTACTGTAATGGTGGCAAGAATCCAAAGACCTCTACTGTGGCATGTGTAAGGTTACTGACCTTGGTTTATTATTTTATTGCCAACAGATGGCAGGAAATGTGATTGTAGAATACTAATATGCTGTCAACACAGATGAAGGAATGCTGATTTAATCCCAGATGGATGGTTTACTTTGGATTTTTTGCACTTTTTGAAGGTGTTGAAAGGAATGGCACTCAATTGTATGTTATAGGCCAATTCCAGAGGACGTCATTTATCAAAATGGTGCTAGCTGCCAAAGATGTAGTTATTTTCACATCGATGAAGGAAGATCCCCGTCACAACAACTTTGTTTCTTTCGTTGTATTAAACAATCATGGTCTTGTTGAAGTGATGTCTGTGGTATAAATAAAAGAAGTTGTTTAAACATTAAATTTAATCAATGTTTTATCATTGCATTCTTCTAGTTCATTTATGATTAATTTTATCACTGTACAATATGACACAATCAGACATGTCAAAAGCTTTACTAGTACAGAAAAACTTACTCTCTGACTATTAAAATTAATTGGT
Source organism: Ridgeia piscesae (assembly GCA_025642075.2). Lineage (NCBI taxonomy): Eukaryota > Metazoa > Annelida > Polychaeta > Sabellida > Siboglinidae > Ridgeia > Ridgeia piscesae. Next base: position 169,685 of record JAODUO010000744.1, on the reverse strand, counting down.
TTCAATGTGTAAGAAACAAATCAGTGTCTACAGGTTTATGATTCCCTAAGTAGCACAACTGATCAGTTTACACACTCAAAGGTCCTCCAACCACTGTGAGGACCAATAAACCCATGTGAATTGCAGCGAAGTGTGCCAGGCACAGAGAACTGAAGAGGCACTTTATAGTTTCGATGCTTTGAAGCTAGTATGTTAAACAGAATGTCTTCAAGTAAAAACGTCGTCACCTGTTCCACATTGTCAGTGTATTTCTTTAGAAAAAGTAGCACAGTGTTGCCATTGAAACAGCTGGTGATCTTTTTAATAAGTGTTGCAAACATGGTAATCTAGAGAAATGTGTTTCCTGCCAAACATTGGGTTTATGTTATGCGATTTATTATATAACATAGCTTAAGCATGTGACAATTTTATGCTCTGATTTATGACCAGTCTTCACTTTATATCCGGCAATTTGATTTACAGAATTTCTCTCTTATCTAATACAAAATAAGTTGGCAGAAATAGGCGTATGGTACAGTTATCGTGGAACCCTGATTGATAATATAGCACAAACATGACTCATGAAGCAAGGAAAGCTTCAGATGTGATTCATCATGCCAGTCCATTTAACTTCATTTTTTAACATGTGTGATTATATTCCTTCCTTTTGCAATGCAAAATAAATAGGTGTTCATTAAAGTGATTACACAAATAAAAAGAAAAACTATTGTTGAAATTTAATGAGAGTTTATGGAGGATGTGGTTTATTTATGTGGTGGCATGAAAATGTGGCTTTGGAGCTGAAGTAATTTTAATGGTGACAGCACATTGACACAGGAAGTTTTGTTCCCGACTATCCTCTTTACTGTTAAATTTGTATTTGTAAACATTGAACGTGAAAAGAACTGCAAAAGTCCCTTTACAATTTCCGTGACATTTTAATTGATCTATAGACGAGGATGACAAGTGCTACGGTCTGGTTGTCAACACGTCTTTGTGCCATGAAGACCAAGTGTCCTTATCTGCAGAACTGTCCCGAGAATGTGTCCGTGACAATAGCAACCCATGATGGCACTGCCAGGTGTTTGTATAGAAGTTCACAGGAGAAATGTTTTCATCTTTCGCCACTGACAACATTGCTCTCGCGAGTGGGGTATTTGTATAATTGATTTTCTTTCGGCTGCTGTCAGCAACTGTCCAGTCCAAACTGCTTTCAGCGGTGAGTCGCATTTAAGGCCACATTGAAACTGTTACTGTTAGAATGCACACTGACAAATGCCAGTAGATTGGGTTAAGCCACCATGTCATTACACTGACAAGAAATAAAAGGAAACGTACACAGACTACGTCACTAGACCATACAGAAACAACAAACATAGTTCTCGTCTAGAAATACTTCTGCATGTACCTTATTGGATACAATAATCTGCTTAGTGCTGTGCATGCAATTTCACCATCAGTAAATACAGTGTTGTGATATTGGTCACAAGGTAGTTCTTCCTTGTGGTTACCTGTAGAAGGTTGACATCTACCTCACATACTGTAGTAACGCTGTAACACAATGGCTAGTGCTTCGGACTCTCAATTAAGAGAACCCAGGTTCGAATCCTGTGCTGTGTGTCAAACCTTGGGCAAGGTTTTTCACTTTACCCCGCTGTAGTTCATGTAGGTGTATGAATGAGTACCTGGCTTAGACAGTGGTGGATATTTGTATATGAATAGTCTTCATACATTAATTGCAACATGGCTGGATGCTTCCCTTGAGAAGCTGAGATGGTCTTTGGTGTGCCAGGGAAGAAAGTGAAAAGTGCTTTGAGCAATCCTAAAGACTAGGGTACTGCACTATATGAGAACTTACCTATGCTTTTACTATTACCAGAGTATGTACCTGCATCTATGCAGTACTTACACATGTGTATATTATCTATCCAGAAATACATAGTAATCATACATACACAAGTGCGACACCAATTTAAATGCAAAATTAACAACTGAAATAAGCTTTTTTGTTCCAAACATGTTTGCACTTCCAACCACACATTTTTGCCCATACAAAAATTTATTTTGTATCCATCCAAGTAACAGGTGATCATGTGATATGAACCTGGAATATGTCCACTGACAGTTTGATGCACTAACTATTACATACACTGCTGTACCCACGTGACATGACAGTTGCTGTTGTCTGAGCACTTGATGTTACTGGCTGAATTTGTTTTTCGTGAGGCAGTACTTCAGCTAGGAATGTAAGACTGTTTTTACAACACCACTGAACGGTGTACATAGGGAGAGTGATATTTGCGATCATACTAGTTGAAATGGTCACTGTTGTGTTTTCTGCTTGGCCCCCAGTGCAACCGGACACTGGACTGTGGTTTTTAAGGCTGCATTTGAGAAAATGACCCCTTAATGAGTTGGTGAATTGTTACATGATATTGTACAATTGGCTAATTAACAAAATGGATACTGGTTTAGGGTTACCCTGTGGTGGATTGGGGTCAGTGCTCTGTCTGCCCCCAACATACTCTGCAATTGTCATTTGTCTAGGAAGAGGATGGTCACTGGGTTAAAAGTTTAAGTGTGCAAAATCAAGTAAATTGCAGTGGCAGCTCAGTGTAGCTTTAAACTTCCATTTCAATTGTTAAATGTTTAGTTTCAACTTAGGTCATACAGTATATTTAATTACATTAGCATTGCAACTAATTAAGAGCAACATATTCCATAATATTTCACTATCATTGCTATTTTATGAGCTTAATGTATATAAAATCATTTATTTTAACTAAGTATCGTATCTTTAATTAAATGTGAAAGTACAATCTTCTTCCCTTGATACCTCAGTATGTCACATTCATTGTCTCCTTTGCCTGGAATAACTAAGGTAGTGCCATTTACCTCAAGGTAATCTCTTTATTAACTTTTCAGAAGAGTTTGCAACAGCTCTGACCAGATCTGACTTTGCATGGGCCTGACTAGGCTACTCAAGTTATTTACATAGTCAGTGTAAGAAACAAAATTAGCATAATGGAGTTAAATTCATTAGTTCAACAATCCAATACAGATCAAGAGTTCACAGCTTACTCAATGGTAGAAGCATTGTACAGACCAGACAGTCCAAATGTCTTTCATGTTTGAGACATTTCTATTCTGCAGGAATTTCGCATCCTGCCTTTTGTGAGGTATGAGTGCATTGGGTAACCCTATCAGCAGAATAAATACAGACCTCCAAGAAACTGGGAATGGCTTCTTTGATGTTGGATAGTTATGAGATGCAGGAATGAAATTGCAATAATGGATATTAAATTGAAAGGGTCGATTTGTAGTGCAGGTGAATGCCCAGTGTATGTCTTTGCATCTCCCTAAGCCTGGTTAATCCCTTGATGCATATCAGATGGTGGACCCACTTAGGGTGGTGGTAGAGGGGGAGTGATAAATAGCTCATAAAGAAATCCATCACTAAATAGAATCCCTTGTTATTTTTCAAGTAAGTAAATTGATTACTCATTGACAGCCACAATGCCGGAAACTTCAATAGGTATATCTTAAATAAATAAAGTAGAATAATACAACTAAATGGAACTGTAACATTTAAAGAGCTTTTGAAAAATTCAAAAATCTGCTGCCATTTCACTGGGGAGATAATTATTTGACACACCAGCGAAATGGTCCTGGTGGCATATCCCAGTGTTTCTAGCTTTAAGTATATAAGGTTTCTAGCTTTAAGTATATAAGGTCATTATGGGAACAACAATTGCTGCCTGTGGCTTGTGGCTCCATGGACGTATGAAAGCTAATGATAAATGGTCAATGGTTTGAATATTTAAATGTAAGCATACACTATAATAACAGTTGACAATCTGGCAGTACCACTATGCCCCGATAATATATGGAAATTATCAGTCAAGAAATGTGATAACGTTCTTAGTTCCTTGACTCGCTTCACAAATTCTGTTTTGACCACAGGTGTCTATGTGTAGCATTTCCATACATCAACATACGGAAATGTGTGATCTTGTTGTCAGTTATATAGGTGTGGTATAAAACACACACCGAGTCACCTCTGTCAGTGCGGTATCAGTCCTTGTGGTTTCTCCATTTCAACTTGTAACTGTCAAAACCTGCCCGACTGACGTCCAAGTGAAAATATGCACGACCGTCACGAACATAATTACAGAGAGCACAGATCAGTTATCAGTATCTTAACCACCTTCAAATAACTGGTTGAACCTGGTACTGATAACGTCCAGAATGAATTGTGGTGGCTATTATGTCTGGGTGTATTGATTGGTAATGCCATTGTCCTTGCAGGCTGGTCAGTTGATTAGGATCTAGGTAATAGCCAGGTGGAGATTTATGGCTGCTCATGGCAGGAACCTTTGCTTTGTAATCAGGAGTCAGGTGACCACTGGTGGAGGGTACACCCCCTTGGAAAGCGGATGGAGCAGGGAAGTCAGGCCACAAGACACACAGGCACAGAAAGGAAGTGGTTTAATGGTGTTTCCTCAGATTTGTTACTTATTTCATTTCAAAATAATGTTACTGAAGAACAAGTCTGCAAATCAGCAGTCAACTCATGCTCACTCACTCACTCACTCACTCACTCACTCACTCACTCACTCACTCACTCACTCACTCACTCACTCACTCACTCACTCACTCACTCACTCACTCACTCACTCACTCACTCACTCACTCACTCACTCACTCACTCACTCACTCACACCACTCACCACCACTCACTCACTCACCCACTCACCACTCACTCACTCACTCACTCACTCACTCACTCACTCACTCACTCACTCACTCACTCACTCACTCACTCACTCACTCACTCACTCACTCACTCACCACCACTCACTCACTCACTCACTCACTCACACTCACTCACTCACTCACTCACTCACTCACTCACTCACGCACGCACGCACGCACGCACGCACGCACCCACGCCCTCCCTCCCTTCCTCACTCCTCACTCACTCACCCTCACTCCTCACTCACTCACTCACTCACTCACTCCATCTCCAGATGCCTCTGTCTGCCAGGTGCAACGTGTTGGTTGCCACAGGTACACTGTATTTGATGTAATTTTGTCCAGATATTTTGATGAATTAGATTTTTGTTTTGTTGAATCATGAAATAAATGACTAAATTATTTATATATTATTCTCATTTGGAAACGTTTATAAAGCGCTATGTATCTGGGTTAAAACCTGCTCAAAGGCGTTTACAATATCAATAAGCAAATACACTGTATAAAGCTAAATAACTAAGTTAAATAAATAGGTTAAATAAATATGTTAATATAAGTTAAATAAATAAGGACAATGAAATTATTATCTTCTTTAGAATATTCTCCATTTTTTAATAGCACTCCACCAATACCACATATTTTGACAAATAAAGAACATTTTATTCAACCAATGTTACTTTTACAACTCAAAGACTACCAGTACATATTTAGGCAACAAAGAAACATTCACTGTGGGATAAAATAGTTGAGAAATCAGTTGTAATATATAGAAAATTGACCTAAATTCTTCACACAATTGTCATGATGTCATGACAATTTGTGACACACAAGTGTTTAGTCTCAACCCGGCAGAAAATTGGCAACAGTTGATGTGGTTGGCAGGAATGATACCGTATCGCCCTACACCCCTACCACCCTATACCCCCACCACCCTATACCCCATCATCCTATGTAGCCATGGGCCTATGACTCTTTCATCAGAACGCTATCAACAATAGCTGATTTTGTCTTGCAAAGTACACACGTTGGAAATAAGTCGGCTGGTTACATAGTGTTAAGTTTCGTGTAACACTGCCATTTATAAATACAATTATGGAGCCGCTGTCAACTGGGAATTTTTTTTCTCTAGTTTTTTAGATTGATGAGCTCATGGCTATGGCACTAACAGGGAAGGTATGTGGGTATGTTTAGGGCTGCTTCTGTGGTTCAAATACAAAATGAGGCCAATGGCAATGATTTATAATAATGCTCATTTAGTTAGAAGATATGTGTTCGCCTAAGAAAAAATTATTTGGTTGTAAACGGGTTGGTGCAGAGCCTCCCATGGTAACGCAGACATTTAATGGGTAATGAAGGAAACGCCTTCACCCCCCAGGGGTAAAGAATATCACTAATGGGGAGCACTACCAACATATCTGTCATCATTTACATTGCTGCACCTAAATAGCAGGAAGTATCATGAAGTATAGGTCAAAGTTCAGAAGATACTCAAAAGAAACGACCTGTTATATGGAAAAGAATCTTTAACTGTACAGGTAATGAATAATAGTCTTGAAAATGGAAATTTATGGAAAATAGCATTTATCCAGAACTTGGTAGTGAATGATATTGTACAGGTAAAAAAAAGTGAAGTCTGAAAACACAATTTTAATGGGCTGAACAGGAAAGACATTTGGTAATAATTTATGTTTCCTTGGCATAATGATGCAGTATGCCATATGTGACGAATGCTTTGATGGTAGTTGCTCTCTGAAGATGGCCAGGAGCACATCAGGGGTTGCTTGGTGGGGTGGCAGAACACCACATGGGGTAGTTAAGGCTGTCTGGCAAGGGTGATCATTAGTGGGTGAGAAATGCAGTGTTTATTGCAATTACTCAGTGTCTGAGACAGATGAGGATACCCATGAAATAAACTGTGGCATAAAATGATGATTAATTGTAACACTGTACTTCCTTGTAAGTTAATTAGATCAACACCAATTATGACCGTAAATTCCACATAAATTTATTGTGATTTACAACTGAATATTTCATTGTCAATTCTAAATATGATTTACAATTGAATATTTCATTTTGTTGAAATCAAGTTAGTAAATTATCTGTTTGGGATACGTAATATTATGTTGAAAAGACTATTGGTGTTGCAAGCCACATCACTATTGCAGTAACACCCTGATATTAAGGTCACCCTTGGGATGGGGTCAAAGTATTGGTACTGCTGTTGGGTGACCTTAATTGTAAGGTAGCTGCAGTATGGAAGTTTCGATTGTCCTCTCCTTGTCCATGGCTGCCTGTAGCCCAGAATGAGCCCGGCCTCTATGTCACTCTCATTTATTTTTATTTTTCATTCCACTGCTGATTCCCTCCACTCCTTCTTTCTCTCACTCTCATTCTAAAGCTTGCCAAAAGTTGTGGTCAGAAAAAGAATATTACATAAATAGACATACCGTAATAGTATTACGATTGTGACTACAGTGTCTCTTACTTGTCATGTAGGTGTATAGAAATACTTACGACACATGTAAGTTACATAAATGTTTGTTTCGCCAGTTGTAGACACGTGTATTTGTGCTGTTATCGTGTATGGGGCAAGATTATAAAATGTATGTAAGATTAATCAAAGTAACTGCGCAGTTAGATCACAACTTCTGATGAAATCATATCACTTATGTGCAGCTGTTGGCAGTATCGACCTTTGATCCCGGTCTGAGTTAAATCACGATAATGTTTCGACAAGAAGACTTATTATTTCTGGTCAATAAGATATTGCTCTGGGGTGATTCGACAGGCAATGTTGTTGCTGATTTGTTTACTGACATGAACAATCCTGATATCTGGTGTGATTTCTTGTCGCTGAAATTGAAATGCGATAGTTCTCTAATCACTAACTTCTATTATATACATGGGTTGTGCACTGAATTGATAATACCGTACTTTCTCCTTGTGTTTACAGATGGCCTTTAATACCGGTGTCAGGTCAGGTGATTTGAACCAAGATAAAAAGTGGAAATGCGGTTTCTATTGTGTGGGCCATGACTAATGATTTCAGCAGGAAAGGTTAACAATAGAGAAGAAAGAAAACAAAGTTTGTCTTAGGACAAAGACCAGTGAAAATAAACAAGTTTGGAAGTGTTAATTTACTAGCAAAATCTTTCCAGTGTCACGCAGACTGTAATAATGTACACACATTTATATTATGTCAACCTTGTATTGGTAACTTATTGGCATCTCATTTGTTGCATTTAAGAATAAGTTATAATTGCATTAATTTCATCCATAAAATCCGTCATTGAGCTGCCATTTCGATAGTGTGTTGGTTTCTCCTGTCAGTGCTGTTAAAACGTATTCAGCCAATGTTTCTGCTGGCATCGTTTTGGTTTCTCCTATATATGTTCTGTCAGGTCTTCTTCTCGTGGTTTCCAAGACTGGACATTGAGATTATGATAACAAAATATCCCGAGTGACATGGTCAGAACCATGTGTCTTCATTGCTGCACAGTTCTCAACAAGGTCTGTTCCGCTGTGTTCTAACAGATGAGTCCAGTTGTTGTCTTGAGTATTCTTCAGTCTTGTGGTCACTGTGTGAACCACAGAAGTGTCTTACGCTGCATTTTATTTCAGTCTTATGTATGTTCATTTTATAGAGCTATAAAGTGTTATGTTCAAAACCACCACTGCACTTGTTGGCTACTGGTTTTTCACTGACAAACTGTGTGTGCAATAATAACATTAAACAGGTCCAGGTGCATTGTTGAGTACAACTGAAGTGGTCTGTGATCTGGCATGTATCATAGACTGCAACGCCCTTTCAACACCCTCTATGTACTCTTTCAACACCCTTCCCTACGACCCTTTCAACGCACACCTGCCAAGCACCTTTCACCACAAACATTAAAAATCTAATATTAATGCTAAGTTATCAGCAATGGAAGCATGCCACTGCCAGAACTAATTCAGCATTCGTTCACGCTTCAGTTCACGTGGTGGGTCTGTCCCTGTGTATGTAACAGGCTGGAAGAAATTTATTATGCTGTCTTTGCCTGCACTTGGCAGACCACTCTCGCGATGACAGCGAATTGGCCCGAATGAATGGGTGGAAATGTAAAGAGCAACAGAGCCAGCGAAAAGGGTAAACTGGTTGACTGCACCAGCATTATAGGGGTGGTGAGGGCGATTTGTGATGGCAGCGTTCTTGCCCTAAACATAGGTGTGGTGCCGTGGCCTTTGTCCAATGACGGATGTCGGCTCTTTCCCTGTTTTATCCCGGTTGCACCCGTCACTTGCCAGGGGAAAGGCAATAAGTTGGGAGGGTAACTCATCAGGGTGGGGTGTAATTTGTGGGGGTCGACAACAACAGCTGCATAGTGATGGTCAGTCTATCTTCCTGTGGCATCAGTGGGCAGTGGCTGTGGAGAAATTAAATTTGATTTTATCTGGGTTTGACCAGGGGCAATTCGTACCTGGAACACCTGTGTCGCTAAGGTGAACATTGCATGGGTCTTGGCTTATTTCACGCATGTTTGTCTTTGTATTTGTTTAAATACTCTTTGTATCTGTTTAAATACATGTACTTTAATGTAATGTTTATATGTAGCATACATGTGCTTGGAGTAGACATAGATGGACATTTCCTCTTGAAGTTTAGGATATATACTGAGACATAAATTACCAGGAACGTCTTACTTTCTGATTTTGCAATCGGTCACAATAACAGGAAATAACTAGTTGCTTACATTTCTTATTGAAACTCTTCATATTATATCCAGACAGATTTCTATTCCACTAGTTGATAATCTCGGTTATGATAAATTGTCGACAGCATCAGGATAAGTCTTCCTTTATTTTGGGCTGTAATTACTTGGCTTCCTAGTAAAAAGAAACGAACATGCATCCATTTTGTAGCAGGTTTGGTCAGATAATACAGTCTGAGTTGTAGGTTTTTATGTAGCAGGTAACCATAAACTTGGTTGTGTGAACATTGATTAGTGCACATGCAGTTCATCAGTGTTTGTAAAATATAACACACATGATGAGATGACCTAAAATAACAATACATTTTTAAAAACAAGTTATGCATCACCTTACAATGGTGTATTAACTAGATATAAAAATGTATTAGTTTGTGAGCAATTATTCAATATATCCAGTTTTGCAGTAATAGTATAATGAAGATATTCATTAAGGTAATTAAGTGAACACATCAAAAGGTAATGAGCAAGATGAGTTGAACTTCAAACTGCAATGTTTCTACAGTTACAACATCCAAAGTGCAACTTTTCTGTCCAAAGTAGTACCTGCATAAAACAACGGGAAAACCAAACAAAGATCCGGAACCTTGATAACCCCACCCCACATCACCCCACCCCACACACAAACTATATCCAGTCATCAACAGTCTCAGACAAATGACCACTTGCAACAGGATACCATGACCAATTAAGCCTCTGTCTGACCAGACACAGCAAGATTTGTTCTTGATGTTGTCTTCAGCACTGTTCAATTACACCAGCTGAGTAGGGAGAAGACAAGAGTCCGAGAAGCTGGTCAGTCTGACCTGGCCATGATTGCAGTTTCCTGCAGGCTGATATTGTGAGGAGATAAGCCGAAAGACAGACAGGTTTGTTTCTCTCATTGTATCCACATCCAGGAGTTTGACACTTGCTTCAGGCAAACGCTGCAGCAAGTTGGAGGGGTAAATTCAGTGGGGGGATTCCTACAAGAAGCGCTCAAGATAATTTGCCACAAGTGGGCATGCTCAGTGGACCATGACATGAAGTGTTTGCTGATGTTTTCTGTGTGTTGTGTGGTTTGTTTTATTGGTGTGCATGTTTGCATGTTGGCACAAGTAAATGTAGCACACACTGTCGTGTATTTAATTGCCAATCTTACAGCAAGTAAAGTGGAAATACATCTTATGAAGTTTATAATAATGTGTACCTGTAGAATTTAAAGTAACTGCTTTGGTAACATGTGAAACATTAAACTTACACCCAAGTATTATGGGTGGACAGAAGCAAGTCACTTGAGGGCAAGGGTTATTTAACATTACCCATCTACAAAAAATCAGGTTACATAAACACTGGATTAATAATAAGCAAAACCAATTGAGAAAATGGTTTAAAATAAAGCCTTAACACACACACACACACAAACGTGCATGCGCACGCACACACACGCACACGCACACACGCACGCACACGCACACGCACACGCACACACCAGCTGTTGGATGTGTATCTCTGAGAGAGAGAGAGAGACACACACACAGGAGGTGTGAAGTTCTTCTAAATGGTCTGCTGAGTGGTCCCAGTGCCAGTGGACATCATGGTCCTCATACACCTTACATAAGACACTTGTGACTCTGTAGGCTAGAGTGTTGAAGCCGACAGACTCTCTCATCCAGATGAAGACATTCACAGCATGTCCATATGGCCTCAGTTGGTACCACCCACTGATATAGTGTAGAGGGTGGTCAGTAGTCAATCAAATACTGTTAGGTTAATAATTGGAACTGCTATTTCGTTCTTCTGTTTGATGTGTAAGTATTAAGCTGCTCTGACATAGACATCAATGGTTTGACTATATTGCCATTATTGATACCTGTTTTGCAATATATTATGTAAATTGTTAGCTTCTTGTGTTGTTTTTGACATTACATTGATTAGCATTTGTCTTTACAGATATTTGTCATGGCTCAGTTTCTTCCATGCTTTGGACGTTTTACATATAATTGTAATGTTCAGTTTTATGATAAGAATGCAACAAAAGACAAGCAGCTATATCTGAGTGCTAATAATAGAACTGGAGAGAACTCCGTAAAAGTAGTAGTAGCTTGACTTTGAAATCATTTACCAGTAGACATTCAAAAGTTGAAATTGTTAAATATTTTAAGTGTAGTTAGCATTAATGAAAATTAAAATATAATTGTATATTGTAAGGGATTTGCTATTGATTCCTGTCATGTTGGTATATCTTCTGTAGCTTCAATTAAGGAATCATTTACATGGTGGAGTGTAGTATTTCTCTGGCAGCCACCTCATCTGTTTTGCGTGACTTTTGAATGATATCTTGTATTATATTGATGTGGATGAGGAAATGATGTTACTTATTATGCATTTTTTTTCCACGGGCTGTTCGTAGCAACTTGTCATTTTGCAAATGCATAATTTATTGAAAATCTTATGAAATGCCAAAGAGACCATTATGTGTTAGGAAGTATGACCAAATAAGCACGCACTGTTGGTGTACATCCTTTCTGAAAGACAATTATAAAAGGTGGACAGCAAACATTTACACTTATATTGGAGCATTGCTATTGCACATACTGTGGGTCTTTACCACTCACAGACTGTCAAAAACTTTGGGCCATGACCTGTCATCTTTCATTGTCATAAAAGTTAGTGTAACTGAGAATGTGACTCCAACATAACCCTTGGTGCTGACCCCACCCCACACAATACTTCTTCCAGTCCACAGCTCCATTACCCTAGGATTGCTCAAAGCCCCTCTTGTGTAGGAGTAAGCCACTTGAACACAGGGGTTATTTAACATTACCCCTGCACTTGATGTCTTACAACTTTTGAGCAGGGTTCTTCAGTCTACCGCTGTTCTGAGTGTGAGATCGGGGCCAATTAACTGTGCACTGGTCTCATCCTTTTGTCACCAATATCATTCCCATGTAATAAATCCTTGCCCCCAATTAGGGCCTCATTAAGTGACCCCCTGTTGGGGGGACATTGGGGGTGGTTCCATGGTAAACACCCCCCAGTGGGGGGTTGTGAGGACAGGGTGTTAATGTGGTTCCAGTTAGTGCTGAGTGCTGCCTGCAAAAGAGTGGATACTGGGTCTGCTGGGTGCAGAGTCACATCAGTCAGGGTAGGGAGGGGTGTGGGGTAATTGGCAGTGTGGGTTTATGGGGGTGTTACACAAGACCAAGGAGGCACAGACAGCCAGGTAGTGTTCATTTTGTCATCTTCTTGTATGTATTAACCAGGTGACAATGGAGTTTTACACCATTGGATGCAATGTCACGGTTGTTACTTTGTGTTTTTATTAGTCAGGCAAATTGTTCTGAACTCCTTTGCATACTGCAATCAACTGGTTATTTTATTTATTGAAGTGATATTCCTACGTACAGACTACAGAGGCTTATTGTTTTTTAAATTTACTTGTGGCGCATGGGACTGAATTGTCAACTGAAAGAACTCAGGTTTGAATTCTGCTTTTGCCATGTTAAACCTTTGGCAAGTTAGGTCACTCTTACGTTGGTCAAATCAGCTGTTTGAATGAGTTTGAATGCCAGGGAGTCAGGTGTGTGGTGCTTTGATAATTTCCAAGGAATGGAGACCACATTTTTGAGAACTTACCTTTTCTAATTACAGTTTAATATCTTAAGATATCACAGTACTCCATTGATGTTGAAGTGCATAATCTTCTTGCGGGCACTTTTTATTTTTGTGTTTCGTCATTTTACCATGTGTTGGATGGATACCAATTTGTACACCAATTATTTTTTAAGCACATAGTGACCCTAACATCTGTCTACTCATTCAGTAGAATCTAAGCAGTTTCTCCCACCCACCTCTGTGGAGTGCCTGTTTACTGCAAATAAATTTTCGAGAGTAAATATACTTTATTGACGACTGGCAGTTACTATTAGCCGACAAAGCATTTATGGGTTATTTTACAGCTCCCGAAATTAGACATTCCTGACGTTGAATCGGTGAAACGCATCTGACCTTTCTTCGTGGTTGAGTTGTGCTCAGTGCTGCCATGACACTTGTGATGTTTTATTGCTGTGTATTTGCTTGTTGCCAGCCACTGTGTGGTTATCTCAGTAGGGTGTCTGGGTGTGTATTGCCAGTTCAACTGGATTGGTCAGAGCAAGAGTGGAAGTTGAGTAGGAATCAGTCAGTCTGCTTGTGGTCAAGGTGTGACCAACTGGACAATGGATTATGCCACAAGAAGTCTACTTGTTTGTGAAGCAGGTACTATATAGACACTTTTATTGGTTGTAAAGATGAGCGAGTCTCTAACTGTCAACATATTGATGGGTACATGTGTTGGTAAACTTAACATTAGTTGCTGTGTGGACATCTCGCATGCAACATTTTTGGGTGACGTAAATTTTGGAAAATTTTGCAAGATTTTCAGAATCACTACTACCGGTACTAAAATATACTAATTTCTGTTTCTGATCAGTTATAATGATTATGGTGTAAAGAGTCAATTTGCTTTCAGTGATGTAATCATATTGAAAACAACGGTTCCAACAAAATGAAACGATTAGGCAATACCATTATCACGTACAATGCAAAACCATAAGCCAGTATTTATTGTAAACTGGTTATTTTTTGCTCATGTATTTTTATAAACATGTGTTTATAGAATTATCATTGTTTCAAGTCTTTGGTATTTTTGGAATCTGATAAATACCTCTTTAAAACATGTACATTATTATTGATCTGCAAAATTAAGACAGCTCTGATTGCCCCACCTGTAATGGTAGAAATCTACCTACTTTTTTGAAGCTATTTATATATGAAATAGCTTGTCAGAACCACTCCATTGTAAGACAGTTTCTACATCCCATTTGATATATTTAATTATTTCTTCCACCTGCATCAATGTATATCTCACCTAGTATAAATTATATCTCTCATCAAATCTTAATATTATTTTATACCAATTTTTATTTATTTTAAACGTGTATTTTAGAGCTATTTTATTTACCAGTTGGTATTATGGTTTTTATCTGAGATAAGTATATTCGTACTGGTATTCCTATTTGACAGACAATTAATTGAGCACCCTCTGGGGTGAAGGGGTGAAGGGCCTTTGGAGAGCTTCTCCTGTTGGGTCTGTTTGCGGGGTGTGCATATCTTAGTTGACAACTTCCATCTGCTGACGTGAATGGTGCTTCAGAGAGACAAGGGCTTCTCAGCTTTATCCGATCGACTCGGTTTAATTATACAATTTGGCACAATGCAGCACACAGTTTAACACAATTTGGGGGATGCGAACAGAATGTGAATAGGTAGACCTGCTGTTCAGGTGAAACATATTACACTCAAATACTTTCATTTACATACGTTTAGAAATTTTGAACAAAGGTTTGTTGTGTCTCACCCCTGGGAAAGGGGCGAAAGATGCCATCTGTTCAGGGCATCATGAACATCATTTATGTATCAATTTTGTCTGTAACCGATACGTGTCATAGACGTCTTATATTGTGCTGTTATCAGTAATCTTGTGCATTAGTGCTTTTGCAGTGAAAGCTGTGTAGCACGTCTTTTTGTTCAACTTCAAACAGGCTAGGGGTAATCTGATTGAAAATGATCAGTAACATAAAGGCAAAACAAGTAAATATAATTTGTAGATATGTATTTCACTCAATTATATTATAGCTACCAAGTCATGTTGGTAATTAAATAAGTAATTGCACTAATTTTGAAGAATTAAGTTTGCCATTAGTAATTTGAGATAACCTGTGTGGATTCTGGGTAACACGTTGTTGACATTATTACTGAAGAGTTTCTAAATCAGATAAGGTCAGTTTATGTGCACCTTTGTGAGAGATGTCTCCTCTGATCTACACCTCTCAACAGTGGAAGAGTTTAGATTTTAATCAGTGACAAATTGTATCACAAAATTACCCATTTGGAGCACACTTAATTTAATTTAGTGCACATTACAAAGGAAGGTATTGCACACTCTGAAGGTTTTAACAGGTAAGACAAAGTGGTGACACCATAGGTTTAAGGCCTAGTTCTTCCTGTAAGTAATGTAATGACCATTTCTGCTGTTGCGCATTTTTGTTAATTAGGCAAAATCACTGTATGTGTATGTGTGTGTATATATATATATATATATATATATATATATATATATATATATATATATATAATATATATAACTATAATATTTTAACTGGTTCGGATGTTTGATTCCTTAGACACAGATGTCTAATTTCTGACATATCATTGCCAATGTCTGGGGAGCATTTTATTGAAAATGTGGTAAGAAATCTGTCATAGACCAGAATTAATCATTAAATATTAAGAGCATATTTAAAATATGGTTTATTAACATGCTTTTTAAATGCCACATTATACACAGATTTGTAGTGGGAAAAACTAAAACAAATCAGAATTTGGCTGAAAACTACATTAAGTTGACCACCTTTTGACGACTTAAGATGTTCAAAAAGTGATGAGCTGAATTTTGTAAACACAGTTACTGCACAGAGGAAACAATTTCTGTGTGACACCAGTGACAGTGTAACTATGTTCTCCTCACAATTCTCAACAACAATGATCACAGAAACCATTAACAACCTTGGCAAAAACGCAAACCATTAGTTGTGTCAGAAAAAAATGTAACATTTACACAAAATTGAACAGCAGACTTTGTTAATTTAATCAAGATCTAGCAAGATTGCCAAGCAAAGCAACATGTTCCAGTTGGCAGACAGACAAGGAATCCATTGATTTATGAGAGTCCAACAATTTATAATCTGTATTCAGTGTGCCCTTATTACAGATCAATCAACTTTATATTTGAAGTTACCTCCTAATGCTAACATGAACACAACTACCGGTAGTTTATTCTACCAAAGAAGTTTTTGCTAGATTTAATTATGGAAGGTGTACTACAAGGTGAATCCACTACAAATATGTTAGCAGATTGTTAATGATTAGAAAAATGGTAGCACATGTAGAAAATTCCTGGAAGATTATTAGCAAACTGGAAAAACCTGTATGTGTGTCGGAAATCAATAAAACTGGGAACATTGGCACAAGCGATGAAAGACCCGTGACTAACACCTTCTTCAGTGTGACAAGTCAGAGTTTTACCTCACTAATTAGTGAGCTTCACTTCTTTGTTGTGCTGTCTTGCAGCAACAATTGATTAGCAGTTCTTGTTGGCTGATTAGACACTTCAAGTTGTACCTTCACACAGACACACATGGGTCTGTGTCACTCTCACAGCTATTCTCTGTTGCTGACACTTCCGTCTTAGCCCCTCAAGGACCAAATGTGGGCCACTTATGTGGGTGTCCTTTGAGGATGTCAGTGAATCTCCTGTGGGAATGACTTCTTGAAGACACACCTCTCCTTGACAGTGAGGTCTGGCAGAACAGAACCTCAAGAGCTGAATAATTCTTTCTGACTCACATCATTAGTGTAATTCTTCATGCAGAATGGCTTTTTGATCTTACGCATGTTTCAGTGATGCCACATTGCAATGGATACCCTTAGAAGTAGCTGCTTGAAGTTGAATACTGAGGAGACCTCGTAATCTCTCTCTTTGACTATGCAGACATTGGTACTTGAATTTCTGTTGGTTATAGGAATGCATTAGTTGTGGCAAGACTCAGTCAGAGTCGATTGTGTGTCTTAGATTGGAGTATTAGGCTGGCAAAGTAGTTGGGGTACTTAATGGGGGCCACCCTTAATGGAACACAGACTTTGGAGTATGTTGACTTTTGCATGTTATGCACCTTGTCCTGTGTATCATAATTTTGACTTTTTCACTTTTGACTATTTTGGTATAAATTCACCACTCCCATTCACTGCATACTGACCCATAGCTGTGGAAGGTATGACAATTAATTCTTCACAGACACAATCGTGCACAATGCTCCCTTTCAGCTTGAACACTGACCCGTATTATTGCTGCCGTTTGGGTGGTCAGATATGAGAGTCTGCCATTGTAGCTTCGGACCTCGCCTATAGTCAAATTGTTAATCTCAGAGATATCTGTGTTGATATTAGCCTCTGTCCAGGCAGTTTTACCTTTGACAAGCAAATCTTGTGTTTTTGTTGGCAAATGTCCTAAGCCGTCTTTGTAAGAAACAGCCTGACCTGGGGAGGTGATATATGTGCACATGAAGCAATAATTGGACGTGTGTCCAGGAATATTCATATATACAATAATGTGTGTGTGCGTGTGCGTGTGCGTGTGCGTGTGCGTGTGCGTGTGCGTGTGCGTGTGCGTGTGCGTGTGCGTGTGCGTGTGCGTGTGCGTGCGTTGCGTGTGGCGTGTGCGTGTGCGTGTGCGTGTGCGTGTGTGTATTATATATATATATTTATATACACACTGTATATATAACCTGTATTCATTTCATTGTGTGGCCCATTGACCTCTGATCAATAAACTGAACTGGCTTCACCAGTGGATCATAAGGGTAGATATTATAAAATGTAGACAGTCCTATCTAATTGCCTCTTGTCATGTCATTTGATCATAAGGATCATGGCATGGACAAAGACTGCAATCTTATAACGATTACAGGAGTCTTAAAACAAAGTGGCCAATAAAATACAGGTTTTATGGTGTTGCCAATGCACTGTTGCAGTGTGCATTAGTGGGTGAACAGCAGGAATGGTAGAAGTGACAAATGACGTATAAACAACAGCAACTTCAAAATGAATGTATAACTTTAATAAAAAAACACCCATTGCCAAGTATAACGTAATGTGCCACAATATTATATACTTATAAAAATACTTAATTAAGTTGGACAAAATAGTAATGTTTCACTAATTATGTTGCAGATATTGGCATGTTTACTTTGTTGTCGCATGGACAACCAGAAGGGACATATTAAATTATCTGAGTTAATTAATTTTCACAGACAAGTGGCGATTTGGGGCCCTTCGTTGATATTGAAATTTTAAAAAACATTTTGTAGCACCAAATACAGGCTATAACCAATAATTTTGAGGCAAAATTTGTTATATAAAAAGACTGAAGTTGTTAAGGTGAGGATACGTGCTCTCTCTAAAGATTGATGAACAACACTATAAATCAAACAAGTTATATTGAGTGCTTAACCGTAACCATAACCCTAACCGTGACCATTTATTAACCAGCAGATTGAAATATTGTTATATTCTCCACATGACACTTGAGTCAGAGGAAAAACTGTTCAAAGCCACCATTCGTAAATATAAGTTTGGAAAATGTTAACTGAACAAAACAGCTAGAAACCCCTATTTTTGTATTTAAAAGATATAATATATCTTTTATCTGAATATGTTAAAATCTAAATGCTAAGATTGACATTTTGCTTAATTGAGAATGAAAGTTAATGGGTGAAATTAATGAAGGTAAGCATTGTATAGAATTACAGTTTTAATTCTACATTACCACATACATAAAGAGGGGACGACACATAACAGCTGGATGGCACAAATGATGCAATTTTCCTCAGAGTGCTCTCCTTATGTTACCAGCTAGGCATGGGTGTTCTGACAATTCTATTTACGGCAGCGTCCATTTGTGAGTGGACAGGTAAAGAGATACAGGACCAATCTGACAGGCAATCTGTCACCATGTCTGGGTGTGTCCTCCCCCCATCACATTGCTGGTTAACTGGATCTATTTATGGGTCTGAAATATTTCTCTGTGAGTAGGTTGGATGGACTAGTAAATGGATAGGGTGTCACTTGGTCTTATCGTAATGTCATTGTATTGCCAAAATAAAACTGGCTTTTGTAAGTCATTGCATTTAATTGCAATTTTGCAGCTGATTACAATGCAAACACTGTTGGGTTACAGTTTTGCAAGCACTTCTGTAATCAGTTCGCGATTCGGAGACAGCAGTTCTGGTTGTCTGCCATTAGTCAATGATGTTTTGCAAAGAACCACAGCTAATTGTTGAACAAATTATCAGCCGTGACACACAAATAGGTCTACATGACAAACAAGCTGGCGAACAAACAATTTAGCCGGGCTGATTGCCTGTTTTCGGGAGCTGTCTAATGTGTTATTGAAATAAACATGGAGTCAGTCGGTGGACACGCCATTAACGGTTAATTTTATTACTGTTATTTGCCATTGTCTGTAGGGAATTGCGAGGTCTTTGGCCATTCACGGACGCCACAGAAGACCTTTTGTGATTGTGCGTCTGCTGGTAAAGCTGGGGAGGCATCCAAGTGGAT
Source organism: Ridgeia piscesae (assembly GCA_025642075.2). NCBI lineage: Eukaryota > Metazoa > Annelida > Polychaeta > Sabellida > Siboglinidae > Ridgeia > Ridgeia piscesae. The sequence continues at coordinate 150,003 of JAODUO010000744.1, read as the reverse complement.
ATTTTTGTACAGCATTAGCTCACTTTGTCCACGCTAAATGGACTTGCATAATTGTGCAGACATTAGCGACTCCACTTACGCCTACTTGACCGTTCCATCTTGACCAGTACATCGATGGTCAGCATTCGAGTACTGGTCATTTGTATGGGGCAGGTCCAGTCAAAGGGGTTCTTTTGTGGAGATGTTGCATGTAGATTTGATAAGATTTATAATATTAGTTTTGGAAGTGATGCTAAGTGAAATTGTTTGTTGAAAATACATGTTCATCAACTTAACTATGTTACATTACAACTATCTGTATCTAAGACTGTTTTGCTTAAATATTTAGTTAATGCAATTCTTTGATTTTGATACATATTATAATATTGTAATCTAAAGTATATCACATGCAGTTATGACTAATAATTTCAGGAAATGGTCATGAATAATGGTTAATTTAAACTAAGACGTTTGGGATAATATTTTATTGATAGTAGAATATGAAAGAGCACATATCATGTAGAAAACAAACTCAATTTTGTTTATCAAATTGAAGATATCATGTTAAATAGAATCAGAAAGAGGCAAGGCGATTGGTGTTATTAAGAAAATATGTGTATTTTACCAAATATATCTGATAAAGCAGGGCATATATAGATAAGCATTCTAGACTTTGATAATAACATGTAACTAGTCTCTGTTTACAAGCAAGATGGAACTAGTTTATTTGTGTGGCAGACTTATTAAATATGCAACTGTTGAAATTATATTTATATTTTATATTAAAAGAAAAGAACAAAGTTGTAACATGCAGTTATTATAAATTTTTTAAATCTCTGAGACAACAGCTTTCCACAAACATGCCCTGAACATTTAATCTTTATTACTTGATTGATTTTAATGCAGTTTTTGTTTTCATATGAGCATTTTTAATGCCTCATATTCAGCATTTACAACAAACACTTTTAACAAAAATTTCATTGTATTTTTTTCTTAAGTGTGATTTTTTAATTATTAACCTACTTGTTTTATTCATTTAATTGTGTTGGCATTTTAAAAGTTTAAAAAATGGTAACTAATAGTTATAATGTGTTATAGTGGAATTTACAGAAATTGTAATAGGAACTACTATCCCACAAAACAATACAGAAAGGTATATTGTACTATAAATTAGGCCAAAATAAAACCTTCTTGTTCTTTCTTGTATTGCTTTATGAGTCTTTATGCGTATGTTTTTGTTCTTGTTCCTTCTTGTATTGCTTTATTAGTCTTTATGCGTATGTTTTTTTAAATTAATGCTGCATTTAAAACACCTGAACAAATACTGTTTCTAGATTTATAAAGTACTATAAATAGAGATTATCGTTATTACCCGTTAGATCTGAGCAGACCTCTTGGTGTTCACCCATGTGTGACCAGTAAGACTCTTGGTGTTCGGCCGTGCGTGACCAGTCACAGCTGCAGCTGTCCCTGTGGCAGTGCCACTTGTGGGCGGAGCAGCTCACTCACTCCTACACTGGTGGACAGTCATTGGCTTCTGCAGGAGGATTGACTCTGCCACAGCTGCCAATCAACTTGGCTTTCTCGCGCTCACACTGAACAGTCTGCGACAGAGCAGTTCTATACCTTGCTGGTTCTGGGGTTGTACAGGATGTGCATTGGGATAGTTAGTGGCTAGAAGCTGGGGGTGTTTCACATTTCGGATATACATATGCTGTCTGTGGATGGTTTCATGTGATGTACACTGCTTTCGGATGGATAATCGCAGAATGAGTTTGGATATTTCGGATGTTTACTAGGCTGACATAGGTGATTGACTTGGACTTTACTGGTATGTATATTTTGTGTAACTGGTGTGTGCATGTTACATTGACAGTTATGTTTACAAAATAGCCGTGCATGTAGATATGGTGGACCAGAAATAATATAACTGGTCGCCCTGATTTAAGATGCTTCATATTTAATAAATGAATGTTATTACTTCTTATATATAATCAATACGGTGTGATATGATTATTATATATATATAATATATATATATATATATATATATTCATATATATATATATATATATGAATATATATATATGAATATATATATATATTATATATATATATATATATATAATAATCATATCATCACCGTATTGATTATATATAAGAAGTAATAACATTCATTTATTAAATATGAAGCATCTTAAATCAGGGCGACCTAGTTATATATATAACATATATATATATATATATATATATATATATATATATATATATACACACACACACACACACATATATATGACACTTTCAGTGATTGATACATGTGGATGTAAAATATGTAACTTAGTGTACATGTATTTTTGTAGTCTTTCGTGTCTATATTTTATAATTAATATTCACATAGCAAGACTATTGTTGACATTTGTATAGACTTGATTTTGTTATCTTTCAGTCACATGTGCCATTAGCCTTTACATGTTTTTTCATAATTAATATATCTGAATAGTGAAATATAAGAAATGGTGCACCTAGAAATTGTTGCCTGTGGATTTATAATTGACAAACATGTAATCATAATCGATAATAATAATTGGAATTGAATTTATTCTGTGATAATTGTAACCTGATTTATTGGAAAATATCAAATATATTGAAGGCACTAAGGAATTGTTGGTAAACACTAACCGACATTGTAGTCAAAGACAAGAATGAAAGTGTTACGAGAACACCTACAGGGAGGGAGGGTAACCAGTGACCACCACATGTGACATGTGCCTGCATAGCAGATACTAGATGGTGATGTCAGTTATGTATTGTTGTGATATGTAGTTGAGTGTTGCACTGCTCAGACAGCAGAGAAAGACATCTTAACTGGTTCTGGCAGGAACAACCCTACAGAGTTGAACCTTGGTCATGATTGTTGTAATCCAAACGCATGCAGTGTCTGATTCAGGGTCTGACTCATTAGGGTCTGAATCCACAGTGGGTGCTGTAAATAAATTTGTGTATATTATCATTGTATTAATAATAATATGTAAATAATAACCACTATGGCGCTAATATCGTCAGAATCCAAGCTCAGTAGTGCAATAAAACCATTCTCATAGTCAGCGTAAATGTTATTAACAACTGGATGAGTGAACTAAGAGGCGAGGGTGGTGAGGTGAGGGTGGTGAGGCGAGGGTGGTGAGGCGAGGGTGGTGAGGCGAGGGTGGTGAGGCGAGGGTGGTGGGGAGGGTGGTGAGGCGAGGGTGGTGAGGCGAGGGTGGTGAGGCGAGGGTGGTGAGGCAGAGGGTGGTGAGGCGAGGTGGAGGCGAGGGTGGTGAGGCAGGGTGGTGAGGCGAGGGTGGTGAGGCAGGGTGGTGAGGCAAGGGTGGTGAGGCGAGGGTGCTGAGGCAAGGGTGGTGAGGCAAGGGTGGTGAGGCGAGATTAAACAGATAGGTTTTCAAGTGATGGCGAAATGTAATAATGTTTTCTGCTGATTTAATATTGTCAGGATCAATGTGTTTAGTTACAGTAAGAACACACAAAACAGCTGCTGATTCACTAGTTTAGTTATTGTATAGAAAGGAAAGAATATCAATAACGCATTACATTATTATTACACAGATAACCCTGGGTGTTATCTCACCCTGGAAAGTGTGTTAGTGTTGGATGATAATGAATCATGGATCTTGAAAACACAGGAGAGAAAATAACACGGATATGCAGATTTGGGGGGAAACGTTTGAAAATTGAATGACCTATAGCATTCAGGTTTTATCGATATTACAAGGCAGTCTTAATTTCCTGCTTTTCAACGTTTGTTGTCACATTTCAGGATATTAGTACACATTGTACAGGTTCCCATGTTTCTCTTTTCCCATGGTTTTCTTTCTCCTTGTGGTAATAAGTACACCAAAGCCCTCACAAGACTGTTTATGTAGATATTATGCACATACATTTTTATGATGTTAGATAAGTGTATTTTTTATACATACATTGCATAAAAGAACCAGTGGACAGGTATATTAAAATGAAATTGTGAGGTAGGAAATGATACATAATTTCCAGTACATTCAGAAATAGAGACACGGAGGGAATTTAAACATCTAGATTGTTACCTTATGAAGCAATGCAATTTATATAATAATAACAATTTGTGAAGATTTTGTACATATAGATTTGTGAGGTGCTATGCAATAACAGATCCAATCAGGATAATCTAGGTTTGAATAATCTTGCCAACGTTTCAAAGCTGGTGCTAGTTTGTTCACCTGCATTGCCATAGTTCACCAAAGGAAGTTGAGATGGTGTTTGAGTAAACATGATATAGCCAGAGAGAAAAATAAAAACCGATCACATTTGTCAGTTACTTTGTTCTTCCTACATCATCTTTCATCCCTAGATTTACAACCCAGGGGGTCTTTCTTGTGAATCAGTGTCTGATTTAAAGACGTCACTGATTTCTCAACTCTCACCGTGCTCACAGTTTTCCAAAAAACTTCCAATAATCTTCCATGACAGAGCAGATTATCAGCACTTCTGACGTGCAAAACTTTCTCAGTTAGCAATTTCTTCCTCAAGTGCCTCCTTTCATCCAAGGATTTACAATCAGGAGTTTCTATCTGGTGAATCAGTACATAATGTGAAGACTTGTGATGGCTTTGCAACTCCCACGGTGGTCGCAATATTTGAAAAAATATTCCAATAATCCGACATGTCAGAGTTAATTGGCAACGTTTTATCCAGTTCGTTTTTTGCCAAATGTTTTGGCGGAGATACGCCATTAAATGTTAACAGAGACAGTGAAACGAGAAGATAATTACATCCAGCTTGTGTTGATTACATCCCTGATGATGTGGTTGTTCAGCTGGACTGATGTGTCTGATAGCCACCCTCACCCCACCCTCACCCCACCCTCCACCCCCACTGTGTCATCATTCCTGTGGAGTCGGCCTGCAGTAGATTTACTCAGACGGCCTTGTCAGAATCCTGCAAATGTCAGTAATCAGAAAGCAATAATTGGTAGAAGCCAAGACAGTGGTGTGCTGTGTGTTCAGCTGTGGCTCTACACAGGCAGTCAGCAGAGCTTATTTCTGCTGCTAATTGGTGTTAATTAGCTCAACTCAACTACTGGATAAGCTCCTGGGCATGTTTACATATAGTCCTGCTGTGCACAATTGGCTTAGGGCCGGGTTTCAACTTGTAACATATAAATACCACATGCTTTGTGTCTGTGGTCTGAAGTGGGTGCAGAATTACACGGAATATTGTTGGTTAGCAACTCAAATGTCATGTGGTGTAGCCGACTCATTCAGTCTGCGGAGAAGTAACCGGGAATAACGCGGTTACTGTAATCTGTCTTCAGCGTGAATGGAGTGAGATCGCTGGCTATTGTACATGGCATCGAGTTACCAGCTTTAAAGTTATGCCGAAATGTCTACTGAAATGTCTACGTGGTAATTATGTGAATTCGCCTGAGTTCAGTGTCAGTACTTAGTCCTTAGTCAAGGTGGCTGAGATCTTGAGTAAACAGAAGGTTCATATTCGCAATTAACGTGGGTAGAGTTTATGTTGGAGATTTCCGAAATGCTGTCGGGGGTTTCGTTGACGTTAACATTAGCATGGCTGACTTACTTCCGTGTGATGTTTAAGTGATGGTTTCTAGCTGGGACATTCAAGTGCATTCATCTGCCAATCATCACCAGAGTTTAGATGTTGATGTAATCCTCCCTGGCAGACTATAAACCATTCACAACTCCTTAGTACTGGATACAATTTTAGGCAAACATTTCAAAATGTTTTCAGCCGGATCCTATTTTTGATATCTGCTTCAACTTGCCTTTGCCATGTGTGTTTTGGCTTCACCATTCCTCCATTTGTCTGTTTGTTTCCCGAATGCTAAAATACTATTAAGGGTTAAATGTTTGGTGTCTTCTCATTGCAGCTATTTCCCATTGTAACTATTTTGTGTTTCAATCATAATTATGAAGTCATTACGTAACTGTTTAGATGTTTTTAAAGACATTTATATGTAAAATAAAGTAATTATTCTTTGCAGTGTACTTCTATCAGCTGTGAGTATTGATAACTACAGCTGGTCAGTCCTTCCTCTCACCTGTAACTAGTACTAACTACTGTATGATGGGGTAGCCACAAAGGGCTTAAACAAAATGTTTCAGTGTTTCGTTATTTGTGAGTTTTAAGGTGTAGTTTGACTACAAACTTACACAATATAGTTTTACGCTATTCACTATCTAAGCTGCGGACACATATTGAAACGCTATGGTTTGGCAGTTCCTAGTCAACGACCTTAACAGACACACTTTGTCATTAATTGTCCAAGTTACAAAACCACAACAGATGTGTCTTTACACATAATGTGTAAACATTATTTTGTTTGCTACACAACAGGGTGAACACTTCATGTACTGCACCATAGATTTATGTAGAGATCCATCCACCCATCATTTGGATGGGTAAAAATGAATATGGACGGGTAGAAATATGGTGGATGGGTTGTGGACGGGTAAAAAAAGGTCTTCCAAAACCATAGACACTGTTAATTAAGCCTTGAAAGTGAGTGAAAATTGTGTCACATGTGTGTTTGTAGTCCATTTCAGGTCATCAGGCACATTTGAAAGTTTGTAAACTGGCTTAACAGTTAATATCCATGTGTCCACCAAAACATGTGTGACTGGCAATAATTTTATCCTGCATAAAGCCCTGTACTGCACTATGGCTTGACCTACTCAAGAACAGTTAAATGATATGGAAATTGGTTCGATGCACCCTATCATTCTTAACCCAGTGACCATGTTGGTTTCAAGGAAACTCCCCAGTGGCATTGTTCAGAACCAGTGTCCTGTGATAGTCAGGGCAAAGAACCTCCAGTGGGTTAGATTTAAGCAGCTTCTATGTCTCACATTCTAGTTCCCTTATGTAATTGTCCGAATGAAGATTACATTTTATTAAACACCACATTTTGACAAGCTCTTCATTGCTGAACTGAAATTACAGTCCAGTTCACTGCAGTAGTGTGGTTTCTGTTGAAAGGATGTCGGCTGTGTGTATTTACTCAGTGTTAATATGTTAGCTGGTTTGATTCAATAAGAACCCGGTTGGAAAGGGTTAACTGTGAAACCTTGTCTGGATGTTATGAGACTTCTTAAATGCCAAGTTATTACGAAGGGCATGCTGAAAGTTGTAATTTAAAATGAACTTGAAATCAAAGCATGAATAATTGTATGCATGTAATGAATGATAAAAATCTTTGCTAATATAATGAAAAAGATTTTGTCATCAAATTTCTATAAAAAAAACCTGTAACATTCCTGTTGAAGAGAACAGTTGTAATAATACTGAAAAAGGTACATTTATAATACCATGACAAAGATGAATATATTTAAAGCAGCAACCTAAGGGTCTCAGTAGTAAATTGACATTGATTTTTGCTGAACTGACCAGAAAACTGAATTGGCTGTAATTTGTCGCTCCTCCGTGAAACGCAATGTGTTGCATCCTGTGTGTCCTAATTGTTCATTTGTCTCTGCTCTGTCTCCCAGGTGTGTGATTGCCCACTGAAGCACACAGCCCGAAACGGAAGTCGGAAACACCCATCACCAGCGGAGAGACAACTTGACAACTGGACAAAGGCCACCATCCGGTCAACTAGATGTCCCCGACGATTGTTTCGCTGACACAAATCCCAGTGCAGGATGGATTATGTTGAATGACATCACTGGATAATCTGAACGTGTAAATTGCACGGAATCACTGCATTGGTAGTGATACCCAGGAAATATTCTGACGTGATCCAACTATACGTACAACTCTTCAAGGATGGAACAATTGTCGGGCATGATTTTCTTACTGCTGCTGGCTGGTCCAGTGTGTGGTGAGAAGCTGACGTACACAGTTCGGGAAGAAAACCCTCCCGCTGTCATCAGCAACATCGGTGAAGACGCAGAGCTTGACAAGAAATACTCGGCTGACGTCTTTGCCCAGTTACGCTACACGTTGGGTGATGTCCCGGCAAAATACCAGGGATTGTTGACGATTGACGAGACCAGTGGCATTTTGAGGACTGTGCAAAGAATTGACAGAGACATGATATGTCCCAGTGAAAAGCAGTGTGTCATTGCGCTACAAGTGCAGGTTAAATCCCCACATTTTCAGATCATACTCGTTGACGTGACAATCGAAGATCTAAACGACAACGCACCGTGGTTTCCAACAGCTGTCGTACAGCGGACGATGACCGAGGCCTCACTTCTGGGTGCGACCTTGACCCTGCCAACTGCGGACGATTTGGACAGTCCAGCGTTCGGTGTCCAGTGGTATAATCTCACAGGATCAACGGACACATTTGAGTTGAAGATACGCCGATTATCTGACGGCAGCGTCATCATTACGCTAGTCTTGAAAGAGAGGCTTGACCGTGAAAAGAAAGATTCATACACCGTCCAGTTGATTGCGTTTGATGGCGGAAGCCCGTCTAAATCCGGATCCGTCACCATCAATGTGCAAGTACTGGATGTCAATGATAACAATCCTCAGTTTGATGAGCAGACGTATAGGGTGTCTGTCAAGGAGAATATGAGGTCAAACAGTCGGGTCATACAAGTCAGAGCCCACGATGCCGACATCGGACCCAATGGTGCACTTACTTATCGGTTCGCAAGTAAAACTAAGAAGGCCCTCGGAGACTTGTTTAGCATCAACGACACTAATGGTGAGATTGTGGTGACGGGGAAGCTGGATTATGAAGAGAGCAGCACATATACATTGACAGTGTTGGCCCAGGACAAGAACCCAGATTCTCTGGCCCAAACAACAGTCATCATCACAGTGCAGGATCTCAATGACAACGCACCGAAGATCAAACTGAACGATCCTGAAGCCGACGGATCTGTGCACGTTTCGGAGCTCACGGAAACGGGATCGTTTGTCGCACACATCACAGTTCGCGACCCAGATGGAGGGGTGAATGGAATGTTCAGCTGCACGCTGAACCACGACCACTTCACCATCGTTCAGCTCTACGAAACGGAATTCAAAATCGTCACCTCAGCTGGCTTCAACAGAGAGGTGACCGAGAGCTACGATGTCGAGGTTGTGTGCCTGGATAAGGGAGAGCCTCCATTGTCGTCAACAGGGCACATAACCGTGAACATCATGGACGAGAATGACCACAACCCACGCTTCAGGCAGCCGACGTATCGGGCAACGATTTGGGAGAACGATGTCAGTAAGCCATTCCTCGTAATGGTTGAAGCCTTCGACGAAGACGTGGGTGAAAATGCCAACATTTCGTACAGGCTGGAAGAGGAAGTATCGGGTATATTCAACATCGACAGCATCAGTGGGAATCTGACAGTGAAGGTTCCTCTCGACTACGAACAGGTGCACCGGATTCAGATCAACGTTCTAGCAGTGGATCATGGAGAACCTGCGTTAACAGGAACAGCGGCTGTCATCATTGATGTCATTGACGTTGACGACGAGGATCCTACGTTCTCGCAGAAGCATTACATGTTCGAGGTGGCTGAGAACGAACCATCAGACACCAGAGTCGACCAGGTGTTCGCTGCTGACGCAGACTCTGCCCAGTTCAACAAGTTCATCCTGTCGATTGACCGCGACAGCGAGGCACATGCCGCATTCGCTCTAGACTCAAACTCTGGCGTGATATACACCCGCAAGATGTTGGACAGAGAGGAACAGGATGTGCATCAGTTGACCGTCCTCGCCTGTCAGCGTTGGCCTCCGTGCAGTTACCAGCACCACGTTAGTGTCTGTGAGAGTAACAGATAAGAATGACAACTTGCCCGAGATTGACTTCCCAAACCCTCAGAACAACACCGTGTACATCTCCAACCAGACGCCCGTTGGGATCATGGTGGCAAAAGTAATCGCCCACGATTTAGACATCGGTATCAACGGAATGCTGAACTACTCGATATTGTCAGGAAACACGGACGGACGGTTTTCTATTGACTCCCAGACAGGTCTGATACGAGTTGCGAAGGATCTCACGATGATCGAAAATCGTGCGTTCGGACTTATTCTCCTGGTGTCAGATGGTGGAGACGAACCAAGAAGTGTCGAGTCACTCATCAGTCTTGTCGTCAATAAGTCAATTGTGTATCCACTGGCAAAGAAATCAGACGATCTGACCAATCAGAACCTCACAATTGTCATCTGCATCGCCGTTCTCTCCGGCATCCTCACAGTTGTCCTCCTGGTGGCCATTGTGGTACTACTGCGACAGCGGCGTTCGGTGAAGAACTGTAAGTACAATTACGCCGCACGAGTGATGGACCAGAAGGCGGCCATTTGCAATTCGCAGCAGATGCACAGCGAGGAGTCTGGTTCCAATAGTAGCCACCAGGGTCTGTTTCCAGCGCAGTATGACAGTCACGTGATCGGACAGAACAGGCACAACGAAAGCTTCACGAGCGAGGCACCGAGTGTCGCCACCAATGCGAGCAGCTTACAGTTGACGGGAACAAACCTCCAGGTAGGTAGCCATGTGTAGCTGCTGAATTGAAATTGTCTTATTGTATATGTTTTTCATGTAACTATCCCGTCCAAAATGGTGACTCAGTTAAGCTGCAAAAATTGCATGCTACTGATTGTCTGTGTAAATAATCTTTGCAGTATGCTTAGATCATGTGTAAAATGAACAGTTAGTGGTGGCAGTTTACCTGTTAATACAGCTGTGCATGGCCTTCTTGTATGACCAGTGCTGTACTTTTTTAAATAGTTAAAATGTACAAACTGTTCTGGTTACTTCAGGTAAATATTGCAATTTCAGCTAACTTTTGGGAGCAGTCTAGTAGCATCTACTCCAAGGTGCTGAGGTCCACTTGTTTGATTTCTGTGCTCACTTGCCTCCTTTGTCAAACTTTGTCCTGAGATCACAGATGACTAATTAAGGATGTACTTCAGAAGAAAAAAACATGGCTATTTTCCGTTATTTACTTAAGGTGTGTTTATAACTGAAATGATACTTGTGATATGTATACATGATGAGGCACTCTGGGAATGCCTCTGTGGCAGTGGTGGGCATTGATTGGTCGGCAGGAACGATGTCAATTATGAATATACGAAGTAATGAAAATTGTGAACCTTCATTTGTCACATCAGGATCAGGGGATAATTTCATTAACATTCCTAAGAGCTCTTAAACCCAATTTTTCACTTTAATATCAATAATGATTCTTAATCTTGAATATTGAAAAACTGTCAACCACAAGATGCTCCAGTGGGACATTGTCATTCGTGTGTCATGGAAACAGTACCTTTGGTAATATGGCAGTGGATGTTTGCATTTTTAAATTAATTAATTTAATTGTATAACAGATTTAGTTTATTGATGATTTTTTCCTTAAGATCTCTTTATCTTAGTAAAACTGTCCCTGGTATGCTTTATGGGAGAACCATTTCTAGTAGTTTCCAATGAAAGCAGTAAATTCCAGCCTCAGGGGACATAATCACATTAGGCATTGTGCAACAAGCAAGTGAGATTAATTAAAGTGTAAGATTAATTAAGCGAAGGACCCAGATATTAGATTCTACAGAAACCGTTCTTACCTGAAATTGGCTAATGATGCACTTAGCTGTCACCTTTGATGTGTGGCAAGGAATTGTGCTCACTGTTAAGTCTTCATTGGCCGCATCATTTGATGTTTGCACCTCCAAGAGAACATGGTCTCTGAGCCAATTTGCCTCGACCTAATCCCATTTGGACTGTACAATGTTAATTACAAGGGATTACTGGTGGAACAAAACTTCATAATTGAACTTTGTATAAATTACCTCTTGTTCTGTATCTTGATAATAACTTTCATAACTATTTAATAATAATGATCATAAGATACTAGATAATCCTTGGAAACTATGCTTAGAGGTAGGTGCATCAAGAAACCATACTGATCAGGCGCAACAAAAACTGTAAGCAGATTCCAGTTGTCAACATTAGTGTACCTCATGTATTTGTGTAAAACAAAGGTTTATTTTGGGGTTAAAAGAAAAATTATGATAGTTGTCGTAACCAAACTCGAGTGCAATTGCACACATTTTGAAGTGGTTAAGCTCACAAATACCAATGCTTTTGCAATGTTCAGTTGTTATCTCAATATCTTTGTAAACATCTCTACCTGTTCATTTGCGTGATTAAAGTTAAAGCTGCATAATATTACCCGCACTATTAGGACCATTACATACTCGGTTCTTTCTTACGTTGGTGTCTGGTTGGTGTTATGTATCAGCGGGATACTTACTAGATAAGGGATCTGTTAAACACCCCTGATATGTTTACACCTTCAGACAAGATCTTTAAAATACATTTTGGCGCTGACACCTGTCAGCATCTAGCACAGAAGAAGACGCTTAATCCTTGTTGAGCCTTATCTTAATTTCACCAGCAGATTCGCGAGAAGAAAACAACGTTTGTGTGCGTGTACTTGTCAACCCTGTTATTAGTCACTTATGAGGGCGCATTGTTAGAATTGAACAAAGTGAGAGCAGTAGTTGCCCTTTCACTGCCTACAACCGTACCCCTGGAGCGGAGTCTAGTCTGTAGAGATCACACCAGTGATATAAGTCATTCTCTTATCGGGTTTACCCTCATACCCCTAGTCCGTGAACACCCCTTTTGATAAATACCCCATGGTTGACTTATCATTCTTGGCATATCGATGACCCGGGTTATTTCTTGAATCACTTGCGCTCATTGTGTTGATCGTTATCTCATCGTTTATCCTTTCATCACCCCCACAGGGTGCACACCCTCCATTATCTACCCTCTCTCTATATGAACCCCAAAATCACTTATGCCCAATTGTTGGTATCTTCACAGATCATCTGGCAGATTATTAAATTTATAAACTCTCTGAGTCCGTACTTGGGCAATATTGTACACAGATCGGATTGTTCTTGAAAAAGACAAGATTTGTGCTGCTTAAGATCTGATTTAAAAACAGTGGTGGGATATTCATAAATGTATCAAACAGAAATAAGTTTATATGGTACAAATACCAGCAACAGTCTCAATTAGTTTATCTGGAATATATTCTGAACCTGTCTGAAGATGTTATCACTATCAAACAGACAGTTGTTTTACTTATATAACACTAGATATGAGGTTTATAACTATAACACAAGTTTTATTAGTAACTCAACTGAGTTGGATTGGTTAAAAGTTATGTTTCAGTCACATTACTTCCAGCTAATAGTTTCAGCAAAGTTCTCCGTATTGATAAATCTGTTTCAATCCACATTAAAACAACATTTATTCATATCTCAACAATGTAAATAGCCTAAAATTAGTTGCTGCAGATTTGGACCTGTTTTGCTCCATCTTGCCAGCTTCGTACAGAGCTAAACAATTTGTTAGTCATTATGACCAGCGCTTGAGGCCAACCCAAATAATTGCAGGTTGTCTGTCTCGTTGACTTGTCCAATGTGACTAGCAATTAAAATAGAATCGTATATTTCTCAAGAGCATATTAAGTAGGGCACACATTGTACGCAGCTGGTGCCAGAATTGCGCTGGGCGTAAAGTCGGTTGATCGTCGTAGTCAACCGAACAATTTATGCATTTGCGGTTCATTTAGCATGTTCCGGTTCAGTGATTTCTGCCACTCGACACAGGCACTGGATAAGTAATTTTGGTCACCGTAATTTCACAGGTATGGCTCGCGGACAATCAAGGTTAATGACAGTCCAGGTGGGGTAGGCGTCCGTCCAGGTAATATAAGAGATAGTATTCAAGCTGTACCTGACGGGATTCATGCTGGCAGTGGCACACTTCAAGACTTGACATGCTACGCTACTTGATAGCAGTAGGATAATCACGATAATATTATGCTTGAGAATCCGGAACATTGCCTTGTTCTTTGGGCTAATCCTTGAGTTGTGAACTGAACTAGGTGACCTGGTCAGTATAGGTGACCTGGTCAGTATAGGTGACCTGGTCAGTATAGGTGACCTGGTCAGTATGGGCACAGTTGACTTGGTGTAGTACTCTGGCCATAGTGCAGCTGTTGTGTAAGGACTTATTTATCATCTTAGTTATGTAAGGAGTTATGGTAACATATAAAAACTGTACCCACAAAGGTGAAGTAAAAATAACTTTCTGCAGGTTCTTGCCATACGGAATTTGGTTAAACTGTTCCTGATATCCGATGTTCTTTTAGCCGTTAATAACCACAAAATGTGCCTGAATGGACATTTCAGAGTTATTCCTTTTAGATTTATGATCCTTTTATCTGGAATAATTTATAATGAGAGTCCACGCTATATTCGAGCTGTGTGTTTAAGTGGACAGTTAAATTTTAAACCGTTCTTTTACCAACTTGATAGGCCATCATAATATAAATGTGTTAAGCAACATAGATTATTAATGGCAACATTTTGGAAGCATGCCAGTACCTAATAAATTAAACTGCCCTAATTGGTGCTATGAAATCTGGCCTGAAGCATTACTGTGGTCTATGGTAGCTTTCAGATAACCCGTCATACCCTATTTATAATTCTAGTTACATTTACATAACACTATACACTGTAACAGCATTCCTAGTGTGATTAAGTAAATGTAATGCAATTAAGTCTGCTGGTGAAGAGCAGGTTTTAAAGGCGGACCCACCCACACTTCAGATGATGGCGATGCTTCAGTTTGATTGCATGAAGGAGCGTTGGTGTCCCTGTTAGACGGACAAAGCTGTCAAAGGCATGGTCTACCACAATGGCAGGATGTGTGGGTTTATCTGTCACTCTCCCCTTTCTCCGCTCAGTGTATTCCCAGTAGGATACAGACTGACACTTCAGATACGAACCTGTCCCTTGTAAGCACACCTGTCCACTTCAGACCCTATCTTCTGATCATGCTTCGGTTGTAATGTTCTCCCCCCTAAAGAACTTCTGACATGTCCCCGTGTGTAAGGATGATGTAAGGAGACTATATATACCTGGAGAGGTGTTCAGAGACAGAATCTTGCAAAGAAACTAAGTGCCTCTAAGTGGGTCTCCCCACATGCCTTGAAATTATGATTTATTTATTACACAGATGGGATTGCTATTGGTAGTTTGGCTGTCTCTGTCCTTCTAGTTCCACTGTGCCCCATCTGTAGTACATTTTAATAATTAATATTGATCAGATGACAGGAATGCTTGATGATATTAAATGTGTTACATCACCTAACCATGAACGTCTGATTAATTATTATAGTTTCATGTGTAATACTTTTCTCTAAAGCTTGATGCATTTGACATTAGATGATTTTATAATATGAAGTATCAAAATTATATACATCATGATGCAGTTAAAAATTAACTAAGCAAAGCTACAAATGGTTATTTCTATAAGAAGTTAAATCAAACGCAACTTCAAAAAGAACAAAGACGATAACTACACAAGGTACAATTCATACTGAAATAACAACATTGTACCACAAACTAATTTGACTACCACAAATTGCATGGTAATTGACAGCAGGTAACATCCAAATAGCTGAGTGACAATTTTATCAATTTGAGCCTTCTCAGGATTGATGGTGAGTGTAATTCCCACCTTGAGCTGATTAAGAAATCTGGCATCTTCATTAAGTACATCCAATTCTGAGCTGTTGCAGCCGCAGTGGTACTTTCCAATGATCAATCTATCCGCAATTACATTTCTGTTTTGAATAATTTACCAATGGTTTGAACCCATTTGGTTGTACTGTATATTCATAATGATGGGAAAATGTGGTGTTTTATATTCATAAAATCATCAGACAAACTGATCGTTTTGTGTGTGAAAAAGGCAAAAGTGGTTGCAGCTCAACATACAATAGAACACTGATATAGCATAATTGTTTATTAAAACAGATTTGCTTGTCTGGGGTGGTTGACCTAAAACTATTAACATATGCATTGCAATATCAGCGATCAAGCTTTCATTAATATAAGCATAATACAAGATGAAACATAACTTTATAGATATCCCACCAGATCACTATGTCCAGCACAACACTAGTTCCTCACGTAAACATGTTCTAACAAATTAGACACTCTACAAACATATATTATTTGAAACCAGCTTCTTCCCAACCACAATTAAATAATGAAATTCTTTACCCCCAAACACCGACTCAAACACATAATTAAATTCATTTCAAAATAATTTAATCCAACATTTTAGCAATAAAGTCAGATGACCCACCATGCGTACTGGCGTGATGTGTCCTTAGGACATTTTCCCAGTTAACAATACATATACAATACAGATACAGATACAAGCTGGACGCAAATTACACCTTTCAATATTGTTTATCTATCTAAAGATCCACGCCAGACTGTCAATTATAATACAGATGTCTGAAAAATACCTGTACCCAGTATAGGTTACAAGCAAATCTTTTGTACATGTAATTTTGACACCGATTTAAAACACTTATTTTAACGAAGATGTCTAATTGAATAACCATGTTAGAAAGTTGTTTTGGGGGCATAATTGCAAACATCAGCCATATACATTACAGCTAGTTCATGTAAAGATTTTGTTAAATGCGTAATTTCACGACTACTTTGAAGCACTTATGTTCCACGTTTAACAAAGATGTCCAAAGCATGGAGATGCACCAGACACCAAACATGGAGCAGATAATAGCACTTTTGAACTGGCTATTAGTGAAATTACTGATTCCAGCGATATGTTCTGTACCTTTTAAGCCCTTCATTTTTACCGCTGGTGGTTAATTCATGTACGAATGAAAGCTTTCCGTGTGTTTTTATGTAATGTGAGATTGTGAGAGAGATCCACGATACTCTGGGGTAGTATGGATTTCGATCTGATAGCAACTGGCAGACATCATATGGGTTTCTTGTTCTCAGTTTTCTGTTTAAGACCTGTCACGAATCCAGTTTCTTGCTATTATGACTCATGCTGTTTTTCACAGTTGAACAAACAGGGATCATTTCACAGCCATGCTTATACGCCCGCTTTTGCTCTTTAAGTTTGAGAGCAATTTGATTTTTCTCTGAAATTTGAAAACTGGCAACAACTCTGGGAAACGTGTGTTATATGCAAAAAATAGTTTCATCAGTGGCAGCAGTTTAGCTTTTTTGTCCTTAATTTATGAAAAAGTGATGTTTAATGATGCATTTTCCGTACGACACCAATAATGTAGTGAAATGGCCCCAGACTTTGTCACGCGGCAAGGCTGCTGTTTTTCTGCTAACATGACTCATGTTCAGTTCCACTTGACTGCTGCAGTAACTTGTTCAACAACATGATCTAGTATCACACAAACAGGCCGCTGGGCCGTGTACGATCTAAAAAAGACACAAGTCGTGTCTGGTAACTGGGTGGAATATCATGCAATAACAACTTTTATTGCCGTTGATATTGTGTTATGAGTAACCAGTCTGTGTTTTTTTAAAGAACATGACGTGTTGGGTAACTGACCCATGAGGTGAACTGACTGGGGTAGATAGTGAACTGGAGGGTGTTTATTTATTTATTCACTGTGATGGCACAAACAGGAAATGTGTTAAGGTTCTCTTATTTCCACTTTGTAAATATTGTTAGGTACAGGACTTCACACAGTGGGGGGGGGTAAATTGGTAGGAAAAATACAGTTTGGTGAAGTACATAATATTTAATATAATTTTGGATATGTTTCATGTATACTGCCAGTAGGATATTTACAAATGCACTGTCTTGTCAGACATAAAGAAACTTTAATTTTAGTACAATAAGCTTCTGTGGCAATATGTTATCAATGATATGGTGTTATTACCTAACTTTATATAACAAGTTTTAGACAGTTTCAGTGTACATAAGTAGAATATACTCATTTATCCTAACCGTGATCATATATATATACTCATATTTCATAGATAAATAAATAAATTTGTCCAATTTTTTTATAGTATTAATGAAAGGCTTCAGGACAAAACATGATTAATAATAAATGTTGTGATTTTATAGAGACAAAATTATTTAAAACAATTTTGTTGGCACTTGGTCTCTGTCACTGTGACACTGTATCTGCAAGATATACCAATCACATGTACACATTTGCATTCAACTCCAGGAGTGAAGTGTAACAATAAATTGCTTGTTAAAAGCGATATATTTTGCTTTGCCCTGAAACTTTCAAATCTTTATCTACTCCTTCATAACGCACACATTCATGCAGGGGATTAGACAGTTCAAAATGCACCTGTGCTCTTGATAATTCCTGTACACAAGAGTCTTTGTAAAAAGCCAACTGAGCCAGACATACTGTGACGCCTGCAGGAGATCTGATATAATCACTCCTCTTTGGAGACACTATCACACCTGTCATTGTAACATTGGACTTGGAGGGATAATGTCATGGATTATTGTAATTACGACGAGGCAGGACTTTGAAGTCAGCTGGTGCCCTTCCGCCATCGCGAGCATAATCACCGTGTGTCGTGTGCTGCACTTGTGTTTTATTGTTGTACGACCGACGGCGACTGACCTTTTTTCTGTGGCATTTTGTTTTGCTCTTTTCTGACACGCGCTTGAACAGTTTGCACGCATATTTGAAGCGGGAAATACGTTATATATATATATTATATACACGACATTGTGGTGTTGTTTACGCCTTACAATAGGTGAATGGAGATGGAGATATTTCAATGTCCTTCATGGTTGACTTGGTTCACCTCTGATGACCTTATAATAGGAAGGTGCAAATAATTGAACAGCCTTCTATTGATTAAAATTTCATTAAATCGGTGATGATGTGATGTTGACAGCAATAAATTGACCGTGGTCAGAAAGCTAGGTTATTGCCACCGGCTCTGATAAACACATCTGAAACACTTAGCTTCAGGGAGCAGTGTTTTCAAAGTTACACCCAAAAGGCAGTGGTCACCTGAAGCTTGCCCTGAAAAGAAACTCCTGAATATGTGCCACCGTGACTTGCATTGTTTCACAGCTTGTGACATGTATAAGCAGTTGCACTTAATAACTTAATATGCAAGTTGCTGTCTTTGTTCTTCAGCTTTCTGTTGAAGCTGGCTGTGTTTTGGACTTTAATATTTAATTTTCCTCCTACTGATTGTCCTGTTTCACTGCCATTGCCATCTCAACCACCCATCTCTTGTTCTCATTCTCCACTCCATTACCTCTGATGCCAGCTCTCTCTGTCTCTCTCTGTCTCTCCTCACTCTCTCCTCTCTCTCACTCCTCTCCTCTCCTCAATCTCCTCTCTCTCTCTCTTCCTCTCTCTCTCCTCTCTCTCCTCTCTCTCCTCTCTCTCACTCTCCTCTCCTCTCTCTCTTCTCTCTCCTCTCTCTCTTCCTCTCTCTCCTCTCTCTCTTCTCTCCCTCTGTCTCTCTCTCTGTCTCTCCTCTCTCTCTGTTCTCTCCTCTCTCTCCTCTCTCTCTGTCTCTCCTCTCTGTGTTCTCTCTCTCTCTCTCTACCTCTCTCTCACTCTCCTCTCCTCTCTCTCTCTCTCTTCTCTCTTCTCTCTCCTCTCTCTCTTCCTCTCTCTCCCCTCTCTTTCTCTCTCTCCTCCTTCCTCTCCCTCTCTCTCTCTGTTCTCTCCTCTTCTCTCTCCTCTTCTCTCTCTCTTCTCTCCTCTCTCTCTCTCTCCTCTCTTCCTCTCTCTCTCTTCCTCTCTCTCTTCTCTCTCTCTTCTCTCTCTCTCCTCTCTCTCTCTCTGTCTCTCCTCTCTCTGTTCTCTCCTCTCTCTCTCTCTCTTCTCTCTCTCTCCTCTCTCTCTCTCTCTCTCTCTCTGTTCTCTCCTCTCTCTTCTCTCCTTCTCTCTCTCCTCTCTCTCTCTTGTCTCTCCTCTCTCTCTCTCTCTGTTCTCTCTCTTGTCTCTCTCCTCTCTCTCTCCTCTCCTCTCTCTTCTCTCCTCTCTCCTCTTCCTCTCTTCTTTCTCTGTCTTTTCTATCTCTCTCACTGCTCTCTCCTCTTCTCTCATCTCTTGTCTCTCTCGTCTTTCCGCTCTCTCATCTCTCTTCCTTCTCTCTCTCTCCTCTATTTCTCTCTCTCCTCTCTCCTCTCTCCTCTCTCATTCTCCTCTCTCTCTCTCTTCTCTCTCTTCCTCTCTCTTCTCTCTACTTCCTCTCTGCCTCCTCTCTGCCTCCCTCTGCCTCTCTCATCTCTATTCCTTCTCTGCCTCTGTTCTAACTTATCTTTATCTCCCCACTCTCCTCTCTTCTTTCTCTTCCCTCTCATTCCATACTAATCTCCCTGTCACTCTTCCTCCCCTTCAACCTACTCCATCTATCTATTTGCAATTTCCCTTAAAATAGAGCATTTTGAAACAAAAAAGATTAAATGTACATACGTGTATGCACCATAATTAATTTCTGTATTTGACTTTCCCCACAGCCAAGACACCAGGTGAATGCCCACCAGACCTTCAGACCCACGCCACTGCGAGTGGACAGCAACAGCAAGTCCTGGGAGCTGCCAACGCTCTACGAACAGCACCAAACAGGGCCAGAAACTGGGGGCAACAAACAACAGACTCCGGTGAGCAGACGTTTGGTAAAACGATACTTCATAAGCACATAGTCGTTTCGTGTTTCAAGTCTGTTATGCGAGCGTGGAGTAATGTTGTAGTTACAAGTGAATTTGTTTGTTAATTGCAGTATTTGATCCAGCTTATGTTATTGAAGTATATGATAAGCGTTGTAGAAGGCTGGCCAATTGTCATTTCATAAAGTGAGTGGAAATTAGGTCTTATCACAAAGTCCCCATCGTCATTTTGTGATGACAAAAACAAGGCTTGTATTTGTTATCCCAGTGGGACGTCACCGAATAAACAATGTAAAACTAATTTGTGTGTGTATATATATATATATATATATATATATATATATATATATATATATATATATATATATACACACAAATTAGTCTTTGCAAAATTCTACTTTGTCAAATCTTTGATCTTCTGTTCTGGCAAAAATTTGGAGGTTTCATTATGTACTTACAACATACTTACAATTGTTGTAATCGTAATGGTAATAATTTTTTTTTCTGTTTAGTAAATTCTAATATTTATGGTTATACACCTGTAACATTAATAAATGATAACAAATACAGCAAACCAGCAAAGATGGCGGGGGCTGTCAGGAAGCCACAAGTGAACACACAAGGACTGCCTGACTGTGGGATAGAATAGAAGTTATGTGTTTAAGTCTAGTTTAATTATACTTAACCAGTATTACACCTACTCTATTGCTTTACTGGTCAAAGTTGAAGCATGTGCTTTGAGCATCTCGTGTATCAGACAACAATGTCATTAGTATTGTTCTTACAATTACCAAGTCCTCGTCTCCCTCTCAGACATGTTGTGTTTGTGTCTCAGCCCACTGTGCCCGACAAAGACTCTGACAGTGGCTGCTCCGCGGACATGTCCAACACAACAGACTGCACAAAGAACTCCCAGGAAGTGGCCAGACTCCACTCGGCCGCCGGACACTGGGACTTGACCAGAACAAGTAAGAACCACTGCTTCTGTACCACTGTCTTGTGTACGCCTGTGTGTACGATGACGTCATTCATTGTTAGTACTGATGATGTTTGTTTACTCCCATGCATCTGACATCTTTACAAATTAATAATTTTAAACCTTCACAAGTACTGGGGAATTTACAAACAAACATCTGAAATTCTGAAATAAAGTTTTTTCAGTGGATTCTAAATAGAGAAAATAAATGCAGGAAACATTTTGATACAGTGTGTTGTTTTTGGCGGTTGTCCAGACATTTGATACATGTGCATTGTCAATGACAATCTTGTTAATCTCCTGCTGTACTGTCAACCCAGTGGCTTATCAGATTTGTCATTGTAAACAGCGATTATTGAATGACTGACGTTTTGGCTCCTCTTCAAAATGTGTGCACTACAATGTGAGGACTGTATTATTCTGTTTGGCGGGAAATGTTGGTTTACTCCAGGGTAGAGGACGTTGCTTCACAAAGAGTTGCTTGGGTTGCAGGGCGTTTGAAATAGGGTGTTTAGTGGCGTTGTGTGGATATTTAAACAGATGGATATTTCTCCACACATACATTTGTCTATATAATTACTATCCCATGTACTTGCAGTATTTTGGGGTCTCATAACGTATAGTCATAGTGACAGGATTAGCGTTAACCATTGGTTAAAGAATGATTGACACACTTAAGTAAAAAGTAGTGATTAAACAGAGTTGTTTGTCAATACATAATTCACAGCACACATGAGGTACTTCTTATTTACAAATAGGTCTTTTTAATTGACTAGCAAAATGTGCTCCTGTTGGCACCAACTGTATGTTGGAATAGCTGCATTGAACATTGATGTATGTAGCAATCAATAGTAAATGGTTCTGTGGCTAATAATTGTGTACATATGTCAGAGTGTTTTATTTCTGAGCACAGGTCGTTCCATGTTGTTCCATAACTTGTTCTGTGCTTTTAGTCGAATGTTGTTCTCTGACAGTGACGTGGCATTTTGACATTTCTTAGAATAAATCATGATTTCTTTGTTTGAAGTTGCCACTAAAAGGGCTAATATGGGCCACCCACATATGTCATGGTCTGGTGAGTCAGTAGCTCAGTGGTTAGGCGCATGAGTCAGGGGTAGGGTTGATTTGTCACCTCTGAATAGTCTTGTGTACATTTATAATTTTCTGCGGTTTCTTCTAATCAACATACATGTATTTCCATGAATTTTTATTATGTCTCATGCTGGTGTGACCTGTCCCGGCACTTGTCATCTACAGGTTTACCTCTTTCCTTCAATCCATTTAACTGACTCATTTTTACATAAACCAGTTTCATTTTTAATTCTTTTTTATGATTGATATTCTAAATTATTTTGTTTAGCATTATCATACATCCTTGCAAATTGTGTGTTTGTGTGTTTGTGTGTGCGTGTGCGTGTGCGTGTGCGTGTGCGTGTGCGTGTGCGTGTGCGTGTGCGTGTGCGTGTGCGTGTGCGTGTGCGTGTGCGTGTGCGTGTGCGTGTGCGTGTGCGTGTGCGTGTGCGTGTGCGTGTGCGTGTGCGTGTGCGTGTGCTGTGCGTGTGCGTGTGCGTGCGTGCGTGCGTGCGTGCGTGTGTGCGTGCATGCATGTATGTGTGTGCATGTTTGTGTGTCTGTGTTTATGTGTGTGTGTGCATGCATATATGCACAAATATGTGAATGTTTGTGTGTCTGTGTTTATATGTGTGTATGCATGCATATATGCACAAATATGTGAATGTTTGTGTGCATTAATTGTCTATTCTATTCACTACTTTGATTCCTTTTAGGAGCTTTGCCAACTCATATTGCTGTTGACTTGATCGGAAAGGAAAAAAATTATGTCTCATCAAGTTCAATATGAACTGCTTTAATGTTACTCATATTTGGATCAATAAAACCGGACTCACTGTAGAGTTGACAGGAGGTCTCAGTGAAGACCAATTCGCTGTGGTCTCCTGCAAAGTGCTCCTTTGTGCAGCTGCTGGAAATATTACATCAGTAATGGCATATTGTCACCTTGTCACAATGTGTGCGTGGCAGGTTATATCAATTGTGGCACACAGCTACCATATGTGCTGCTGGGCATAAATGTTTGATGATGTCCATGTATTTGGTGTAATAGACCGGCATGGATAGAAAGTGTGACAGTTCCGTAGTTAATTCAGAAATGCAACTTTCCATCGATAGAATTTTAAATGGTATTGAAAATATGGATATAAAACCTTCTTTAGTCTTAACAGGTGTCCACCATCCTGGAACTGGTTTCTACTTAATTATGATATTGGATTGTCTTTGGTCAGTGGTCATACTTCTGTATTTGTATTAATTTAATAATATGTCACTATTATAGATCTTACCTCAAGATCGGTCAACAATTCCCTAAAATTGCGCACTGAGGGCGTCTCAAGGTTTATTTTCTGATGGTGCAGTTTCTCTGTTGATGTATTTTTTTCATATTTTTCATAGGCTTTTAGCCAGTTTGCAGTTTTCTTACTTCGTACACCAAAAACACGATGTCTTGTTTTGAGACATTTGGCTACTTTGTATCCATCTGTTGTATGTTACATTTGTTTGATTGCGGGGAATAAAACATTTCCCGATTCTGATACCACTTGAACTCAGTAGTTCTAATTCCTTTCCTTCATGTATTAAATTACAAAATTGGTTCATTAACAAATAAGTCAATTTCTGGATAAGTATTCACGTACGTTTCCCATCTGTTGCAGATATGAACAGCCCAAAACGACCTGCTCCTGCAAAGCACCCCTACGGTGGCTCCCCCACTGGCAGGAGAGGACAGACAAACCATAACTTTGGGGAAGGAACACCCTATGAGTCGAACTACAGGGACATGTACCAGACGTTTCAGACAAACCAGGGCCCTGTGGGGGTGTCATCGCCACGAGACACTTACGGACAGAACCACTTCACCTTTGGGCAGGGCGGGGCACATAGGGGCGTCATTGTGGAAGACAATGATCACTACGAGATGAACGTCTGACACAGCTGACTGTGACTGCTGATGTATATAGTGTATGTTTTGTACAGTTCTTCGGTTGTGTTACGACGAGGACAAATCAGGGAAGTGAAAAATTTATCGAAAGGAACACTGCCAATGACAGTGATCACCAGGGAAAGAGCGCAGAATCGACTTGGTGAATTTAATATTTGTGCAAATTTGAGGGATGCCTTTGTGAGATTTGCGTGTGCTTCTGAACCACAATGCGGTGACGAGTGGAAATTTCGTGCTGTAGAAAGAGATCAAAGAACAATTAGTTGGAAAGAACCGTGCAGTGAAGTGACATTGTACATAGAAACAAATGTGACATTGTACATAATGACAACTGTGACAATGTATATTATATAGACATTGTTGAAAAGAGCAATCATTATTCCTTGTGTGTTCCAAACACGTTCCTGTGCAATTTGGTAAGTGTGTATAGATAAGATTTAAACGCTTTAAGTTGTGTTTGCAGAAATGCATAACCTTCAGTAAGGGTTTATCAATGTCATGCTAAGTATTAGCATTTCTTTTGCAAAGCTACGCATGCAGCTTTAACCATAATTAATATAATTTTGATAGCTTCACATTTGAGAGAATTCATATGATGATTATGTGATTTGTAATTACACCTGTAATTGAGCAGTAATGTCAAAACGGACATGATATTATTTATTTTTGCGTATCTTTTGTTTATTAATTTTGAAGATTTTGAAAACAATATTTGAATAAAATACAAATTGAAAGTTTCTGTTTAACAAAAAATTATAATCTGGCTGATTATTCAAGAAAAGCAGTATTTATTTTCTGTAGACATGATGCTATCCTGTAGTGTCACAAACAATTTAATTGGATATATTAATTGAAATATATTACTATTATTACATGTCTATTTGGAAGTATTAAGACTTGAAAGATGGTACATGTAAAATATATTGTACTAGTTCTTTGTTCAGTAAGAACGCAGTGCGGAGTTGCATTGCCAGGATGTATATTTGTGAATATATTGTATTTTTTTACTAAATGAAGTACTAATTCAAGTACTGATATTATCCCTGTACTAACAACTTAGACTGTGCTGTATTCTGCCGTCTTATCACCTGTTTTGATGCATTTCTGAGTTTGGTTTCCAAGGATTTAAGCACAATAGAAGATACCTTATTATTATTACATTTGATAAATCATGGAAAATGGCAACAAAATGAGAAGAAGAAAATTGCCACCATTCTTGAAGATTTCACAATACATGTATTGGGAAGTCCCTTTTATAATCACAATTGCACCCTTTATTACCTTGCATATTTTTTACACAAAAACGTCACTAATGTTACTTCTTAGGAAGTTGACATTGTCAAAAATAGTTCAGATGTCTTAAAATGGACAGACGAAGGGTGATTGGCACATTTGGCAATGTGGCAGGATGCAGTATGTTGAACTGTTATTACTAATTTGTA
Organism: Ridgeia piscesae; assembly: GCA_025642075.2. Taxonomy (NCBI): domain Eukaryota; kingdom Metazoa; phylum Annelida; class Polychaeta; order Sabellida; family Siboglinidae; genus Ridgeia; species Ridgeia piscesae. Next base: position 124,096 of record JAODUO010000744.1, on the reverse strand, counting down.
AATATTTTCCATGAAGAGGTTCTGTCGTGCCTTTGTCAACAGCATGTGGAGATAGATGCATGTGCAATAAATGTTCACTTTATAGAAATTGTGTTTGTTTTCCAGAACGTTACCCTCAGTTATCTAAGTTCTTTCACTTTCACGTTCACCTCAAAACAAAGTACACTGTAGCCAAGGAAGTATTGTTTGCTGTTGGGTAAGATTACTTTCTCAATGTCTGACATATGGACTTTTTATCACATTGTGGAATATCCTGTTTCATTTTAAATATCTTTACACTTTATTTTTTGGTACAATATTATATACCGGTAGTCCTGTTCATTTGGCCACTAACTTGTCTTAAATCCGCTGTGAAGCCCTGAAACATCCAACAATGACTGCGCAGATAATAACAGTGTTGTATGTGATTATAATTTTATGGTACAACACTTTATATTATTTTCTTAACAAAAAAGACACATGTCAATGGCCTGTCATGAAAACATAAATAAGATGACATTTTCCCATAAAATTGTTTTATTGACCACAGTATTTAGTTACATACACAAAGACAGAGACCATACGTAAAGAGAACTGAGTCAAAATGTGTGTGTGTGCATGGTGTAAGTGTGGTGCATGGTGTATGAGTGTGTGTTCATGGTGTGAATGTGGTGTGGGGCATGGTGTGTGTGTGTGCGTGTGCGTGTGTGTGTGTGTGTTGTGCGTGCGTGTGCGTGGTGTGGTGTGCGTGGTGTGTGTGTGGTGTGGTGTGAGTGATGTGAGTGTGGTGTGTGAGTGTGTGTGTGGTGTGTTGTGAGTGTGGTGTGTGTGTGGTGTGTGTGTGGTGAGGTGTGTGGTGTGAGTGGTGTGGGTGTGGTGTGAGTGTGGTGTGTGTGTGGTGAGGTGTGAGTGTGGTGTGTGTGTGTTGTGAGTGTGGTGTGTGTGTGGTGTGTGTGTGGTGAGGTGTGAGTGTGGTGTGAGTGTGGTGTGGTGTGGTGTGAGTGTGGTGTGTGTGTGGTGAGGTGTGAGTGTGGTGTGTGTGTGTGTGGTGTGGTGTGGTGTATGTGAGCATGCATGTGGTGTGTGTGCATGTGTGTCTGTACATGTGTGGTAGCAAGTGTATATATCATCCACATCTCCATAAGTACGGCATATCTTGGTTGAAGACATTTCCAGTTGTGGGGGTTCATTCAAATCAACGTCTCAGACATCCCGTAGACCCATTTATCCAGGTCTGCCATCTGAGATGTGGTGAGGATAGCGAATAAAACTGTTGACTGCCAACCACAGTCAGTGGGAAAGTTACTGCTGAAAAACTTAGCATTGTTATGATATAGGGGTAGTGTGAGGCTTACAAAGAGCAGTAGAAATAACACATTTCATATTGTTTCAAACTCCACCCACTCATACAATATTTTCTACAGACCTGTGTGTCAGTCACATGGGTGGGAACACTCTGGTTTTAGATGGGTAAAATGTGTGGATAGATTGGTAAAACATTGTGGAGCAATAAGGTTGTTTCAGTCGTCAATTTTGCTTGGAAATTAATTTCACACATATGCAAGCATTAGTATATTTCTGGATATTGTACAGCTGTGTTTACACATTTGGAATGGTTTTTAAGTTGGTGTATTCGGACACATATGTCCACTGAGATATTTTTAGACCAGCAAAAATTTGACCCTCCATAAAACCTACTCCCACCCCAGCCCAATGGTACATGGTATGGTGTTTTATGACTGAGAGGTAATGGCTTTCAAAACCATAGTTAGATTGAGCTGGTGTAACCTGGTTGCTGCCTGGTTCTGAAATCCACAGTTAATTATACCAAGTTGTGGGAATATCAGTTTCAATTTCACTTGATAGATGGCACCACTGTGCCCATTTATTTCGCTAGTGATACACAGTAAGGATCAGACCGCAGCTCATCCATGCCTAGTTTTGCCTTTTTGGGGACTTTTTAATGTACAAGACCACCCCATATGCAGCCGTCTGTAATTACAGGGAACATAAAACACCACAGGTGTGATGGAGCAATTTCCTCCTCGTACAAATTGAATTACATCCTGAATGGTGTTGGACTGGCATTGGAGGGGTTTGGGTGGTTACCCCTAATTGAATAATGTCACCCTTCTGCAGAGAAATCATCAAGGCACCTCTGTATGGTTGGAATACAAATTACGATTCCCAGCGGAGGGGATCAAAGCATTGGCAGTAGATACATCACTGTCAGGGCAGGCAGGTGTGAGGGGTGGGGGGGGGCATGGTGGGAAGATTGCAGGGTGTCTACCTGGACCAATGGGGTAACTGTACCGGAATAAAAGGATGCACTATTTCGAGAATTTCTAGATTTGCATCACGATGTGTTGTCGTTGTTGATATGCTCTGGACAGTGCCTTCAGTTGTCATCAGAGTCCTTCTGCAGCACAGCTGATGATAGGGAAGGTATAACATGTAGATATTATTATCTGTGATGATGCTCTCTAACTGTAACTGATATAGCACATGCACATGCCATATGAAGATTACGTTAAGCGTTTCCTCATAGATTCTGTTAACTTTTGTCAGAAGAAATGTAAAGGTGTTTTTTAATTGTTTGTATATTAAGGGTTAGTTTCATTAGGTGAACATTAGATGATTGCATTGTTTGTGTGTTTTATCCCATATACAATGTGTGTACATGTGTACATCTGCATATAAACATACATACAACACACACACACACACACACACACACACACACACACACACACACACACACACACACACACACACACACACACACACACACACACACACACACACACACACACACACACACACACACACACACAACACACAACACACACACACACACACACACACACACACACACACACACACAACACAACACAACACAACACAACACAACACAACACACACACACACACACACACACACAACACACAGACACACATGCTTATACACAACACACACACACTGACACAGCAACATACCACACATGCATGCACGCACACATGCACGCACGCACGCACGCATGCATGCACACACCCATGCATGCACGCACACACGCACGCACGCACACATGCACGCACACACGCACTAACTCGTCTTTACAGATGGAGTCATATAAAATGCACACAACATAAACACCATATCACTTCCTAACATTTGTAGTGTTTAAATTAACAGGCATCATATGTCACAGAAAATGTTCATGTATTACATAAAATACTGTGCAGATGGCTTTACATGCAACAAAAGTCTTAAATATACATTGCTGTCATTTTAATATGATGTACTGATGATATCGTCTTCATCATTTTTCAATTGATATGAATTAATCATGACACAAGGATGTGTTCACGGGAAAAAAAGGGGTGATTAATTTCCCAGGGCGAAAATCAAATTAATTCTGCCCATGTTACCCAGTGCTGGAGTTGTCAGTTGATGATGTATTGGTGTAACTGGTTTGTCCCCGTACCACGACTAACTGTCATTAAAATTTGGAGGCGAACATGTTCGCAAAATGTTATAGTTCACAACTGTCTTACAGCAACGAATAACACGACATGTGCAGATGGTTAAACTGAAATGTTAACAATAAAATAGTTTAATAATATCTGCAGTGTCTAAGTTTAAAAATGCTTACTTGTGTTTAATTATGTGAAAGATTAACATTGGTAATTGCATATGATAATATTATAAAATTAGTTTTAAAAAACTGCAGAATCTGTCAACAACATGGACTTTGATAGAGAAAGGAATAATAGTAACTTTAACCTAGAAATGTTCATAGTTTTGTAGTGCATTCACATGAGCATACTACTTTTGATAAACACATGAATTTATTAAATTTTTGGCAAATTTTGTCTAATGATTTTTTTACAATGTCATAAAAAGGTGCCACAAAAAAGTACCGGTAGCATTTAATAGTCAGCACATGCTTTGCATAATATTAGTTTGAAATGAGGTAAACGAATAAATCATGTTGATGTGGTGCCTTTAACCCTGAGGGTTTTTTAAATTGCACCTGTTGGAGATGTATATCCATTTTGCCGTGATTGTGCCTGGCATAGATAAAGATGCAAGAGTATCTAGATCTGTCTTTCAGATCACGGCTAGCTCATGCACAATCTCGCTATTTACCAGTCAGCAAAGGGAAAATTAGTTTCAACACACAATGCTCCAGTCGCTGATGGGAGATTGCAAGATTGTTCATCACATAATCAGCGGTACTTGCAACTACGACAAAGAGTAAAATTATGGTTATCAAATGCTCAACATAACCTGTGTTTGCAGGGATGGTCATTCAAGATGTTGGAATCAGTGGATGGTGAACTTCAATTGGAGTCTTGAAGAAGGTGTAGATTATCATCTGTAGTATATCCATTCACTAACTTTCTTGCTGTGTTCTGTCGAAGGTGAATACATCCTTCTGTGGAAGAATCTTAACGGTGAATCTTGGGGAACAAATGTTACCTGGCTCCCTCTGTCTTTCCGTGGGGTTCCCTCCTGGCAATTCTACTTTGTGATTTACGGCTGCTCCCTGCATAGCTGGGCACTACCTGTTATCCCTGCCAGGATACTTACCTGGTAGTTCTATACCTGGTGGAGAAACTTCTCAAAACGCTGGATATTCGCTATAATGGACCTAGACCATATTCCCTACCTGGTCATATTTCCTACCTGGTCATATTTCCTATCTGTCCGTATTCTCTACCTGGTCATATTCCCTACCTGGTCATATTCCCTACCTGGTCATATTCCCTACCTGGTCATATTCCCTACCTGGCTCATATTCCCTACCTGGGTATTTCATCCTACCTGGCCATATTCCCTACCTGGCCACACAGAGATAGGCGGGTTCACTGGAGCATGTTCGCACCGGTAAACCCACAATGGTCATATTCACAGGGTGGCTGTAAATTCCCTCCATTTTTGGTTCTGTACCGGGCCGGGACCCTACCTGGCCACACAGAGAGTAGGCGGGTTCACTGGAGCGTGTCTCGCAGCCGCCACCACACATAGTGGAAAATGACAGGGTGAGCCTTGCAAAATTACCCTCATTTGTGTGGTTCTGTACAGCCAGGACCAGCTGCAGGTGACATGGGGCTGTGGTTCTAACCCCACACCCGCCAGGTAAATCAATGATGCCCAAACTAAAGGACGGTGGGTAGGGTGGCTAGACTATTGGGAGTCATGTCAGTCAGTCTGTATTAGCTATCTCGTAGGATTATGTATACTAGATTTAGACAGTTTGTTAAATTGTTGTCCAAATTATATCTAAGTAATAATAATATATGTGGTTTTTTATTAAAAAATTTATATATAATATTTATATTAAAGGGGAAATTTATAGAAAATAATAAATGTATATATATATATATATATATATATATATATATATATATATATATATATATAAATATATATATATATATATATATATATATATATATATATATATATATATAATATATATATATATATATATATATATATATATATATATTTATATATATATATATATATGTATATGTATATATATATATATATATATATATATATATATATATATATATATATATATATAATACATACATATAATACATACATATACATACATATACTGTATATAGCTGCCAGTATATACAATATATGTATATATATAATACAATTTTTTTATAATAATATTAATAACAGAAAAGATAATAACTGGTTTAAAACTAGGTAAATAATTGGAAAAAATTAAGCTGTTTTTTAAACATTAAAATATATAAGCAATATGTAATAAAATGTTTTTGGACATTGACCTTCTGCTTATCCTGCCCTGAGGTTGGGGGATACCTGGCACCCTTTTCGACACACCCAGGCAAGATCATTGTCAACCCTCAGTTAGAACCTGATCTGTTTGCCAAACGAGAATGTTTACACCATTTTGATATGTTACAATGGCTGTACATGTCAGCGTTGATGGATTATGGCAGACAGCCTGGTTGGTTGTTGGCATTTTGAGACATTGTCTAAATGTCAGATCTGTGGGTGATAAGGGGAGAGAAATCTTCAATGAGATTAACTCCTCTAATGGTAATCCTTTCACATGGCTGTGTGAATGCACAAAAAGGAAATAGTCTGGGCCAGAGAATGTCTGCTGCCTGAAGACAAGACATAAGACTTTGGTAATCATCGCCAAACTCCCCAGGGAGCAAAACAGATTGTAACAGCTAACCAGTGTGTGGTTAGGATGGTAATTGTGAGCATATTTTACTCATGTTAAATGTGCACAGTCCTGTGTTTGTTACAGAAGTACATTATGCTACAATAAGTTTCTGTTCAAGGCTGTTGAAAGTTGGCACAAATAAAAGTAATGCAATTTTTCTCATGCCAGGTGCATAGCTGGTATAGTTACTTAGTTATTAGTTCATTTATTTTGTACTACTAAAATATTTGAATGCCACCTCTAAGAAATGTAATAATTACTTTTGAATGTGTGTTAGTAAAAAGAGAGCAAAGTGGAAGAGAACTTTTATTTCACTTCATGCACGTAGACGAATCATTGAACAATACAGTAGGACCTGTGATATTTATTATAGTCACAAAACAGTTAATATGTAATAGATTTAGTTTGAAAGTTTTACACCAAATTTATGTTCAATGCTTTGGAAAAAGTGTCTAATGCAATATATGAATTATTACAATATAATAGTTGATAAACATAAATATGAGAGCAATGTCCATACCTGTACTAGGCGTGAAATTGTGGAATTCTCTCAACGAATCCCTTGTTAGCATAATGTCCAAATATACATTTAAACGTCATTACATTAATATTCTCATAGGCAAATATACCATGTAAATATACATGATTATAATGACAAATTAACATTTGTTGTGTGCACGTATTTATTTGTTGTGTAACAGCATCATTATAATTAAAAATTAAGAATTGCCACTTATCATTTTTATGAAAAGTGTTCACAGGGGTAGACACATAAGTGTTTCACTTCATGTCTACTCCTTTTCAAAACATAATATTATTTCTTAATTGTATTTCATTCGCACCAAGTGACTTATTAGTATTTGTATTAGTATTGCTTTCTTTTTAATGTTGTGTGTTTTGAAATAAATTGAATTGAATTGAATTGAATTGATTGAATTGAATTGATTGGATTGGAATTGGATGGATTGAATTGAATTGAATTGAATTGAATTGAATTGAATTGAATTGAATTGAATTGAATTGAATTGAATTGAATTGAATTGAATTGAATTGAATTGATCCATTCTAATAAAAAAATTGATTATAGCATTGAAAATCCTTTTTTAAAATACTGAACACTAGTCTGTCTAATATGAATGTGTACCTTTGGCCAGTGAGTAGAGTTGTCTCATTAGTTACTGGTGTGGACACTTGGGTTAGGCAAGAGGCTTTGATAAGACACTCTGGGAGTGTTAGGAGGCGAAGGTGTCATTAGGAGTTATGTCATTGCCACAGGTCACAGTGGTGGACCTTCTCAGTGATGGAAAACAAGATCATATCAGATGTGGTGTTTGTTCATAATGACCATTCTGATTGGGACATCTGTGACCACATTACTGGACAGTGTTGTTGGAATAGTGTAATTGAAAAGTGAGTGAGTGGGTTGGTGGATGGGTGGGTGGGTGAGTGATGTGGGTGGGTTTGTGAGTGGGTGGGCGAGTGAGTGAATGTGAGTCAGTGAGTGAGTGAGTGAGGAGAGAGGAGGAGTGAGTGAGTGAGTGAGTGAGTGAGTGAGTGAGTGAGTGAGTGAGTGAGTGAGTGAGTGAGTGAGTGAGTGAGTGAGTGGTGGTGAGTGAGTGAGTGAGTGAGTGAGTGAGTGAGTGAGTGGTGGTGAGTGAGTGAGTGGTGGTGAGTGAGTGAGTATGTCAGTGTATCATTGGATGGTTGGATGGATGGATGTTTGAGTGTTTGGGTGAGTAACTGCTCGATGACAATAAGACTAAGTGAGACAATGCAATAGTTTAGAACGTATTGATGAATGAATATGCAGATTATATGAAACAATAATGAGTGTAGTCTGAATGAGATTGTTGATGATTTAGTAAAGGAATACAGTTGTAAGTAGACAGGCAAGTCTGGAGGCTAGAGGGCAGAATGGACAGGGAGAACATAAACAGCTGGTCAATTGAAAACTGCAGACCAGTGGTGATTTAGTGAGTGATTGAGCAATAGAATACATCAGTGGAAGTTAGTGGGTCGTACTCCATAAACAACAGCTGGGAGAATTAAAGGTATGAATCAAACGATAAAGGTAGCATGACTTCATCGGGATATGGATAGTCGCTGATTTGTGTATATTTACCCACTGGTTGTGCTTGTGGAATTAATAATTATAGATGACTCACACTCCAGGTGTTTGGTGTTGTCATACCCTCTATGTAATCGCCGGTTGTTAACTCAGGCGTGACCGCTACAAGTGCATTTTCTAGCAAAACAGACAGGCAATTTATGTAATTTTCACATCAGACTTTTTGTCTGGAAACCAGAACCAAATCATAGGATGTGCCGCTATTTTTCTCTCCACTCTCAACTAGTATATCATCTGTCATGTATTCAAGTGGCGTCAAGTTTGAGTCAAGTACTTTACAAAGTCTGTGTAGCAAACATGTGAAGTGCCTAGGTGTTCAAAATTGGATATGCTTGATTGCAAGGGTGCCTTCAGTTTCGAGGCAGTTTCCATAAATCACATGCCAGCAGTCTATCTCCAGGGTGCTAATGGTACTTTGTAATTGTTCAATTAAGGGTTGTGGTAAATTATAGTTTTCTATTACATTCACTGACTTCCTGAGACCTGCAGATGGTTTTTAGTGGCTTGATCGATGAATGCAGTTGCATTAAAACCCTTGAAAGGTTGCACTTTGAATCTGTTTTGGTGATGAAAATAACATGCTGGATCATAATTTGTTTTGTCGTTGACAAGTGTGCGTTACTTGTTTGCTTGGTGTTTTTTTGGAATGGAGATTGAGGTGAAAAGGCCATGAATTTGTCTTGCTGAGACTTAGAGTGGATTTAGACATTGCTTTCATTCTCAACCTGGGCAAAAACAAGATGGCCTGTTTTCCTACTTCTAATATACAGTGGAATTGCTCTGTTAAGGTCCCAGGGATGGGACAAAACTGACCTAAATAGACAGGTGACTGTATTAACTGGACTGATTTCTTATGCGTTAGTGTATATTGAAATAATGAGTGACTGCAGTAGGGTGGTCCCAATAGCCAGGTGTCTGCATAACAGAGGTAACCATAATGTGAGGTTTAACTGTAGTCTCAATACCAGAATAAATGTGTTGAAGCAGATGGTGTTTTATTGGCTCAAACTTTGTTAACAATATGAAATTTGTGCCTGTGGAATAACAAAATTAAAAAATTATAAATGTTAAATTATAAACTATAGATTATTGATTATAGATGATAAATTCATCATCATTGTGCAGCCATAATGTCCCATGGTTGGGCGAATGCTTCCACATCTGCCTGATTATAAATTATAAATGATCAATTATAAATACATCCTGTAGAATAAAATTAAAATTAAAATAAAGTAATTAAATAAGTGAAATTATAAACACAACACTGACAGTGTTGACCTAACCACCACATGACCAGAGGCTTTGCACGAACTCCATCAAGCAATCAGAAAATGCATGATGCATGGGCTGACTTTGTCCTTACTGACATGTGTCATCTGTCAATTTCCTGGGCCTGTCACAGAGCCATGGGATGTTATCGGTGCTCTTTTCCTCAAGCAGTGAATGCTTCTTTATGAACGATGTTCTTCATAGCTCCTGATTAAATGTGTTGATAACATCAGCTGTCATAGAAAGACCCCGTAGCTCGTGGCTCGGCGTTATTAATACAAACATTGTGTTTGTGCCACGCTGGTTTTATGTCGGCCTTTATTACCAGATTTATACACAGCTATGTCTTATCTGTGTTTGACTTCACAGTAAGAATTATCCAGCCAGTCCAAGCGTGCTCTAATTCCACAATTACTGTTGATTATCCAGTAGGACAGTAAGCAATACAATTTGGGCACGAGCTCCGGCAGATAATAATATACTGCCTAAAGATAAATGTAAAATGCCTGCAAGTAACCAGTGAAGTGTTGCAGGAACGTTGGTACCTGATAATTTGAATTCAGCCTAAGTCGGCCAGATGTCTCTAGATTTGTTACGCCAGTTTTGTAACATTGTTCTAGTTCTTTTCAACTTTGGAAGTTGGCAGATGACAGGACAGTTGTTAATAACTTGTCAACAGAACTTTTCAGTATTAAAAAAATGTGGTGTTTCTCAAATTGTTTATTGTTTCAAATCACCTTTTCCCCACCAATACATGGTGTACACTGTAGTACTTAAATTTTGAGATACAAAAATGGGTTCCAAATGTACTGCCAATACCAACTTGATTCAACTTGCAAAACTGGCACATACCAGGTACTTACCAAGACATGGCTCATCATGCCCCCCAATTCTTATACCCATAAAAACATCAATGTTTATTGTACCACAGTATAGATGGCACCACTGTGCCAACTAATTTCATGCAATGCATGACTTTGACATGTTATGTAATTATTTGTCATAGGTAAATATAATATGTTTATGAGACATGATTGTTATGGTGATCAGCTTGTCCATTGAACACAATTCGACAATCATGCAAGTGTAACACTTTTGCAATTACCCCTGGGGTAGTTAAATAAACTAAATAAATATTAAAGCTATGCGTTTCTGTTCTGTTATTTGTTGATGCAAGCTGGACAAGTTTTAAGAACTCCTGTTTAAGCTGATGAATATTTGACAAATGGTCAAATTGAGGTTGTTTGATCTCAGAAAATTTCAAATAAGTGAAAACGTTTTGCCCATATGTCATCATTATATTATATGTGTAGTATATAGAAAATTATTTCTCAATAAAACGTCTATGTTCTGATTACTGGGATTTTTTTGGGTGGGCTAAACATTAAGATATTTAGACCCTTGCGTCATTATAGTCACATCATCATACACTTTCTCATGCTCTATTTATTTAAAGCAATTTACAAGCACACTTTGAGACACATAATAAAAAATTTATCTGCAGTGCTTAATGAATAATAATGAGGAGATACCAAATTATTTATTATTGGAAGACTAATTAAAAAAAAAATTCTGTTGCTTGAAAGTTAAAACATTTTATTAACAGAAACAAATAGTACATTAGGGAATCCATACCCTGCAAACTGGGACATTTATTATCTTATGTTTTTATAAATACATGTAAGCAGGAGAATAGTTGATAATTTCACTGATAGGCCTATGTCATTGGCAACGTACACGTGCATAAAAAATTAGAAATTTGCACTGAAAGCATAATACATAATATTTACAATATTTTATTTTAATATCTATTTATATCCAATGTGCTAAAAATTAACGTATATTGGCCGACCAATATTATGATCATCTGCTGATTGAAATTGAGTTTAAAGAATTGCTCCATGAAGACAAACAAACGTAGATCCTGAATCAAAGGTTTATTTCAGTAAATTCTCTGGGTGGCATTCTCGTTTCATACAAAATGTGAGTATTGGAACTGGTCAATGCAGTGCTGCCATCTGGTGCAAAATGTGAATATTGGGACGAGTCAATGCAGTTCTGCCATCTGGTGCATTAAGCTGAGTCAAACTGATTCCGATGGCGCCATCTGGTAGGTACTATCAACAGGACTGCAGAATAAGGCAGTCGTGTAATAATATACATAATTTAGTATTTATGCGCTAATATGCTGACAATTAACATATTCAGTTTTCGTTAAAAAATATTGCTACAATCGTTGTTCAACTGACGTTTGTTACAAACATCAGTTTCTCTATAACAGAATATATAAAAGTGTTAAACTTGATCACAGCACACTATGAACACCTCAATTTCACAATTTTGTTGTCGCCATTCAGTGGATATGGTTTTCGGTAACCATGTCTAGTTACTTTTATACATAATTAGAAAACGTAAACTGCATAATAGCCAGTATTTTAATCTATGAAAACCACGTGTTATATGTTGTCAGTCAAACTAAGTAAAACTAAAGCTATCCTTTTTAGCGTACATTTAATAGATCTAGATCTTGATCTAGTTAAAGGCAGTTGACGAACCACATCTTCACCATTTCGTTTCCGTACTAGAATTAATTCTACCATAAACTAAGCATACTTACCTGGCACAGGAGAAACCTTGATCACCAAGGAGGTTCTCCCAGGGCGAGGCCTTTCCATTGCACTTCGGTTGGGCTGACCCTTGCGATTACCCCAAATGTGGGTAACTCGGGTGCGTAATTTTTGGTAGTGGGGGACTGCGTTCGCGCTATCCCCTTATTTAAAAACAACAATTTAAACTCTGTATTTTCGTGCTGTAATTCTTGTTAGTTTTTAAATCCGAAAATGCATTAAAAAGATTATAGTGACAACATTGTGCAATAAGTATTGAAAAATGTGTTTGGTTTACGTTCGTTAGACTTACACTTATTGGCACATTTTCAAGTGTTTCTTACTATATTTACACAACGACGCTCACAAAATCGTTTCTACTGTGCCAGAGCCAACAAATTATAGCAAACACAATATGCTGTGTATAGCATTTGAATAGCTAATTTTATTGTTATTATTATGCTTTAGAGTACCTTTATTTTTACAGTGCATCTTTCCAGGTGTTATATTCATAAAATAAAAGGTGATTATAGTGGAAGGAGCTTAGAGTAAGTAATGACTCTAAGTTTCTCACTAACCTTTACGTAACTACACCGACATGGAAATTAGCACGCAGATGGTTCAGGTGGGAAGATTCATTCGTCCATGAAATCGTGTCTTTGCCTCAGACAAAGGTGTTTCTCATCTAATTGGATGGCATTCACAGCTAATTCAGAGCGTGTGTTTTGCAGTGGAAAGAAGCATGCTAGTTGACAGATGAGTTACTAGATGTTATGTAACTGTTGCTGACTACAGCTTCTATGACATACAGCAACCAGTACATCAGTATGTGTGGGTATGGAGAGCATCTTCAGCAATCACTCTGCCAACTGTTGTACTGTCAATGTTTGTGCATATGTCCATGGTTTTGTTCCATTAAATACTAATATCTTTTTGGAAGCATTTGAGGAGGAGATACTAAAATTGTATTTGGCTTAATGGAAATGTTTTAACTGCAAAACAAACCTAACCGTGATTTTCTACACACAATAAATGCTAGACAAAGAAACAGAAAATGCCAGTACATTTACAAAGGAATTTTCCTTCATGTAAACTGTTATCTGTAGATGATGAGGCAGCATTTGGCTAAGGAATATATTGCTCATGGCTCTAAAAAATTTCTTGTCCATCTGACAACGTTTTAAATTTTTGTTGAACCTAGTATTAACTTAAAACGTTTTCTTTGGAAAATGCGATTGTGACAAGATATTACTGGCATATGTTAAATGTTGCACAGCATGTACAATGTGCTTGCCTTGCACAAACATGGGTGTTCGTGTTTAATATAATCAGTACACAGGGGGTTGTGGTTTGCATTGGACATCTATTGTTTCATAAAGGTGAAACAATGTATCTGCTGCCATCATGTATTGCAGCATGTCATGATATGGATATTGTATATCATGTACTGTGTCAAGCGATATCATGTTACATTGGTGCACTGATGCATCATTCAGGAACTAGTAATTATCACACGTTAATTGAAAGGGAATGAAGCATAATAAGAAAAATAAAGTAAATTGACAGTGCACTAATTTAAAAAGACAGTATCTTCAAGTTTAAATTGTAAATGTTATTTTATGGATCAGCTAGCATTTAGTCCAACATTATGAGTTCTAATTAACACATATTACTACAGCAAATTTATTTTCATTTACACGAACATAGATTGCACACAGATAAACACCGATTCATAAATATATGCCTGGACAGCCAGAAGTATTCATCTTTTAAAATCTGCACATTTTCTACAATGAACTGTCTCGCTGTAGATCAAAACATTGTCTCAGAAACCCTGCCGAAGACAACACTGTCAGAGCATGAGCTCTCTTGTGTTTGAAGGAGGTATCATAACACACGCCTCGGAGCACTGAACTGACATCTGTCACATTAGTAGTCCCTAGGTAATAATCATTGCCCCTAAATTGTACCCCACACAATAGCAGGGTGCGCTGCAGAACGGTGCCTAGCTGGTTATAAAATCACCATTCAGTGAGAACAAAATTCACCACGGCAACCCGTGGTGAAAAACCAATTTCTAAAACATCAGCCATGCAGATGAAGTCATGACATTATAGAGGGTAGCAATAACTACCCACCTGGGGGAACTGGGGACAAATTAACAAGAGCTCCCCCGTTGAGTTTTCTTAATCAAGAACAGAGACTTAGGTGTGATGTGGTGCGATTGTTTTGGCGTGTTTGATTTTATTGCATGCAATGATGCTGTAAATGAGGCAGATGTGTTTTGTTCTTGCATGTGTTGCTGACATTTATGTTCCACTTATTTTGAAATTATGTACAAATTATGTCAGTTTTGTGAATATTTGCTCAAAAATACAACTTGCTGATATGTGATCAGAGCCAAAATGAAATATTCTGGATTCTTGAGAATCTAGTGGCTTCTTTTTCCATACAGAACTTATTGTGAGCTTTGGGTTGCAATCATCTTCATACTTGTAGGCATGAGAGTTGATACTCTAAGACACTTGAACATATTGCCACAACATATGTAAATATAATGCCAAATTGGCAACTGATTTAGTGGTTTTTGACCCCCTTCAAATGGTTGGCCAACTTAATGCTAAATGTTTTAGAATTTTTACTTTTTACTTGTTTTAAAATCTTGTTAAAATGTGGTTGGTTGCTTTGACATTGTTACCCAGGTAGTATTGTTAAAACAAATGACACTTATTGTGTAATGTATGTATAAAGACAATTTAGTAATCATTCTGATTATTATGTTGACATTTTGTCAGTAGATTTATTAATATGCATGCATATATTTTGGCACTTCAAATATTTTTTTACAGTGATCTTTATTTATAGTGCAGGAGATCAAATGAAGTATATTGCTCTGCAAATGGCAAGCGATTCTTTCTTCATGAAAACAAAACTCCAATCACACAGATAATTGACATGAATTATCCCCCTCGATTTTGCTGCCTTCAAACGTCTCGCATCTGTCACTGTACTGAGTATAATTAAAATAAATACACACTATTCTTAGTGACCATGGAACGGGTTTACTCATATAAACCCTACTTTCCCTACCCTGTAGTTTGAGCACCCACACATGGAAGGGTTGAAAATGGACATCGCTTACCCCTATCCAGCCTGGGGACATAAAATAATCAAAATGCACTTATAGGCAATCAGCACACTAGCCTGAGGTGACATTAGAAATGGGAATGTCATTGTCATTAAGACATTTGCAAATGAGGAAGTGTGGCCTGTATTCTGCTGTCACGGTTGTCTGGGTGACATGTGACATTTGTCCTCTCCTGGTGACATTTCACAAATTTAACTGATTTATTAGCATACGTTTAAATTCATAATGCTTGAAATAATTTTGTGTGACTCCTATAGAATTGACATAATCTTGTGGTGAAACACAAGTTTGAAAGAATGTAATGTGTACAACTTATAATATAAATTGTGGTGTAAAGCTTAGTTTAAGCCAATGCTTAAAATAAAATGTGTGTCATTAAAAAAAGAGTAACAATTCTCAATGCTAAGACAATTTATTAAAGCTAGTCTATGAACACATGCTAAACTGATTAACAAGGTAATTTATGAATAATGTTCCTAAGCTACTTGATAAATAAAATTTATAATTTACTTGAGAGTTTTGAATGCAGACCCTTAGCTGAACAAAGTTTCCAAAACTAATGTATGAACAAAATGCATGTCATAAGCTGGTACCCTCAGTAAAGTATGAACAAAGATCCCAGATATAGATTATGAACAAACTTACCAAAACTAATTTATTAACCAATTTACAAACACAACTAAAGACACACTATTGCAGATGTGAATTGCCACAAAAAACCCTGATAAGTGACATCTCACCTGTGATCACCTGTGATGTGACGATCAACACTCCACTCACCTGTGATGTTGACAGGTGTGGGACCTGTGGTCAAGTTGGTGACAGTCTCCCAGTTTGTCCCCTTTGTCCAGCCTGTGTCATCTGTGATGGGACACAGTGTCCACTCAGTCGCAAGGACATTGAAGGATGGGACGGTACGATTTGTCAAGTTTAATGAGACTTCCCCTGTAGGTGAAGTCTACCTCCTCTGATGTCTTTGTCAGGTGTAACCTGTGATGTTGTTGAGGGTTTTGTTCTGTCTTACTTGGTCAGATTTCACGAAGCTTCTGAAATGTTTCGGCCATATTTCATTCTGTGACTTTTACGTTCAAAGGAAGTTTTGCAAATACAGCTTATTGTTGGCAAAATGTTATTCTGTGAAGATGAAGTCATTACTTTGTGTGTGTGTGTGGATTTGGAACAGTCATTAAAACTAGCAGCTTATTTAATTCCTGCTGTGAAATTTGTTTGTGTGATTCTCAGAATTGGAATCGTACTTTGACTGTGCAATGTGTATTTATACATCAGTTTCTCTGTTGATTTGTTCAACTTTCCTTGCTCTGCCAAAAAGATATATATGACATATGAACTCAGGGTCAGTCCAGCACTTGATTTTGACCATGTATGGGATTTATCAGTCAAAGCCAATATTTTGTCAGTTATTTTAACATTTTAATCAAATGTATCCTTTTTTGATCAAACCCATTTTTGATATTATATAAACTACTCAAAATGCACATATTTTGACATAAAATAACTGATGGATTTGTGATTTCATTAGACGAGGAATAACTTTTAAACACTAACAAGGTCTGAATTTCACAGAGTTGACACGAATCACTGTTGACACACACCTGAGTATGTCCTACTACTGTAGAAAGTCACTGTTGTCACATGTCCCCTTTCTACCCCCACCTGCCCCTCCCGTCACCCCCGGGGTGCTGTCTATTGACCCGGAAGTCTGCCCTCCAAAGAAGTGACACCATGAAGATGTTAATTAATCCCTCTCTACAGAAGTCCCCTCATGCGAGAGAGACTCTTCTCTTGTTGTAGTAGCGTTACAGACACTGGTCGACATTTTGCAAACGTGCTTTCTCTGTAGCTGGGCCAACAATCTGGGATCACCTTTCTCTTAAAGCTACATCTTCTGATGCTACAGACAGCTTTCGACAAAAACTAAAAAACACATTTGTTTGACACTGGTTTTTTCACCATAAATGTGCAGCATCTCCAATGACATTGTTTGTCTCTCCACATTTGTGATTACGCCAACTTATATTGCGCCACAGAGCTTGAATTTTCAAGGATATAGGTGCAATAAAAGTGTTACATTTATTATTATTATTAATTTTGACATTTTGACACAGTTTGATGTCTTATTCAACACTTTATTCCCTCTTCACTCTCGGAGGATTAATTGTTTTGTTTCTCCTACATTTGCCAGTCGGTGGGTCAGACACTGAGTGAGTCTGAGCATGCGATGCTGTGTTTTGTTTTATGGTTTTTATTGTTTTTTATTCTTATTTATTTATTTATTCAATGTACTATTTAATTAATCAATATATTTCATTTTGTTTATTTATTTATTTACTTATTTAAAATATATTACTTTTTTAAATATTGTAATTTATTTATTTATCTACTGATCTCTCTATCTGTTTATTTATATACTATACTTTATCATGTCAGACACACACTCCAGGTGAACCCCTACTCTGAAGGATAATGTAGTTTCATTGTAATATATTGTATATATTTCTAGGGATTGACTTTTAAATTCACGCAAGTAAAAACCACATACATAATAAAAAAACTGTAAGTGGTTAAATCTTTGATGCGTTGGTCAACCTGTCTCCATGCTCACCTCATAGACATTCCACACATCTCACTTTCTTTTAGAGGAGCCATGATGGCATTTGGAGTAGATTCAGGGTTCAACCCCCCCACCAGTAAATTATATGGAATTTGCCAATTTATGTTTCTTTTTCAAAGATATGAGATAATTAAGATATTTATTCTAGTTCATTCTTCTAAGGAAGAGACACTTGGTCTTCTGGGTTTATGCCATTTCAAAATTGTATATATTGATTGATATATTGATTTGCTTTGCTTTATTTTGTGCATGAAATAAAAGTAGTTAAATTGCCAGAATCTCAGATTCACAGAAGTTTCGATCCTTGAGGAAGTTTGTTCATGTCATATCACTCCAACTCACTGAACTGTAAATACCTGTAAATGAGTAACTGCCTATTGACAGTTTTATAGCTGTAAAAACAGCATGGCTGAATGCTTCCCCAAAATTGAGATTTTGGGGGGGAAAATGTAAAGTGAATTGAGAAAAATCTATGGGCACTGTGACAGGTCAGAACTTACACTTGGTAGGTGACTGGTTAATTTATCTGATGTAACCCACATGTAAATTTTCCGGTTCCAAGACATAGGGGTGAGGTCTTCAGGGAAGTGAGCCCAGCCAAATGGGAAGTCACAGGGATAAAACGTAATGACACCTTTGGGAAACTTCCCCAAATAATTACTGTTACCTGCAGTAACACGCTTACTGAATAGACATTGAGCATTGCACCTCAGGTAATTTAGAGGAGGGGGGTCACTTTGTAATTTGTAATATCAAATAAAAGATATACACTGAACCTCTTTAATATGAACACTGTGTAAAGCTTTTTTGCACTTAATTAAGTTAAGCATTATATCTACTAACGAAGAAATTTTAGTTAAACATGAAGTTGACAATCAATACAAACATTTATTTGCATATTATTAATTATTTTAGTACATTTGTATCGTGCACATTTTGTTTTATTATAAAGTGAAAATGATATAATAAAATTAGAAAAGTGCACCATGATGCAAGGATTTATGAAAACATAATTGGCTGGTGTCATGTTGTCATATTTTTGTGAATTTTTTTCTCCAGAACTCAGATAATCTAGTATTTATGTGTTTCATGAGCTACTATATGACGCGACGTGATGCGATGCAACGTGACGCATGGGAGATTCAGGAGAGGAAGGTTCAGGAGAGGAAGAAATAGAAAAGACTGCAAACCCACCAACCCACACGGGGAGAAGGTGGGGAAAAGTGAGAAATTGTTCCAACCTCATTCATTATTTCTGTTAAGTGTTACTCACCTTGTTCTTAATGCAGACAATTTATATGTGCAACATATTATCAAACAGTGTATGAGAAATATTTGAAGAAAGTGTGTTCGGAAATAAAAAATTGTACAATTTTCATCCATTCCGAGATGTCATCTAAATATAGAATAAGTGTAAGTTAAAACAGCCTGTAAATCTATAGTATGAGTTGTTGAAAATTTTGGATCACGAAATGTGAGGGAAGTAAATGTCAGTTGATCCTTATAGACCAGCTGGGTAAAATCACTTTAAATTATGTTTTTTGGTTAAATTATTTATAAACATACTTGTAATTTATTTTTAGCCTTTTATATTTCTTACTTTTTTTTAAACTATGCAAATTTACAGATATTTATTGATACCAGATGAAGTGTTTCACTTGAAGTAAAGTATTCATACTAATGTTGATAGATTTCCCTCTTGTGACACCCCTCATCCACAGCTCCTATTGGGCAGCACGTCATGTGATCACCCCCACACCCCCACCCCACCCCTGCCTGGTCAGTGGTGGAGGCGGGAACTGGCTGGCCAGTGCAGCGTGGTCACTCTGTCCAGAGACAGGAACTAGGGAGGTTCATTCGCTGTTGTTACTTGAAATAAAAATGAGTCCACTGGATGACACATGTGACGGAGACAGAGTTGTGACGTTCTGCTCCTGGTGATTTATCCAGGTGTCTTCTCTTCATCTATTGATGGTATCAGCTGTCATCTGTTGATGATGTCTTTGTCATATTAATCCAGGTAAGGATGAACCGTTGTCAGGGAAACCGTTGGCGATGTTGGTAGAACTGCAATGTTTTTTATAATAACAAATTAGTTATTTTATATAATAATTAGTTGTTGTTCGCACTGTTGAAATTTGAATATCATATGAGCATTGTTGTATTTTGATTAACCTTCACATCACAGTATCTGAATGGTGACAGGAAATAGCATGTGATGTTTAACCTTTTCCATTATTGTGATCCCTGGGTAACAATTATGTAACTGCAAATAATTTCTCAGATATGATTAAGTGATTGTTTTGTATCCATAATAATGTAAACATTTTGGAAATTGGTTTATCATGTTAGTTTTGTTGGATTTAAATTATCCTTCAGATCATAGTAGCTGAATGTAGTCATTAAGGAACATGTATGTAATATTTAAATTGTTTCCATAATAAGTAATAACAATAGTTATAAACCTGATGTATTATCTTGGTTATCCAAGCTCTTTGGCACAACAAACCAGAATGAAAGTCGTGAAATTGTGAGGAAGAATTTGAGAAAAATTTAATTTATCTTAAGGAACTGCAGAGTACTTATGGTCAGCCTGTGACAGTGGACAAGACATAACAATTTATGACACTAATGAGGCAGACAGGTACATAAAAAGTAGCTTGGGGGTTTGAGCTTGTGAAATGTGTCCATCTAATTCTTAATCCATTTGAATTCTAACTGTTACAGATTAGTTTCCACTTCGGTCCGTGTAAGTGGCTAATACTGCCTATCCAGTTTCACAGTAGAAGACTAAGATGTACTGTATCAGTCAGCCTCACCTGGCAGTTTGCGTTTCCACTCAGTAGGGATGGGCTTAGTTACGTTAGCGGCTGTTTGAAGCAGCTCCTAATTGGGGAGTTAATTGACACTAGAGACCAAGGGATGATATAATGTATAAGCCTGATTGGATAGAAAAAAGGATAAGTCTGAAAAAATGATAAGCATTATAGTATTAAAGCATGATAGTTAGAGTGTTGCTCTCACGGTTATTAAAATAATTGATCTAGAGATTTCATAGAAATAACTGTATTTGTACATGCCACAAACAATTTATGTATAAGACAAAAGTCGACCAATGGAACCATCGCCAATGTAACCCCTGATGACAGGGATTACAAGAGGAAAACAACATAACACACATCTATTGTTGATTTTAAGTAGATAAGATAGACAATGGCAAGTTATTATTCATAACACAACAATTTTTATCTTTGTATCTCCCGCCCGGTATCACAATTTTGTCAGTTCGATAGTTCAGTTTATTCACACCAGCTAGAGTTAACACAGGCATTCAACGATTAATTTTCTGTCCACCATTACTGTTCTCTGTCAAAATGAGTGGCGTGATGAGTCTATAGGATATTTTTCCAGTTGATGATACATACAGACTGCAAGGTCACCACTATTCTTTGTTACTAATGTTGCCTTCTCTGCTCTGATTAAGTTTGAACAAAACATCCATATCTTCAGTATCATTATTTTTATAATAATAATAACAAGTCTGCTAATTGGTACCTTCTTAATGATTAATAAAATCCCATATGCTACACAACAAATATTTCCTAAAATGTTAAGGGTGGTAACATACACCCCCATAACACCACAACAAAGGGGTAGGGGTGGGTACAGGTGGGTCGTGAGAAAATGTTGTGGACAAAGCTCACTGGTAAATATGTGATTAGGACGTTGGTATCTTTGGACAATATTGAGTTTGATCTTGTTCCGCGTGTCTTGCGTAACTCTGCTTGTATGAGTAGTACTTAGTGAGAGTGTTGTAGCATAAGTTATACCTTGTTATAATGGCGCCAGAATGCATCGCTACAAGTCGTCTCCATTACTGTGTAAACGTGTCACATGTTGACTTTTGTTTCTGTCAGTTAAATATTGATGTATATTCACCTATGCAACATTCCGTTTGGAACTCTGGCCATGTTGATGTCCATAGGACATTTATTGCCAGTCACATATGCAGATACTAAGATATAGTTGTTTCAAGTTGTTTGTAGATCTTGATACAGCTGAAAATGTATACTTACCAATAAGATACCCTAGTGTATTACATGTTTCTTAACATGGCTGAATGTTTGCAACTGCATAATGCTAAGCAAACTTATTCCTAATACACCTGTAGTTGTTTTACAATTTACATGTATATATCTTACATACTTATTTTTAAAACCTATGCATATTTACACATATTTCTTTATACCAGTTTATGTGTGTTACAAGAAATGTATACACGTCATATAATTTATTTGTCAAGAGCAGAAGTATTTATGATATGCTTTCTCAGAAGTACTGGTAACACAACTACATATTTTAGTACAAGATTGGTTTTATGTCAAGATAGTTTTTAAATAGTATATCATAATTATGTTATTGATATGAGAACAATTTTAGGTCAATATTGTTTTTACATACTCTGCCATAATTATATTACCCCTTTACATGTTGTTTCTGCAATTATAGTATCCATGTTTCTACATTGAAGGTGGTGGCAGGAAAAATGAATAAGGACAGCATGATGTCTGCCTAGACGACTGTGAAGTCTCTACACTTGTGACTCAGACAATCCATGTACAGTACTTATGCTAAAACAACACGATGTGTGGAAAGCTTCTGGTTCTATTGGCGTACCTACCCATGGTTCACCTGAAGGAGAGATCATTGGACTACCGGATATACGAGGAGGAGCATCCTCACTTGGTAGTCGGGAACGTCGCCGAGGGAGCAGGACTAGACCTGAAGTACTCTCGTCAGGTTGTGGATTCGCTGGAGTTCTCCTTCCTGAAGATGCATGACACAGACCACAGTGACTTCTTTGTGTTTGACAGTGATATACTTAAAACAAGGAAGAGAATAGACAGGGATGTGATCTGTCCGTCAGCCCTTGTGTGTAAGATCTCTCTACCTGTACAAGTCCACCCAGTGCAGTACTTTGAGATCATCCAAGTGACAGTG
This sequence comes from Ridgeia piscesae, assembly GCA_025642075.2. NCBI lineage: Eukaryota > Metazoa > Annelida > Polychaeta > Sabellida > Siboglinidae > Ridgeia > Ridgeia piscesae. The sequence continues at coordinate 101,110 of JAODUO010000744.1, read as the reverse complement.
GAAGTGCTGGACAGGAATGATAATTCTCCAGCATTCCCGGACGACTTTGTGACCCTCTCGCTGACAGAGGGATCTGTGCCGGGGTTTAGTCTCGGGATACCATCGGCAGACGATCCGGATGGTCCACCATTTGGAGTTCAGACGTATCACCTCGGCTCCAGGTTGGACATGTTTGATCTACGGACAACGACAGATGGAGATGGGACGACAGACGTTGAACTGATCCTGATGGGGAGGCTTGATCGGGAGGTGGAGGATTTCTTGTCTGTCATCCTTGTGGCCGTGGATGGGGGGATGCCCCCTAGATCCGGATCAACGCTCATCCGGATCTCTGTCCTTGATGTCAATGACCATCATCCAGAGTTTCAGCATAAGTCGTATAATGTCTCTGTGTTGGAGAATCTCGATCCGGGAACCAGGATTGCCCAGGTGAAGGCTGTGGATCAGGATACAGGGAAACATGGAGACATCCTGTATGGATTCGATGGAAAAACCAGTTCAAAATATGGCGATATGTTCCGGATAAACATCACTGAAGGCAGCATTTATGTCATCGACAATCTGGATTGTGAGAAGAGAAAGACTTACGTGCTCACTGTTATTGCTAGGGACAGCAATCCGGATTCATCGGCAAAGACAAGAGTCACAGTCACCGTTCTGGATCAGAATGACAACGCTCCTAGGATTACGCAGCACTCCAAGTCAGAAGATGGATCGGTCCACATATCGGAATATTCTATAAATGGCACATTTGTTGCACATCTTACAGTTGTAGATCCTGATGAAGGCAGCAATGGGGAATTCACGTGTGTTTTGAATGATCCCGGTTTCTCGCTACATCAGTTGTATGCAACCGAATTTAAGCTCATCACAGCTGCAATGTTTGACAGAGAACTTCAGTCAAGTTATGAGTTACAGCTCATCTGTCACGATCACGGCACATCACCAAAGACATCCTCTCTGGCAATCAACATCCAGATCTTGGATGAGAACGACAACTCTCCTGTATTCTCGGAGTTGGCCTATGTGGCGTCTGTGTTAGAAAACAACCGAAAAGATGCAGTGGTTATCCATGTTAATGCAAACGATAAGGACGATTCAGAAAACGGA
>JAODUO010000744.1:82500-95000 GCA_025642075.2 Ridgeia piscesae | reverse complement strand
GATGAGAGTCCTTCCGGTGACATCACAGCATCATGGGAGGTCGTCTGATTCTCAGATGTCTTCAATGATATGAATTATAGTGTTGTTGTACATTTTGTAAAATTTAAGGATAAATTATCATGAAACTGCAACACGCAAAATTGCTTAGCACTGGTTGTGACTCTGTCGTTTAGATCTAGTTCTTCTTGTTGGTTCCCGCACTCAGCAAGGTTCTATTAACTGACGAATGAACAGTTCCCAGGATAGTTCTTTTCCAATCACTGGTTTACATTTTTCATATCCAAATTCAAGATCTTAAATTTCTTTTTAGCTATAGAGGCTTTCATCTGAATGTTTCACCTGGACTTCTTCAGTTCTGAAGAAGTCAATGATGAAAGTCTCTACAGGTAAAAAGAAATCTAAGATCTTGAATTTGGATATGAAAAATAAAAACTATAGATTATTAACTGACTAGTCTGTATATATTTGTGGTTGCAATGTTATGATCTTGAGAGGTCTCACTGAGCCTTTCTAGAACATTTTTGCAAGCCGACCTTTCTATGCTTATCTTCCTCAGTGGTTCTTTTATGTCCCAAATTGAGACAGGACAAATAGCACTGACGTGATTCTCCGATTCATGAGTGATACACAGTCCCCAATGTTTAGAGCCAGGTTTGAACACCAAACATTACATGCTGCCATGACTGGGTATTGAACCTGGGCCACCGGGGTACCAGGTGGATGTGCTAACCACTACACTTCCCGCGCCAACATACATTCTGCTGTGATTCTCGATTTCATTTCGATACACTTCCCGCAACCTTCTGGCCATGGACTTCACTCTCAAAGCATACATGCGCCATCACTTATTGAACCACTCACGTGGTCCAGTGGCGCAACCACTACACTTCCCGCGCTTTCAAACTTGGGCAAATCTATTCACTCTATACTTTCCAGCCAACCACAACTTCCCGGCCAACCACACTTCCCGCGCCAACCACTACACTTCCCCGCCAACCACTACACTTCCCGCGCCAACCACTACACTTCCCGCGCCAACCACTACACTTCCCGTGCCAACCACTACACTTCCCGCGCCAACCACTACACTTCCCGCGCAACCACTACACTTCCCGTGCCAACCACTACACTTCCCGCGCCAACCACTACACTTCCCGCGCCAACCACTACACTTCCCGTGCCAACCACTACACTTCCCGCGCCAACCACTACACTTCCCGCGCCTCTCTTCTCTGTGTTCTGATTTATTTCTTTGTACTCTGCAGTGACTTCCTCTCAGATACTGCATCATCTTAACATCTGTGGTTCAGTGGCGCAGTGGCTAGAGCTGCGTTTGAATCCTGTGCTGACTTATCAAACTTTGGGCAAATGTATTCACTCTATACATTGTTCCAGTTAATTCGTCTGTATGAATGAGCACCTGGCTGTAGAAAATGGTGGATATTTATGAACGAATAGGTGCATTAACTGCAGAAAGGCTGGATGCTTTCCAAAAGAGCCGAGATAGTGTTTGATTGAACAAGTTTGCTAGCGAGTAATGTGTAAAGTGCCTTTATCAATTTTAAGGATTGGATATTAAACTTCTTCTTCTTCTTCTACTTCGCCTTTTACTACTAGGTGGGGTCAGCAGCCCAAATTCTTGATTTCCAGAATGTTCTGTCCTGGGCATGCTCTGGGGTGATCTGCAGTTCCTGCATATCCCTTCGGACGCAATCCATCCATCTCCCTCTTGGTCTCCCCCTTGGTCTTTTTCCTGGCACTCTCATGTCAACAACTGCTCTCACTTCGTTGTTTTCTTCCATTCTCTGCATGTGTCCATATTAAGCTAAAATATATTATAAAATCAATAATTTTATAACACCTCATAGATGTTGACCATTGATGAAACTGTAATTGAGCTGTAATTGAGACGTACACTATCAATACTGTTGCTGGACATTACAATTAAGAACCACCTTTCAACATGGCACACGTGTGCTTTATATCAATTACTACCCACTGGTCATTGTCTGCAGGTGTGACGTTTCTCTTCTGCGATAGTTCCATCACCGCCCTTGTGACAAGCTGTTGCACCCTGCAAGGCTTCCCCAACATGTTTATAGCAACCCCTGAGGGGTAATTACAATGACATGCCCTGGAGGCGTCCTTCGTTCCAACAAGGCTTTATTAGCAGAATGTTTGGATTATGGGACATTGATTCTTCTGAGACACCAAGTTAGAGCCTCTGTGCTCCGCTATGTCCTGTAATTATGTGCAATGTACATGATAGCATAGTAACACGTGGCACAGTGGGTAGAGCAATATTGTTTTATATAAATTTAGTTTATTATTATTATTACATGTTTTTAATAATGTTTTATTAATGTCATTTATTGTAATTATGTTAAATATTATATATATATAATATGCATATATATATATATATATATATATATATATATTTTTTTATATATATATATATTTTATATACATATATATAATTATATATATATATATATATATATATATATATATATACATATATAGTATATATTTCTATTTTTAATATCACATATGAAGTAATTACATTTTAATTATAATTTTTTTATTTTATATTATTATTATGATTTTATTAGTATTATCGTAAACTATATATTTTATCTAAAGCTTTATTGTATCTATATATACAATGTATGTACGAAAGAGTGTAGGGTGATGGTAGACCTTTGAAAATGACGACTTACCATGAGACATGGTTACCATCAGGAAATAAAGCTTTTACCTACTTACAAGAGCTACTGACTCTCGACTTAAGAGAACCCGGGTTTGAATTCTGTGCTGCTGTGTGAAACCTTGGGCAAGTTTTTTATTCTACTTTGCTCCAGTTCACTCACCTGTGTGAATGAGTACCTGGCTATAGACAGTGGTGGATATTTGCGTACGAATAGTGTAATTACAGCATGGGTGGATGCTTCCCTGAGAAGCTGAGATGGTTTCTGAATGAATACGTCTGTCAGGGGGAAACATATAAAGCATGGGACATGTATCAATACTTCTTTGGTGTTATGAAATAGGCTGAAATAATATTTATTCAGCCACCACACGTGGCATGTTTTTGCGCCACATTATGCATCAGTTGCCCATTGTACCATTCACAACACTGCACTCTGCAATATTACCATTCCGCAGTATAAAATTCCAATAAGGTATACTGTAGTCCATAACATATCAATAAACAACAACGATGAGAACATGATATAGCATATGTGCACTTTTAGATAACCGAGAGGCAGTTTCCAACTTTTTATCAGCTATCCTGGTTTTCCATGAGCGTCGGACTCTAGGCTGAGAGATTCTGGGTTTGAATCCTCTGGCTTCTGTTCCGATCTGTGGGCAAGTTTGTTCCCTCCACATTGCTCCAGTTCATGCCGCTTTATTGTTGAGTATCTGATCATAAATCTTTGGTGGATATTTCTGTACAATTAATAGTCTCAGTGTAGTAATTGCATGTTTGCTGAAAACTTCCCAAAGAGGTCAAGGTGGTGTCTCATTGAGCCGGTCAGCCGGGGGGGGGGGTGACATGAATCAATCTGGAACAATGGGAAAAAATCACTTGATTTGAACCCCACTGGAAACATTTGCATATAACTGCATCGGAAAAACAAACAGACAACCCCACCCGAACATTACCTCACTCAGACATTTCACCTCTCACAAATGAGGATCATGGAAACATTTTACGAAAGTGGGGGTATGTCTGAGTGGGGTTTTGTCCGGGTGGGTTATGTCTGAGTGGGGTTTTGTCCGGGTGGGTTATGTCTGAGTGGGGTTTTGTCCAGGTGGGTTATGTCTGAGTGGGGTTTTGTCCGGGTGGGTTATGTCTGAGTGGGGTTTTATCTGGATGGGTTATGTCTGAGTGGGGTTTTATCTGGATGGGTTATGTCTGAGTGGGGTTTTATCTGGTGGGTTATGTCTGAGTGAGGTTTTATCTGGGTGGGTTATGTCTGAGTGGGGTTTTATCTGGATGGGTTATGTCTGAGTGGGGTTTTATCTAGGTGGGTTATGCCAGCATGAGTTTTTCAAGTGGATATTTATCTGAATGGATTTTTTCAAGTAAGATTATTTCCATTTACCTTATGAGTAGTACTTTGAGTATTCGTAACACCTACCCACCTACCCAGTACACTACCTTACATAACAACTCACCTTTACTTTTTACCTATAGTGTACATAGAGCATTTAGATTTTGAAAGAACGTCCAGCGGTCCAGTCTGTTTACTCAAGGACAAATGCAGACACACACACGAGGAGCAAGGAACAAAGCCTCATTCATCAGTCACTGGAATCGTCTGTTAGGCCATTTAATTATAAATTACGGCCAATTTACACAGGCGTTTCCTGTGTGGTCTCTCTTTGATCTGTCGTCCTCCTTGATATCGCTCTGTCCTGGTCAGTGGGGAGGCTGTCCTGACTGACCATTATGTCTCATTGATCAGATGTGTGACAGGTAATTCAGTGTTTCTGAGGCTGTGATAGCGATCTGAATAGTGGCCGTGTGGGACAGATGCCCAATGGACAGTTGTTCAATAGGACAGTTGCTCAGTGGTCAGTTCCGCAATGGACAGTTACTTGCCCAGTGGTGAAATGAAAAAGTGGACAATTGTTCAACGACAGAATGTTCATTAAATGTAATAAATAAGAGACCTTTTTGATAATATTCAGTATAATATTTCACAGAATAATATTTACCCCCTACCCCTTATGTGAATGTAAGTTTTTATGCTTCGATCTCCTCTGCATCATGCATACAGCCATTTTGTTGCCACTGATCATCTGTCCACATTGTCACTTGCCCCCTGTGCAACTCTCAACTGGGCCACCAGGCATGCCCCAAATAGTACAGTTTTCCTGCCTGGCATCATATTTGTTTCTTTAAATACTACAAAATTACTATGCATGTATTACTCATCTTCAAAATAGTTGTATATTCAGTATGCATGCTAACTGCATTGAAAATGTTCATCAAGTTGGAAGGTGATTTTAAATGAATTTTCCTTGTGCCAAAACTCAGAATTTACTCACTTTCAGACAGTGTAATGAATAAGAGATTTGTGTAGAAACGCTGGCAGATAATAGGCAATGCTAGCTAGGATCAGTTTTTCATATAATAAGTTTGCAACGAGAAACCAAAAAACCTAATTAAGGAAGGACCTGTGAATTATCTCTATCTCAGCCATATCCTGGCTGCGTGATCGTGTCTTATTTAGAAAGAAATATTGTCGAACCCATTTACCCATTATAGTATAGTGTTGTTCTCTTGCCAGGCCTAAGGACCGTATATACTAGATCAGTGAGACTTGTGCTTTGGAAAGAATTTCAGTGTTTTCAATATAATTTTCATATTCCATACGCCTAGCACTGACAATTTGCCACCCAGGTCTTTTTAAACATAACAGTTAGTTACCCGTCATCACAAAGACAGCCCAACCTTATGAAAACCATCTGGTAAAGCCAGTTCATCTGACAGGGAAGTTTGTCTTGCAGACGGCAGGACTGTCCAATAATTACCCATATTAACCTGCTGGAAACAGACAATTTCTTATCTCGTCTTTAATTATGTATATTATCTGCCCAGTTCCCCGGTCTGGCTGATATTCCCTGCTGCTTGCATAAGGCGGCGCTTTGAAGATTTCAATTAAATGTCTGCTCTGAGAGTGAAGACCTTCTGAGTCCTTCCGCAGTCTGCCAGGAGCCTCTGAAGCCTGGTTACGTCATTCAATTATCCCAGGGGTGGCTTTGTTGTTCTGCCTGATGGTATTACTGGGCAGGGGATTCTGGGAGCTTCTCTCTCCCAGGCTTCCCTCCTGGGATGTGTTGCTTTGTCTAATTGAAGAGGTCCATACGCGAGTCATGATCCTCAACCCTAGAGGTGAAGTGGCCACCGGAATGTGCTAGTTAATATCAGAAGGAAAGCAGAAGAGTCTTGCTGAGTGTGACTTCTGGATGATCTCTGACTTGTTTGTGTTTCACCGAGAACAGAACCTTGACTTTGGTGTTGTTGAATGTTTGGATATATCTTAGGAATACATTTTGTTTCACACATTGTAGAACTAGTATATTTGGAATAAATAGGATATTTAAGATTAATCTTTACATGTTTGACTATCATGTAGAGTACACATAGGACAGTGGTTGGAACGTCAGTATCTCAATTCAAACAAGATTTTCCAGGTTTGAATCCTTTTGCCACTGTTTTGAACCTTGGGCCAGTTTCTTCACTCTACATTGCTCCAGTTCACTCAGTTGGACAAATGACCTGACTTTAGACAGTAGTAAATAATTGTATAAAAGTCTGTGCAATAATTACTCTGTGGCTGAATACTTCCCTGAGAAGTTGAGATGGTATTCAATTGAAATTGATTTTTTTCTATACAGGAATTTACCTATCATTTATAGGGGTATTTTATGAGGGTTTAATGTGTTTTGCAGCATCACCCCATGATAGCACCCCTGGAGAAGGGTTCGGACAGCGGCAGCTCAGAGGGCACAACAGTGACCACTGACAGTGGACATGGACACAGTGACTCGGGGGGTGGGGTGGGTCATGGCACCCCCAGCAGATACAATGTGCCCTCTGCTTCCATGCACTACTATGAAACAGGTAAGACAGGGTCTGTTCTTGTTGGGTTGTCCAGGTAGAAATGTTACAGGTGAGCCAAGGTATGTTCTTGCAAGGTTGTCCGGGTAGATATGTCATTACATTGGTCTTGGCGAGATCACTAAATTATATATATATATTGGTTTAACTAAAATTGTGAACACATGGTAGCATTAAACAGTAAACTTCCCAGATGATATGCCCATGTGAATGGTGGCATGTCATTTTAAAAACAACATGGCCCACCTGAGGATGATCACAAATATGTTGCAATATTGAAATTTATATCTTCATGACAAAAATGTAGATACCCCGGTAGTTGAACAATTTATTTTACACCAAATAGCCTGCTTTTTAATTCTAATTCGCATGCACACCTGCACACACACACCGCATACACACACAGACACACACATACATATACGCATACGCATACACATACACATACACACACACACACACACACACACACACACACACACACACACACACACACACACACACACACACACACACACACACTACACCACACATACGCACACACTCTCACACAGACTTTTGGACTGGCAAAATATGACCCTACAAAACGGCCTGGCTATATCCAAATATCTGAAATTGTCGACAGGTAACTTTGAAGCAGAACATTTGAATTGAGCATAAATATTTCTGTTCTGTTGTAGGCTGCAACCATGACCCTCAGAATCATGAGTACAACATCCAGTCGTCTCACACGCCAGATATTTCTAGGGCTAAGAAAATAACCTACAAGTCCACCCCAACAAGTACCCAGGTCCGGCCAACTCTACCCCCCAGGGACAGGTCAAGACACAAAGGTCAAGGGTCACATGACATCCGATGGATGAACATTGATACGAGGGCAAAACGAGATATTTATTACACCCCATTTTCTGGGTACAATGTTCCCTGCATGGTGCACGGACAAAGACACTTTGCTGGAGGTGACGATAGAATCAGTGATTCACCCCCCATCATCAGCAGTGAAATACATGTGTAAGATAAACATCTCTCAAATAGTGTGTACTTGGTAATGAGAAACACATTGGTGTTGTGGTCAATCATGCAAATGGAATATTGAATGCACCTGTCAACATTCAAAACAATCATCTTGTTTTATCAGTGTTTCCTCACTTTTAATCTGTAAATGACAGTTAGCTGTTACTGCAAGATGACTGTTTGTTGTTATTTAAAAAGTGGACCTATGTAACTTTGCGTATCCCTGGCGAATCTATCCACATGTCTGTTGATCATTTGCCTACTGTTTAGTGATGATTGTGAGGCAATAAATGTTAACTCATTCTTATTATAAGAAATGTATTTAGTAAATGTTGTATTTATTCTAAGAACCAGACTTTATGTTTTCTATAACAAACAATGTTTTACAAGTCAAGATCAGTGGTTTCTAAACTGTCTGATCAAACCCAACTGCTATAAACGTTAATAGAAAAATTATTTTAGTATTTGTTCTGCCTCCATGCAGACCATTCTCAGGCAGTTGCTGATGATCAACTGATGAGAAATACACGGCTGTCCTGTAGGTAATTTCTAGAAATAATGTATTTCAATACATGGGCCATACTTTAAACATAATATTATTTATTACCGCTTGTACATCAGGTGTAGGCATCAAAATTAGTAAATAAATCGCTGGAATGTATGCAGTTCCATGTATCTAAATTTAATATGGAATATTTCCTGTCTATTGGTCTTAAAATGTATACCCCAAATATAATAAGTACATCTTATAATAAAATAAGTACATCTTATAGTATATTGCATTTAAATAAAAAAGTGATAATTATATTTCTGTCTACATGGCAAGCTAATATCTGATTATAGAAACAAATTTAGGTTATTAACTAACAATCAGACATTGTTTTAATGTATATAGCTCTATGTGCTGTGACCAGACATGTTCTTCAATTTGTGCAATTATACTTAACAGTTAGTTACATCACGAATGACCAGTACTTATTTCTTCTCAGAATTAAAGCAATATGGTAGAACCTGCTTGTTGCAGGTTGCATATGTCATTGTGAAAGTTTTACTTCATTTAACTATGTTTACATTATGTCTATTATTAGTATGACATTACACCTGCTTGCTGTTCTCACTTATAACAACTTTGCCACGTGTTTTATCATAAAGTTACGGGTCACTATTTAGAAAACAAAAACAACAAAAATTTCTACACACTCCATGTGATCAGCCTCCATTTTGATGACTTGATGGACCTTGTTAATACTTCAGTGAATCCATCATTTCCACTGACAACTGTGAGCTCTTTCCTTGAGAAACTAAGATAATTTATGTCAACTCAAGTGTACATAACATGCTGTAAATTATGCATTTGTTTTAATAAAGTATTTGTATTGAACTGCACACGTCATTGTTCTTCGCGCCCAACTACTGAGGTCTTTATTACATAAGAAGCAGCCGGTCCTCAGGGACAGCTGTCCACCCAGTTCGTGTCATTATTACTTTCCCTCACAAGTTGATTGCTTCCCTCTTTCCCTAATCCCCTCTTCACTGTTGCTGCGGAAAGTTATTTGCTCTAATGAAATTGGCCAGGGCACTCTGAAGATAGTTTGACTTGGTAGACTTTTGTGATAAGTTTATTTTTATGGGGTGGGGTGGATGGTAGATGATTATTAATGCTGTAAATAAATGTTACTATTTTATTCACTGTTCTACATATTACTGATGTTGGTTTTAATAAATTCGAATGAAGAATGAGTATTCAGAACATTATTTTAAAGATGATGCATGTGTCCCCTGATATAAGAGTGATTTATGATCTTTTTTATATATTTGTTCAGTTGTGATATGTACGGTTTGTAGCTGTTACTTGCTAGCATTCTGTTGGCCTGTCGTAATCACCCTGGCAACTAGGCAGCTTCATCCAGTGTTCACAAACCCAGCTTTGGAGCCGGTGTCAGATAGTATATTGACCCCGGCTACAGATATGTGCTACCACCTGTAAGGGGTTAGGGAAGAGAATTTAAGTATTGTCATTTGCATTGCCATGAAGTCGATATTAATCTATATTAGGTCTACCGGTAATCTATGTCCATTAAAATTTTGGGCCGACTATTGTTCAAGTACTCATAAATTTGTGATATAACAGCTTGTTTATATTGTGTATATATATATATATATATATATATATATATATATATATATATATATATATATATATATATATATATATATATTTATGTTGTCAGAGGAAGACCCATGGCTCCACCTGGTGGCTATCTGGTGGTCAAATGATGGTAGTTGGAGCTGTAACTTGTTCATGGTTCACCTGGTGGCGCCACTACACCAGGTCTGCCACCCGGGCTAGTGTGGCTACATTCATTGTATAATCATTGCTATAATGCATGAGGACTTCTGTAAGCACTGGCATAGAATACTTTATATAATATGGTGTACTGAGTTGTGGCAATATCACATCATTTAGTAGTAATTGAAAGCAAACAGACGAAATGATCATGTGTGGAAACGTTGTGATATATGCTGCCAACTACTGCCAACAAAACAAACAACATTTGGAAGACAGTATTACTTAAATATATATATATATATATATATATATATATATATATATATATATATATATATATATATATATATATATATATATATATATATATATATATATATATATATATGTATAAGTTTTATATATATATATATATATATATATATATATATATATATATACAAAATATATATATATATATATATATATATACATATATATATATATATATATATATATATATATATACATATATATATGTATATATATGTATATATATATATATATATATATAATATATAAATTTAAAGAATCAAATTAAAAGCATTACTGCTCACGAATTTCGTGCCTTTAGACATGTCAATGATCATTTGTTTTGAAAAAGGCTACACCAACAAGGCGTCACTATTCCGTAATGTTGTTATTGTAAACGGGGGATTTATAATTGGAGACGGAACACGTATAACAATGTATCGTTTATTTTGGTGTTCTATAATGCGAAATATAACAAAAGAAAAACCTGTAAAAAAATGTCATTACTACAAGTGTTACAATGGTAGCATAAGTTCATTCAAGAATAGCATGAAACACAATATTCATTGCATAATACTGATATAGTTAAATTGCCTGTAGATCGTCTCAGATACCAAATAGCAGGCTAGCTCCTATGATATTTGTAAATAGACATGAATATTGTTCAGAACTTCTTGATGGACTTACTATCATAAATAAACACATATGTATATTAATGGGAACACTGCTCTCCCTTGTTGAGAAAACGAATGCATCCTAAGTAACATCAACACAGTAATAAATTGACGACTGGGTGCTGTACTCATGATTCTGAGGGTCATGGTTGCAGCCTACAACAGAACAGAAATATTTATGCTCAATTCAAATGTTCTGCTTCAAAGTTACCTGTCGACAATTTCAGATATTTTGATATAGTCAGGCCGTTTTGTAGGGTCATAATTTGCCAGTCCAAAAGTCTGTGTGAGCTTGTGCGTATGTGTGCATTTGTGTGTGTGTGTGTGTGTGTGTGTGTGTGTGTGTTGTGTGTGTGTGTGTGTGTGTGTGTGTGTGTGTGTGTGTGTGTGTGTGTGTGTGTGTGTGTGTGTGAGAGAGAGAGAGTGTGTGTGCGTGCGTGCGTGCGGGCGTGCGTGCGTGCGTGCGTGCGTGCGTGTGGTGTGTATAAATTAAATACTCAGTTAATAATACATCTACAATTAAATGTATATGTTACTACATATAACCTTACATGCATGACGTAACATCAATACTTGTGCATGACAATTAATACTAACACAAACAATATGCATGGTCTAAAATTAATTCCGTAACATACGACAATGCAAGTAATTGTTCCTAACCATTTAATATTGACATGAATTGCTCACCACAACTGGGAAATGCTTTAGCAATTGCACTGAGCATCCGGCCCAGTGCTGTAGCCTCCGGTGTCCTTCCTGTTCTCGTGCTGGCCTGACAATAAACTGCTAATATACGTCTCTTGAATTCCTGTGCCGGTGTACGACATGAGAATGCCAAATGCCCTCTTTACTGCATAAATTACATCCGTGGCGTGTACTCATGCTGCAGAGAGTGCATCCATTCCCTTAACAACATGTCAGATTTAACCAGATTTAACAAGATTGCCACCCAGATAATCAACCTTAGATGGCAGGTGGACAAGGAAGCCATTTGGCTTATAGAGAGTCCAACCTATCTATCTAAATGTACACTGCCCTTCTTAGGTATATGTTGATTCTATATTTAAACATATTAGCACTACTAGCTTCTACACAATCAGTTGCTAATCTGTTCCGTTCATTTACTGTTGTTTGACAAAATTAGAATTTTCTACTATCTAGTCTACACTGCTTCTTTGCTAATATAACTCCATGTTATCTAGTCCATTTCCCATCCTTAACTGAGAAACAACTATTTCTGTCAATATTTTCATACCCATTTAATATTTTAAACACTTCTATCTGATCTCCTATCAATCTCCTGGTTTAAACCACATTCTTCTAGACGCATTTCATAATTAATATTCCTGAGTTTTGATATCATTTTGGTTGCTGTCCTTTGTATTCTTTCTAGCATATCAATATCCTTCTTGCGATATGGCCTCCATGCTTGTATACAATATTCTAAATGAGGCCTAACTATTGTTTTCTACAGCGGTGTTATTAGTTCCGGTTCCTTATTATTCTTTCTGAGAATTTTCTGTGTAAAGGTGCAGCACCCGCTCGCTGGTAACAGGGTGTATCCTGTTACCAGCGAGTTACGACCCTGCTT
>JAODUO010000744.1:55000-80000 GCA_025642075.2 Ridgeia piscesae | reverse complement strand
GCTCGCCCGGGCGACTTGTGACACGAAGAGTGAAGCCATGCTGTAGAACCTTTCAAGGTCTGCAGCTGAACCGTGGCCACACGATAAGCTGACCCGGTGTCAACGTTAGCAAACTTCCCCGATGACGTCGTTTTAATCTTGACTCGCAATGGCTTCCTTTGATCGAGTCTACAATGACTTGCGCGGTATTGATAGTGAATGGACATTAACAAGGAATTAATGGTCATCAAGCGGTGCCCGTTACTTTACCATCATAGAACCAGCGAATTTCGTGACGTCGAGTCGTTTTAGAGAATTACGAAGTAAGACGCTTTTTAATTGCGACGGGTGCATAGTTTTAAAATGGCAAGCTCGTACGAATTCATTGAAATGATCAGATACATCCGTGGTTTGGATCACAGGTTCAGACGTTCTTGCGAACAGATCACAATCCTCAACAACATGATCGAGGACATGCAATCACGTTTCGACTGCGCCGTCGCCTGCAGGCAGCGAACGTTCAGCTACAACATTCGACTGCGTCTGGCGACGCTGGAAGGAGTGCGCGACATGTTTCACGAGTACGCCTTGACCGTGGCTGACAGACTGGAAAGTCTTCAGGGAACCCTATCGACAGTAGTTGCTCATGATGACGCTGATTCGGACGAGACGGGAGGGGAGTCTGACGACGAGGACAGCGACAGTGAGGAAGCGTGATCTGGCACTTGACATTGAAAACAAACGGCTCTTCTCAGAGCCAACCGAATCCTCTCAAAAGAGTTGCTACTTAACTATGTTTCCTGGTTTGGGTTGTTCCTTTAAAAGAGTGAACATGTTGGCGTTTATTTATGTTAACTGAGAGGAGCGCATAGCAAGAACTGTTATATTGAATATAACACATCATAAAGAGTGTTGTTATGAAACAACGGAGTTGAAAGGCAGTGGTGGTAATTATGACGTGAGAGTTGAAAATCACAATTGAAACGTTAAATATAAAATATACAAACCCACTTAATGGTCTTCACTCAAATTGGTACATACGTGTTTTTTGTCAACTTGGGTTATTTTCCATAGATAATTTCGTTCTGTGTCTACAGTTGTGTTTGATGATGATGGTGATGGTGATGATAATAATGATGGTGATGATAATAATGATGGTGATGATAATAATGATGGTGATGATGATGGTGGTCATGGTGATGATGGTGATGATAATAATGATGGTGATGATAATAATGATGGTGATGATGATAATGATTGTATATGATGGGATCATGGGATATTAATTTAATAATAATGATGGTGATGATGATAAGATGGTATGATGGGATGGTGGAAAAAAGGGGGATGAAATAATGATGGTGAGATATATATGGGATGATAAAAATGATGGTGATGATAATAATGATGGTGATGATAATAATGATGGTGATGATAATAATGATGGTGATGAAAAAGATGGTGTATGTAAAGATGGTGATGATAATAATGATGGTGATGATAATAATGATGGTGATGATGATAATGATGGTGATGATAATAATGATGGTGATGATAATAATGATGGTGATGATAATAATTATGGTGAGAGTTGAAAATCACAATTGAAACGTTAAATATAAAATATACAAACCCACTTAATGGTCTTCACTCAAATTGGTACATACGTGTTTTTTGTCAACTTGGGTTATTTTCCATAGATAATTTCGTTCTGTGTCTACAGTTGTGTTTGATGATGATGGTCATGGTGATGATAATAATGATGGTGATGATAATAATGATGGTGATGATAATAATGATGGTGATGATGATGGTGGTCATGGTGATGATGGTGATGATAATAACGATGGTGATGATAATAATGATGGTGATGATGATAATGATGGTGATGATGATGGTGATCATGGTGATGATAATAATGATGGTGATGATAATAATGATGGTGATGATGATAATGATGGTGATGATGATGGTGGTCATGGTGATGATAATAATGATGGTGATGATAGTAATGATGGTGATGATGATAATGATGGTGATGATAATAATGATGGTGATGATGATAATGATGGTGATGATAATAATGATGGTGATGATAATAATTATGGTGATGATGATAATGATGATGATGATGATGGTGGTCATGGTGATGATGATAATGATGGTGATGATGATGGTGGTAGTCATGGTGATGATAATAATGATGGTGATGATGAGAATGATGGTGATGGTGCATGGTGATGATAATAATGATGGTGATGATAATAATGATGGTGATGATAATAATGATGGTGATGATAATAATGATGGTGATGATAATAATGATGGTGATGATAATAGTGATGGTGATGATGATAATGATGGTGATGATAATAATGATGGTGATGATAATAATGATGGTGATGATAATAGTGATGGTGATGATGATAATGATGGTGATGATAATAGTGATGGTGATGGTGATGATGATAATGATGGTGATGGTGATGATGATGATGATGATGATGGTGGTCATGGTGATGATAATAATGATGGTGATGATAATAATGATGGTGATGATGAATGAAAGTTTATTTTATTACTTTTTGAACACAATTATTACAAACTGTAGCAATAGTACAGGTGTATCAAGATATTTAGGAGATTCCCTAGACGCGCCCCATGATGTTGTGAAAGTATGGACGTAACATCTGCCATAGACAAACCTTTAGCGGCCCTTTTCCTTGCAAGTTGTCCATGGTAGTACGATGTTCATAATTATCATATCTGTTAACATTTCATGTACAAGGGATACGGGAAATAGTAACGATCCAGCTAACTCTTCATAAATATTTCTTTTAAAAAAAACGGAAACTTTTTGGACAAATTCGAACAGTTAAAAATGACACTACAAATGTAATATTGCAAGAGTTTATATATATTAAGAGTATTTTTAATTGTCATGTTGTCGGCCGTCGGGTTAAAAACATAAAAGCGATAAAAGGAAGCCGTATGAATCGATGGAACAATGCCTGCAATTTACTTGGTTAGTAGACCATATAGTAAGCTATAAGTAGAGTGGTGCAGAATCGTCCGACAGTCACTGGCCGGTTAGCTCAGTTGGTTAGAGCGTCGTGCTAATAACGCGAATGTCGTGGGTTCGATCCCCATATCGGCCATAAAGACATTTTATTTTCGTGTCACTCCAACTTTTTCCATTAATATTACAAATGCATGAATTGTCAATATAACATCTTTAGAATTATTAATGTTTTCAAGAATTAAATATTTGCTTTAGCTGCATTCTCTGTTTTACTTTAATTCAAAACAATAAAAAGCCTATGTTGAGTAGGGAAACCCGGGCAAAACGAGATGGTCGAATAATATGAGAAATCGCTATATGCAAAGAATAATGTTGTCATAAAGCGGATTTTCGCTACCAAATAGCGTAGCGGCATCTGCTGACTACTAAACAAGCCAACTGGCATACAATTCTGAGCGCCGATTGGAACAACCGTAAGTAATTATTAACATTGATCCCATTGCTAAATTGTTTGTTTGACGATCCATCTAAGTTTGCTAAATAACAACTTGTCATAGTTCAACTTCGAAAACCGTGAAGATGTAGTATTAGTTTATGAGTATTTCAGCGTGTTTTTCGTGAGAGTGAGCGATAATTAATGTATTGATTAAACTATGCCTATTACGGGCAAACTGGGATATTCGAATGCGGGCAAAATGGGATAATCCCGGCCACAAGTTTAGGGATGGGCGTGTTTTGTTGGTAAAATGTTTGGGGTTCCAAAAATTACGCTGCATCGGAGGTCAAAGGGCAACAACAAACAGGTGCATGGCGTTTGCAAAGGGACGAGATCCATCTAGACAGCCCTGCCACGAAACATTCAACTGGACTTGGTGAGCCATACACATCACATGGAATCCGTATTATTTGGTTTATCACGTGATGATGTCCGGCGTGTGGCGTACGAGCTAGCTGAAGCGACCGGCATCGACCACCCATTCAATGCTTCCACTCATAAGGCTGCGTGGGACTGGTTGATTGGATGTCGGGCGCGACATCCTCCGTTACCATTAAGAACTCGACAGGCCAGTTCATGTGCCAGGGCAAAGGCTTCAATCGTGTAAACATAAATACATGTTTTGACTTGTTGGAAGGACTATTTGATAAACACCCGTATCCACCGTCTCGAATCTACAACTGCGACGAGACTGGTGTGACAACTGTGCAGACGAGAAGTAATAAGGTGATTAACCTGAAGGGGAAGCGACACATCGGCTGTCTCACTTCAGTTGAAAGCAGAACCAGGATCACGGTGGAGCTGGACATGAATGCCGCCCGTGAGTACGGTCCACCACAGATCATTGTCCACGCGTGCGTATGAAGGCGGAGCTTATGAATGGTCGCACCCCCAGAAACGATCTCTGCGTGTCGCGAGTCAGGCTGTGTGCAGAGTGATACCTTTGTGGATTGGTTCCATCACTTCGTAAAACATATAAACCCAACCGCCGATCGTCCTGTCTTGCTCATCCTTGATGGGCACAGCCTACACACCAAGAGCCTCACACTCATCGAGCTGACCAGACATGTCACCATCATATGTGTGCCTCCTTACACCACACATCGGCTTCAACCATTTCATATGTCCTTCATGAAGCCGCTCAAAACGCACACTGACCAAGTCATCACCAAGTGGCTAAGAAATCGTCCTGGTCGTGTCGTCACACAGTTTCAGTAATGTTCGGTGAAGCGTACATCAAAGCTGCAACCATGCGCACGGCCATGAACGGCTTCAGACGAACGGGACTATATCAGACCGTCATGTGTTTGGGGACTTTTTGACTCAAGTCTCTTTACATATATTCCTGAGGATCACACCTCGTCAATGACGGGGCAGACATTGTCATCGTTGAGCCAGGCCTCGTCAGCAATTGCCCATGCCTCGGTGGAGCAGACCCCATCAGCGGTGGTGCAGACATTGCTGTCTTCAGGCAACACTTCGTCAGCGGTCGCACATACATCGGCGCAGCAAACCTCGTCACCGATGGAGCAGACATTTCCTTCGTTGGGTCAGACCTTGTCTTCAACAGGACATGGTACACAGTCACTAACGTCTTCAAATAGAGCCACCTATGTGCTCGCGAATCGGCGATTCCAAAACAGACACGTGCGGATTTGTCGTCGAAGGCGACCAAAGTGGGGAAATCAAAGAAGGGTAAGACGATGGTACCACAAAAGAAGAACGTTTCGTTTGGACGCGAAAACATTTGTTTTTACTGCGACGAGTAGTTCGAAGACACCACCAGACGACAACTGTATCCGGTGCACCATCAGTCTCCGCTGGGCACACGACCAGTGTGCAGGAGTAAATGAAGCAGACGACTATTCTAGACGTGACATTTGCTAAAGGTCCATAGAACACCGAACTGTTTAATCTTCACTGGTTTGCAACAGTCGTGCATGTTATGCCGTGTTATTGTTTTATTTTCCCTTTTCAAAGCAATTTACTTTGACAAAATGCGAATTTCTGTAGATCGTTTAACTTAACTAGTACCTCACTAAGTCACACGAAGGTGTAAGGTCTATCGATTGTATAATTATACAGGAATAGTAATCGGCCCAAGGTATGGCAGTCAAATTCACAAAGAAATATGACATTTTGCTGATACCATATCGCATATATTGGCTATTCTTATTGTAGTTTACTACTAGTTCTAATAAATATATCAGTTACTTAAAATAACAATTGTGAATAGAGCCGCGTCACATTAGCGAATTACACAACTAAATATGCATACCATATTTCCCGGATCCAAATTTCATTTTACCCGTACATGCGAGTAAAATAGGACTTATGCGGGTAAAAAGTGACAGTCCATATTTATCAAAACATAATGTTGTCAACAATAAACCAACACAATATCCTGTTGTGCTTTGGTCTGTTTGGCCGATAAACAACAAACTGTTTCATTGTTGATGCGACGAACAGCGGAAGTTTAATTCTCTCGTCTTGCCCTGGTTTCCCCTAAGTAAGTATGCACGACAATGAAGGACTTTGGCACGTAGGCACAATGCCAACTAGACGACCGATACAAGACGACCGATCTTGTAAACACCTGTTCCGCGTCTATGGAACGCTCTTTCACACAAAATGCACCAGTGCGACTTTTTACGGCAGTTTAAAACACTTCTGAAAACTCAATTATTCAAACGAACCTTTTATTCGGGAACATTGGCTCTATTTAATATTTATTGATTTAATAATATATATATATATATATATATATATATATATATATATATATATATATATATAATATTATATAAGAGAGAGAGGAGAGAGAGAGAGACAGAGAGAGAGAGAGAGAAGAGAGAGAGAGACAGAGAGAGAGAAAGAGAGAGAGAGAGAGAGAGAGAGAGAGAGAGAGAGAGAGAGAGAGAGAGAGAGAGAGAGAGAGAGAGAGAGAGAGAGAGAGAGAGAGAAAAAAGTGATAAAAGACATATATATATGTATATATGTATATACAGAGAGAGAGAGAGAGAGAGAGAGAGAGAGAGAGAGAGAGAGAGAGAGAGAGAGAGAGAGACGAACATTATTTGTTAATGATAATTTAATTGGACATTTGATGTCACGTTTTAATAATGTTCAAACAGGGTAACCTGGATTTACGGCGCTGTAAACATGCTTTATCATGATCACTATGCCTAGTTGCTGTCTTTCGACTGTAGTTGTATGAACGATCAAGCGCAAGCAGAACAAATCGAAACACACACACACACGCACGCACGCACGCACGCACGCACGCAACAACAACGACACGTTGGATACTATTCTAAGAACCGAGGTGAAAGTTATAAAAACGAACAAAAGTACACATCTCGCAATGTTTGTGGCAGCATTAGGCTCTCGAGCGGGGAATCCCGTTTCCAAAGCTCTTGCTGTCAATTACATGCGCGATCAGTTTAGTTCATTCCACGTTGCTCCAATCCAATCTACGGTACATAGCGAATCCTTCTTACTACAGTTTTCAAACTTAAGCAATTTCGTTAACCCCACGTTGCTTCAGTTAACAGCAAATTTTTTGTACCGAGGGATATTTGTGTAGGAATAAACGTGCGTAGATGCACTCACATATTCACTAACGGACTTATCTCACTCACTCACTCACTCACTCACTCACTCACTCACTCACTCACTCACTCGCTCGCTCGCTCACTCGCTCGCTCATCATCATCCGATCACTCACTCACTCACTCACTCACTCACTCACTCACTCACTCACTCACTCACTCACTCACTCACTCACTCACTCCCCACCCACCCACTCACTCACCCACTCACCACTCACGCCGGTGTACGATACTCTATCTTCGTACGTAACTATAATAATAACAATAATAATAATAAATAATAGTGATCAATAATTAACAATAGTTGAGATAGCGCATATCTCCAGGTTACCCTGTTCGAAGGCGCTGTTATAAAACATATTGTATCGATGGTTAGCGAGATCAAACAGGTATTTGATTATCACGACTGCTGACTGAAATATGTCATACCGTTGTTTTTATATAGTTTACTGACTGACAACACTCTCGATAAATTCCACGTTATACATGTTATAACTCGACATGTTGTCGATGCAAAAACAATTGTGATTTGCGTTTATTGCTTCACGAAGGTGGTGTGAATAATGTTTTGAAATCCCTTATATTATGTATCGCAGCGAATCGCAATTCGGAAGTTGTATATTTTGTACCGTACGCCGTGCGGTGTATCGTTCCGGCGTTACACATTGCTACGCTGGGACATTCAGGGTAGAAAGAATTAACGTTAAGGTTTGAATTTTCAGTTATAAAATTCTATAACCTTTCAACTTGGCGTTTCATCTAACGATCGGCATACTATCCCTAAGTAAGATGATTGATTTTGTGTCTTATGGAATGGTGAAAGTTCAATAGTTAAGTCAGAGGAGGCGTTGAAGGATCTGTGTATTCGTGGATTGGGAACATCGCCAGTACACACCGAACAAAATAGGATTTGCTTGAGAAAAGTGAAATTTATGGCGGAATACGAAAAAAACTCTCTGACATTGCGGTGGCTTGGTTGCCATAAAGCCTGCGGTGTTAACATGAGCCGCGCATATCACGACTCCATTCCCTATGACAAGAGGGAATGTTTATGGCATGTGGGCAGACGATCGTTGAAAAAACTAGGATGGACTTTGTGCGTCGGATTTTGTTGACGCACGTCGGAATAGTGGTAAATAGAAGTATTACGTAATGGCTGAAGAACAAAAAACTGTGGCAGTATGTTGGCTTGGTTGCTATAAAGCGTGCGGTGTTAACGCGCGCCACACATATCACGGCATTCCATACAACAAGAGAAACGTGAATTCGACTCGACATACGGAGGTAAGTATCTCTAATTCTTAAACGCGTGTCTTTGGTTTCTATGTGGTAGTAGGGGGACATTTCATACGCGGTCACCTACTAACATTTTTACCAACAGTGTGTACACGGCTTCTTCTATCTCTTGTAACATTTTGTAGGACAGATGATGACTTGTTAACACAACTTTCATACAACCATGACATCTTTCGTCTGGACAGTTCCTTTATAGCATTGTGTTTGCATACTATTAAGTTGGCAGAAATTAGGCAGTGTTCGTTGTTGGCAAAGGATGGCTACAACTAAACATATTGCGTTATGTACGAAGTTGAGTTGCTAAGTTGCTTAGCGTCTGTGAGGAAACATATGTAAACTCGCACACATAGGCACACACATACACATGCAGGCATGCATGCACGAACGAACGCACACATGCACGCACGCGCTCGCATAAACACACATACATACACACACAACACACACACAAACACACACACACACACAAACAACAACAACAACACACACACACACACACACACACACACACACACACACACAACAACACACACACACACACACACACACACACACACACACACACACACACACAACACACACACACACACACACACACACACACACACACACACACACACACACACAACAAACACACACACACACACACACACACACACACACACACACACACACACACACACACAACACACACACACACACCCAGCTGTTGATACTATTTAACTACTACGCTGTAAGATGTATTAAACTTACTGATAAGTTATTTTGCGGTTTTAGCAATACTTCCTGCGTTGTCAACATGTATGAGACCAAAAAGGAAAACCCAATGTTCTCATCAGTAGAACCTCTGCTGGTAAGTGAGCCACGTTGTGAGAAAATGCTACAGCAAGTTATTAGAACACTTTAAACAGTTTAAGCATTGTTGAAGATGTTTCCTACTGGAATGGGCTCTCTTCTTGAGGGTGATGTAATTGTAATGTAACATGACTGTATATGTGTATGTATGTAAGTGTATGTATGTACACGTGTATGTACGTACGTATGTTTGTATTTATGTATATCTATATGACTGAATGTATGTACAGTGTATATGTGCGTATGTATGTATGTCGTATGTATGTATGTGCGTATGTATGTATGTATGTATGTATGTATGTATGTATGTATGTATGTATGTATGTATGTATGTATGTATGTATGTGTGTTTTGGTATGTGATGTTTTTTTTTCGTGTGCGTGTGTGCGTGCGTTTTGGGGTAGGGGTATGTATGTATGTATGTATAGTATGATGATGTATGTATGAAACTGTATGTATGTATATGTATATGTATATATATATATATATATATATATATATATATATATATATATATATATATAAGTTTGTACATACGTATATTATATTTGAGAAAAGCTTTCATAGTTTCATCGAACATTTTTCTTGAGTACGAATATTTACATCGTGCGTGTACACGTAGATGACCAGTCGAGAGACTTGTGGAAAGATGACCGTTTCCCTCGGTGTGTACGGCTTTATAGTCAGCCTCGTATTGGTGGCGGCGATTGCTAGTGGCGCCGTCTACATCAGTATCTTGAAGCAAGACCTCATCGTGTGTAAGGTACGCCATTCTATAATGAACGGTAATTATATACATGTTTTATAGTAATATGTTTTCTTTTTCTAACATCGCTTTATTAATGTTATTTTTATTGTTTTAGTTATGACGTTTTATATGTGTTTAATGAACAAATACTATGGAAGCGCCATGAGCGCCACCAAGTGACGGATACCGGCGCTATATAAAATGTCATTATTATTATTAATATTACGTCTGGAAATATATCTACAGCAGTCATCATAGGAAGGGAACAGGAATCAGGACGAGAATCGTCTTTTGACAGCTTCTGCATTAATATCCTAAATAACTTGAGTCAGCAGCACAAGTAAAAAGCAGGCGGGGGCCGAGGCTGACGCCACCAGACACTGCCTTCTCATTATCTAGTCCAGTAATTAAACGTGTATTTTAACGGATAAAGCTTCTTGTTTGCGATATTACCTTTCTGGATATTATTTTCAGGAGACGCACAACAACGTTGACACAACAGCTTTGAGAACCTTCACGAACGAGGTAAGTTGTCAAACTGCTGCGAGCTAGTCCCGTGTCATGCGTCAAAGTTATCCGTTACAAGGCAGGCGAGTGAAAAGCAATTACACCAATTGCAGTAATACTCCCCCAATTTCAATAGGTGATACCGTAACAGTTTCACCTATTAAAATGGCGCAAAGGGCAATTATAAATCCCTGTCCTCCCAGAGATGTTCGATTTTAAAGATCTCAGTGTCGTTGTTATTGATATGTCCTGAAATAATTGGAAAGTTTACAAGTCATTACTTTTTTTGCTTTATAAACATATATATATATATATATATATAATATATATATATATATATATATATATATATATATATTATATTATATATATATATATATATATATATATTATATATATATATATATATATATATATATATATCAAATAAAATGTTATGTTTAAACGTTTTTTAAATGCAAACGATCATAGTAGCAAAGATTTCTTCAAGCTGTTTTGACATACAAACATTTAGTACGAAAATTATCATCAACATACTGATGGCTAATCTACCTCTGTGTTTGATCAATACGTAATATGTTCAACAGTTCAATGTCGTGTATCGAGACGAACCGAACAATCCACAGAAGATTGAAATAAATACCTTGACCAAGACTGAAATCTTCATTCAGAACGGAACCGTCGCCGTGTTTGATTTTCTCAAGGTAAAACGTCCACTTTTGTCTGTAGCGTATTGGTGTGAACTCTGGGTACAGTATGTAAGGTTGTGTCTAGTCCTCGTGGCATATCCATCTTACATGCTCAGACATGCAAAGTCGCGCGTTTGCACGCACACGCACACATACACCCTCCCAACCCCACACACAACCACTCATACACACACACACACACACACGCACACACACACATACACACAAACACGGCCACACACGCACGCACACACGCACACACGCACACACGCCACACGCGCACACGCGCACACGCGCACACGCTCACACGCGCACACGCGCACACGCACACACGCACACGCACACACGCACACGCACACACGCACACACGCACACACGCACACACGCACACACGCACACACGCACACACGCACACACGCACACACGACACACGCACACACGCACACACGCACACACGCACACACGCACACACGCACACACGCACACACGCACACACGCACACACGCACACACGCACACACGCACACACGCACACACGCACACACGCACACACGCACACACGCACACACGCACACACGCACACGCACCAGCACACACGCACACACGCACACACGCACACACGCACACACGCACACACGCACACACGCACACACGCACACACGCACACACGCACACACGCACACACGCACACACGCACACACGCACACACGCACACACGCACACACG
Source organism: Ridgeia piscesae (assembly GCA_025642075.2). Taxonomy (NCBI): domain Eukaryota; kingdom Metazoa; phylum Annelida; class Polychaeta; order Sabellida; family Siboglinidae; genus Ridgeia; species Ridgeia piscesae. The sequence continues at coordinate 68,072 of JAODUO010000744.1, read as the reverse complement.
CACACACGCACACGCATTCTACGCAAACTGAAACACTTAGTACGCCATCAGTGACACCAGTAGTATTGTCTACTCCAAATGCAGCTTCAGGGGCGTGAATTACGTGTATGTGTCCAACAGAACATCGGTGGTTTCTACTCCGCCAAGTACAACAGATGTTTCTTGGAGGGAGGAATTGATGCAAGAATCAAATCCCCGGACGACCTCAAGAAGGAACTTGACTCGATGACGGTAGGTTTATCGAGAAATTGTGGATGGACGGGCGGACGGTCGGGGGTAGGGTTTCGGGGGGGGGGGTGTCGGGGCGCGTGGGCGGACGGACTGATGGACAAACGGACGGACGGACGGACGGACGGACGGACGGACGGACGGACGGACGGACGGACGGACGGACGGACGGACGGACGGACGGACGGACGGACGGACGGACGGACGGACGGACGGACGGACGGACGGACGGACGGACGGACGGACGGACGGACGGACGGACGGACGGACGGACGGACGGACGGACGGACGGACGGACGGACGGACGGACGGACGGACGGACGGACGGACGACGACGGACGGACGGACGGACGGACGGACGGACGGACGGACGGACGGACGGACGGACGGACGGACAGACGGACGGACGGACGGACGGACGGACGGACGGACGGACGGACGGACGGACGGACGGACGGACGGACGGACGGACGGACGGACGGACGGACGGACGGACGGACAGACGGACGACGGACGGACGGACGGACGGACGGACGGACGGACGGACGGACGGACGGACGGACGGACGGACGGACGGACGGACGGACGGACGGACGAACGAACGAACGAACGAACGAACGAACGAACGAACGCACAATCGAAAGAATCAACTAGGCAATCAACCTAACAAAATAACGAAACATTTTGAAATGTATTCTATGTGAGGTTAACGAGCAGTGAACTCTTGGCTTGGATACGCCAAGCGATATTGTTTATTTCGTTGCTTTACTTTACGTCGCGAAATATTGTGATTACAATATTTAGGAAACAGCAAATTCGCAACTACGTACGGTACGTTTCGTACGTGGTTCCGAATTAAACTTCCGTCAATATTTAATTAACACATAATAATAATATAAAAACAATTAAGGCCAGATACACAGACGAATAATAAATTGAATACATATGAGGTTTGAAGCTCTTTGGTTTTTAATATATCGTTTTAGGATATTGAAATAGTGCCATGATGCGGTTTGTTATGTTGGAATCTAATGTTGTGTATTTTCTTCAGAAGAAACGACCACTGGATGCGCCAAGTGAACAGATCCGTTACAAAGTCTCTCCCCAAGCCGTAACCGACCAGAGCTTCTTGCCCGATGCACTGGCGCCCTTCTGTAAGGGCAGACCGACCTACTGGTTGACACCGGCTACTGCTGACCACGGTTAGTTCGCTGTACTAGAAACTGCTTCGTACCCGGCCGTGTGGCAACAATCATTACAGTGCAGTTATTAACTGTGAGGTAGTTTATATGTGACATTAATTCCCAACTTAGCGCTCGTTGTAGAGTACTTGTTTATCACTCAATTCTCTGACATAGAAGAATGCACGTGTCCGAACGTACATACATGCGTGTGTGCCTGCACACGCTCGCACTCGCATACACACATTCACGCACGCCAGCTCGATTAGTGATATTGTTCATCAATAACTGTTTTCAGGAAAGAGAGTGACTCGGTCGATGCAAGAAAAGGACGATGTTATCATTATACGCACAAGTAACGGAGACATCATCATCATCAAATGAAACAAGAACAAAACCAAGTACGATTATAAATTTGACGCGAAACGATATTGCCCAGTAAGTACAGTGTTCCTTAACCGTTGACCGAGTTATGCCTGAGAAATGTTCAACTAACGGTCGTGTTGGTTCATTGTTTAACGTTAATTACAATTGAATTCCACGTGTTTGCCTGTGGTGTTGAGTTACATTATTTATCGTACGAAAGCATGTCTGTTGTGAAATCAATTCAAAGCAAGAAATTGTGTAATTACTTACGGGCGCTATTTCACACACAAACCCATATTTAAGCATACATATTTTGATTCGAAACTCACGCAGAATATGTGACCGGCACATTTTGCCTTCAAGCTATTTGCCGATGTAATGGTAAGCCCCTTTATAATTTACGAAATCCGCAATACTTGAGTAAAAGCGTATGTTTAGGTAATGGATGTAATCAAATAACTGTTCTCCTTTCAGAATATCCTGGTGTGTGACACGTATTTAAACAAACCACCTAATCAAACAGCCATGCAGGCGAAATAGCCAACCAGCCAACCAGCCAACCAGCCAACCAGCCAACCAGCCAACCAGCCAACCAGCCAACCAGCCAACCAGCCAACGAGCCAACCAGCCAACCAGCCAACCAGCCAATCAGCCAACAAACCAGCCAGCCAGCAAGCCAGAGTCGGCCAGTCAAGTAACGACCAGACTAGTCTGCCATTGTGAAGACTATTATACTATTATACCAATCAACTAGCTAATCTAGCAAACATGATCGGTTTATTTGCGTGCATATTTCATATGGTTATATAAATGTTTACTGCAACCCTTATTGATAACATATTCAAACTATTGTCCAATATAACAGTATACCAGGTTGTAATAATGTTTAATGCTCTCCGAACTAACGAGAGAGATGGAGGTGTTGCACTGTACATGGAAAACATTTATGAAAGCAAATTGGTAACATATAAAACAGTTACAATCGATAGTATCCTTGAGTGTGTTACAGTAGAAATTAACATAAACAAACAAAGCAATAAATTGATCAGAACAAAAATGGGTAAAATCCAGAAGGAATATACATATCCTGAACTGTTCCATAAAGATGACAAACTCATTGAAAGTAAAGAAAATATTGCCAACATGTATAATAGGTTCATTACCAGTGTTGGCCCAGACCTAGCCAAACAAATAATTAACCCTCCTGCTGGTGCATCTGTATTCGATTATCTAAAATATCGAAATGATAACAGTATGTTCTTGTCACTAGTTGATGAAAATTTAAGTTATTGGGGTAGTGGAAAACAAGTTATTAGGGTAGTGGAAAACTCCAAAAATAAAGCTCAACTGATGCAGAAGGGTTGAGTATGAATATTGTTAAACATACAATCACATCAATCCTTCAGCCACTCACCCATATTTTTAAAACATGTTTCAAAACTGCAGTATTCCCTGATCAATTAGATAAATAAAAAATTGCTAAAGTAATCGCAGTGTTCAAGTCGGGAATCAAAGAAGATTGTTCTAACTGCAGACCAATTTCACTACTTCCACAACTTTACAAAATACTAGAAACACTTCTAGCAGTAGGCTAAGTGCATAATAACCTTATTAACCCTAATCAATATGGATTCCGTGAAAATTTGTCTACGTCCTATGCTTTAACGGAGTTAATAAATGAAATAAGTTCATCTCTACATAACACAATGTATTCTATTGTTGTATTCATTGACTTGAAAAAAGCCCTTGACACATTAGATCATGAATTGCTCAGTGAAAAATACATTTCTATGGTATCAGAGGTGTGGCACACAATTGGATAAGCAGTTACTTATTAAAAAGATCCCAATTGGTTTGCTACTATGAATTCCACTCAGACCTGTTAAATATATCATGTGGTGTCCCACAGGGCTCAATGTTAGGGCTCAAACTGGTTATACTGTATAATAATGATTTATATAACATATCTAGGCTTGTGAATTATATACTGTTTGCTGACGACACTGATTTATTTTGTGCAGACATAAATAACTACCAACTTGTTACAACAGGGTCGACAGTTCTTGACAAATTATGTACATGGCTTGCTGTAAATAAACTATCTTTAAATGTGTCGAAAACAAGGTACATGTTTGGTAATTTGAATGCACAGTTTGACATAACTATCTATGGTATAAACTTTGACAGAGTGCGTGTGGCTAAATTTCTTGGAGTATTAAATGATGAAAAGTGGAATTGGAAAGATCATATAGCAAATGTTTTGACCACACAACTCCTCTTTTCGACATACATTAAAACTTCCAGATCTACTGAAATTCAAAATAGTTATGTTTATGTTTATGTATAAAGCATACTACTGCATGTTACCAGCTAATATATAACAGCGTTTTGTGAAAAAAAGATATCTCTGTAATAACACGTCTCAAAAATCAATTAGTAAGGCGCTGTGTCACCTTGAATGTTAGAGCCATGTCTCTTCCTATGTATGGCATAAGTCTTTGGAATTCCTTGCATGTTGAACTAACTGACATAAAAACAATAAGGTCTTTTAGACAGAGGCACAATACAATACCTATGAATGAATATATATATATATATATATATATATATATATATATATATATGCAACTTTCATTGCAACTGATTCTTATGACTAATGCATCTGAACTCTATAAGTATAATTCCTTGAATTCCTGAGTCCACCTCTTGAATTCCATCCATTTATGTTCAATAATTGATACTAATGTGAATAATGAATTAGGGGTTGTATCACTAATTCTGTTTATGGTTTTTTTATTCGTGTATTTAGGGTGTGTGCAATATTTACATATACTGATTTCTTATATTATGCTTGTGACCACAACTATTGTGTTTGGGGATACACACTACAACAGGTTTCTAACTTCTTGTATATTCCCTTCAAATAACATTACGTATATAGCATGTTCATATAGTCTTAAGTTGTAAAGTTTTTTGAATGTTGTTTGAATAAATCAGATTGAATTGAAATGTTGACTCCAATTATTGATATCTGAGAACTTGTATAACATTGCCGATGGCTATCGTGTACCTGGGCCACTCGAGATTGGTGTATGCACGAAAGCATACATTAAATGGAACACCTGTTTGACAAAACACAGTTATTGTTCGGAATGTCATTGATCTATTCATGATTTGATAAAGGTTGGTTTACACAAACGTGTTATGCTCCAACCGGGTCGTCTTTGCACGACAAACCGCAGCTCATTTACGTGTCTTGATATTGACTTGTACCAGTCCACTTTCGGGTGTCCACGGAAGATCACAATGGGTTCACATGTTTCTTCCTCGCAAACCAGAGCCGTTTCTCGTGCAAACTAGCCGTGAGAACAACACCTAAGCTCGCCCCAATTTGAAACCCATACAATATTTCTGGGAACTCCAGTACAGCGACCGTACTCGTCTCGAACTGTTGTCGACGGCGCAATCCCTCGAATATGTTGCTCAGAATCGTGATCAGCTCCCAAGAACGCCTGAACTTATGATCCAATCCAGGGATAATGGGATCATTTCAATGAACTCGAGGTCGGTCCTCTAGAAGGTAGTGGTGGAAACATAATAACAGAGGGATTCTTAATGGCAGAAAACCTAAATGAATACTTTAGTTCGGTGTTTACCAGGGAAGATATTAGTATATTACCAGTACTTGAGACTAAGTTCGAAGGGAGAGAGTTTGACTATTTAGGACAACTAATTGTAACCCCAACAATGGTAGCTATGAAAATAAGAGATATGAAGGATAATAAATCACCTGGAGTGGATGGGATTCCTCCCAAATTACTATTGGAAATTGTAGAACAAATCAGCATACCGCTTGCAACAGTGTTCAATTTGTCATTAGAGGAGGGAATAGTTCCGTTAGAATTGAAAGAAGCAAACATTATACCATTATTTAAAAAAGGTTCGAGAAACAAGTCAGAGAACTATAGACCAGTGAGTTTAACATCGGTGATATGCAAACTATTAGAAAGACTAATTAAAGATCACCTGGTTGATTTTCTTGTTAAATTGATAAACCCATCTCAACATGGGTTTTTAAAAGCGAGGTCATGCTTAACAAATATGTTATGTTTTTTGGAAGATGTCACAAAGTGGGTAGATGAGGGATCACCAGTAGATATAATCTACTTAGATTTAAAAAAAGCCTTTTACAAAATGCCACACCAAAGACTACTACTTAAACTAAAGACCCATGGCATAGGAAATGGAATGGTCAACTGGATAGAAAAATGGCTTATTGATAGAAGACAAAGAGTAGTAGTTGATGAGGAGGTTTCAAACTGGAAATCGGTTTTAAGTGAAGTACCGCATGGATCAGTACTGGAACCTATTTTATTCTTAATATATATCAATGATTTGGATGATGACATAACAAGCAAGGTGTTGAAGTTTGCGGACGACACAAAAGTGTTTAGGAAAATTAAAAGTGATGCAGATAGACAGCATTTACAAGATGATCTTAATAAGTTGACAGAATGGACTGAGAAGTGGCAAATGCTGTTTAATTTTGGAAAGTGTAAGTGCCTTCACACAGGACATGGGAATGAAGATGCACAATATACAATGGGTGGTACTGTACTAAATACTACTTTAAAGGAAAAGGACTTAGGGTTAACTATTAGTGTCTGACATGAATGTATCAGAGCAGTGTGGAATTGCAGCAGCGAAGGGAAACCAAATTCTTGGATTAATTAGGCGAAATATAGTGTACAAAGAAAAAGAACTAATAATACCGCAGTATAAAACAATAGTTAGGCCTCACTTAGAATAGTGTATACAAGCATGGAGGCCATATCGCAAGAAGGATATTGATATGCTAGAAAGAGTACAAAGGAGAGCAACCAAAATGATACCAAAACTCAGGAATATTAGTTATGAAATGTGTCTAAAAGAATGTGGTTTAACAACAGTAGAAACCAGAAGATTGAGAGGAGATCAGATTGAGGTGTTTAAAATATTGAATGGATATGAAAATATTGACAGAAATATTGTTTTCACAGTCAAGGAAGAGAGAAGGACTAGAGGACATGGAGTTACATTAGCAAAGAAGCAGTGTAAGCAAATTTTCATTTTCACAAAGAACAGTAAACGAATGGAACAGATTATCAGCTGATTGTGTAGGTGCTAGTAGTGTTAATATATTTAAAAATAAAATCGACATATACCTAAGACGGGCGGGGTATACTTAGATAGATAGGTTGGACTCTCGATAAGCCAAATGGCTTCCTAGTCCACCTGCCATCTAGAGTTGAATCTCTAGGTGGCAATCTTGTTAGATCTTGTTTAAAAAAAATCGTATGAATGTACCATTTTGAATCTGCGCATCGGTCGCGACCAACTTCACTATTAGCTTGGCAATGTAGGAAAAGAACAAACACCGATATCACCTCAACTGAAGCACAGTCAAAGGCGGGCAGCAGAGTATGAGACGGAGAAGTTGTATTTGAGCCGGAGCAAGTAATACTAACTATCTAATTGACGTAGGGCAACTGTTTGACACTAAATATATGACAGTTCTCAATTAAGTTTTCAGTACACTCTTTCAGTGGATTAAAACAGTTTTATGAAGATTTGGTGTATCTTTATTGTCCTCCAGTTAACGTACCCTGTAGTTACATCTATGGCACTGGTATGGTTGACATGGATGCATATAAAGTCGGTATTTTCTAGGATATTGTCTTGATGTATTCATGTTAGCTAGTGAATAGGCATCGATCAACTTGCATCTACTCTTCTGCAAGATGACGGCCCATTAAAATTACGATATACCATGTAACATGGTTACCATCGGGAAATAGAGTATTTACTGCTTCTACTAAGACACAATGTAAACAATGTGGCAGAGAAAGCAGTTTCGAAAGACACGACATGGATAACTACAATGCGCAGTCTTTACGGTGCAGTGCTTGGTGGCGGCAACAGAAAGAAATCTATCAAAAGTGACAATTAACTCTACGTATGTGTGATTTTCAAGGTGTAGATGCTACAGTTTAATTCATACGTACAAATAATCAAACAGTCGAGAATCGTATTCTCAATGGCGTGTTACGTTGTGTCATAAAGGACAACTTAGAGATATATATATATATATATATATATATATATATATATATATATATATATATATATATATAAAGTCTTAAAACAGCCTACAAGTCACTTCTCAGGAACATTTCGAAAGGTCATGTCGTGGAAGGAAGGTTGACTGCTAGATTGTGGTCATGACAACGCCGAGCATACTAGGCCTAGTCCACTGCCGTTCTTAAAAACAAAGACACAATATAAACATTTAACGTAGATTTATTTATTTATTTACAAAACTTCATACAAAACGAATGTACAAAAATGAATACACTAAACAATATCTCAAGAAGAATTTCATAAATATACTTGATGTAATTAATGCATTTAATTTATAGATATTGTCATGGTTGAATACACGTAGCATTCCCACTGTGGCCTAGCAGACAGTCGTCACTTTGTGACTTCGCTGATCGTTTCATACGCAGGTTTTTTCGGCGACGAGTTCAAACGGAAACGAAGCAGCGAGGAATTCCTCACACGACAAGAAACCGTCGCCTGAAACAAAACAATATTCGGATACATATTAAGACGATGATCGCTCATTCATAATTCGTGAACACAATGATGGCAACTCACATCACTATTAACACGTCCAGCATATGGTCAGCTTTATTTATGTGTACTGCAAGTAGTATTAACATCATTATAACGGCCCCAGCCACAACCACCATCACCGCTGCCATCTCCCCCATCGCCGCCAGCATCTCAATCATTCCCTCTGTGACTACTTCATGACAGTCGCCAGATAACCATTAAAACCTCAGACTTTAATAAGAATGAATTACACAATCACACTCCTGCTCAAAAATTACTGAATACAAGCCCATAAAACATATAAAGTAATTCAAATTCACAATTTGCAACTACAAGCCACCGTATCACATTAGTGGCTAAGAAACAGATACCTTTTACAACATCGACGTTCAGACTTTAATCGGAACGAATTACACAATCACACTCCTGCTCAAATGATTGTTGAATACAAGCCCATAAAACATCTAAAGGAATTAAAATTCACCATTTGCAACTACAAGCCACCGTATCACGTTAGTGGCTACACCAGATCGCGGCTTCAAGGTGGACGATACTAATGAAATGTCCAAAGTCAACGACCCGGATACCGTAATCATGGTAAGAATGTTGTTTAGTAAGTGCCCAGCTCTGACGTCGGTTCAGACGCATAAGGTTCCTAGTTGTGTTTTACGTGAATCCGACTATGCCGGCTCATTTATAAGTATGTTTATCACACTTCTTTCGGTCCAGAAACTTGGGGTAATGTCACAGTATGTACTAAATAGACGTAATATTTACACAACATAGACATACAAAGAAAATTCAGTGATCATTTATATCAAGAATTGCTGTACTGACTATGGGAATATCTGTAATACAGCAACTGTCAAGGAACGGTCGACAGACGTATACTGGTTTATCGAGCGTCTTAAACTAGTGTAGTATTCCCAGTTCGGCGACAAGCTAATTGGGGAGATTAGAAACTAGTGACGACAGGTTTTCTAAGCAAATGACGCTCTCCTTACATCTTGAATTGCGTATTTCTAGAAAGGTTATTTTTTGTACTGAAATCAAGTCAACAACCAGAGTATTTCTGTTATATTATTAATTAAAGTTGTAAGTAATTATTTTGTATATATATATATATATATATACTTTTAGAAGCACGTACCAAGACAATAGCCTTTTTGATCTACTTTAGTGCGATGTTTGCGAAACGAGCATTCCAATAGTCGAGAGAATTCGCTATGGGAAATCTGTAAGACTTTCGAGACATACAAAAATGAATAACACAAACATTTTGGGAAGCGGCGATAATTCTCCAAATTGCCATATGATGATAAGTTTACAGTTAGACCCCATGCAATATCAGTCCATTTGTTGCATCGTGTTTTGAGATCCTCTCTACCTTTCATTCGAGAGACTTACCGTTGAGGTCGGCCTCTATATGAGCCTGTAGCGCTTCTTCAAATGACACGTCATCGTCGAGTCCCTGTTCAAACTCCTTTGTCGAGATTTGGCCGTCCTTGTCTGTGTCGTAGTGCGACAAGTCGGCCGCCTGAGGCGCTGCGACGTTCTCCAGCTGCAGGTGACAAGGATTTATACACGTTTGGATTAAATGCACTCGACCTATATCCGACTTCTAAAACTGCAAGTAACGTCAATAACTATCAATACAATATGCAACATTAGTTTCGTGGATCAATACCCATTTTGCACACACAAAAGTAAATAGTATTAGTATAATTTTTGATTTGGCTTTTATAATCAGTTATAAGATAAAGTGTTATAAATCACGAACAAACATGCTTCACCCCTTGAATTGCTTTTGACAATATTATATGTTATGGTGATTTTGAAAACAGGCGTTTACCTGAGATTCAACAGAGCGTCTCTTGCGGTTACAAAGAGTCAAGCTTATTGTCCAGCAGAAGTTGCCCCTGCATTTCCTCCTCTGCACGGTGCGACATCCAGCCTCGCTCTGATCCAGCAGACTCAAAACGAGGCACGCGGCGAATGCACAAAGAACTGTTGAGTTCATATTGAAGCTGATCTGCAAAACCATAAACAAAATTATGCTAAATATGTCACATCTTAACTCAATTAAGGCAATGTACCCATCCATAGATTAGGGCACGTTATGTTGGCACGAATCGTCGTATAGCTAACATAATTTCATTTCCACTATGTCAATTCCTGACCATATTATTATTATATTCCCGAAGACAGGCATCACTTTTAACTTTACATCTGAGTGTTGCAGTAAGTTAAGGTTTTGGATATACAAACAAAAACAACTCACCAAGTGACTGACAACGTTTAGTGTGAGAGAGTTGAGAGAATCTGGGCGACTGTGACTCTGCGTATTGCGCTGTCTCTGTGTCTCTGTGTCTCTGTGTCTCTGTGTCTCTGTGTCTCTGTGTCTCTGTGTCTCTGTGTCTCTGTGTCTCTGTGTCTCTGTGTCTCTGGGTGGATGGCGATATGGAGGCCTCCTACTTCGACGTCTTTATATATGTGAGAGAACGTAATGTCTATCGGGGTGTGTTCGGTTACTTCCTGGACAACACGTCTCGTCGTGGGTGTACTGTAAAACACTTCCGCGTCCAGGGTCCAGTGTTGTAATCCACAACTACGAATTGACTGTTCCTGTTCTCAACCCGGATACCACATTGATTCTGATGCAAATGTGCACACTTAATTGTTAGAGCAATTTAGACAGTAATGTAAAAATACACAATGACCCATCTTTTATTTTTTATTATTATTATTGACTTCAATGTAATGGTTACAGAAAACATGTTAAATATATTGAATGTTTTCGTCAAACAAAAGAATAATTATCACAGTTACATTTTTTTCGGCGTGGACGACTTCATTTGAGAATCGAATTTTATTGTAACAAAGCATTGTTGTTAACTTCCTAAAATCACAGTTTAACACACAAATATACACGAATATATTCAACAGTTGCAATGCGCGAGAGTGGAGAACCAATTTGTAGTTAGAATAGTTGTGCTCAATGGTTTATCCATGTGAACTAATATTTGATTATTTTTATTTGAAATAAATTCATACTAAAGCTAGATATAGGCGTAATCGTCCAAACATTATATTATAATTGACCTCTTGAATTTGCCATTTGTCGAAACATTACGGACAAAAAAGGTAAACTGATTGGGAAATTAACAAATGTGTCTCATATGCATAAAAGTTGAACAAAATGTCGTCGGGGGAAATAACTAAGTATACTGTGTTTGAGCATTGTTGTTGTTGTTGTTATATTTGTGTCAGTGTCAGGCCCAGTGCACCAGCTCCACGTAAAGAATAACACGAACGGGCATTGTCGCTGTATTACGACGTTTGGCTTCCATTTTTGTGTTCTCACACGCTCTCGTGCACGTGTACACGCATACAGATACACAATCGCGCGAATACATACGAACATAATTAATATCCGTATGTATGGGTCACGTTCGTAGTCGCACGTATGTATATATGCACAAACACAGGGCAAAGCGAATAAAATATATATTAATTCGTATTCTGAAGTATACGAACTCGCCCGAAGTAATTTGATACCTTCATAATGCAGACAGCGCCTAAGACATATCGCAATCAGATCCAGTGGCGCATGTAATAACACATGTGCACTGTTATTTACACGGACGTTAGCGAGGAGATAGTGTGCTGCAGAAACGTACGGTGTAGCAAATATGCATGCCTGCTGAAACCCCATTGTATATTTCTTGGGCATGCTTAGAATTTCACTCATAGTTGGCTACTCTCGGAAGGGTGGGGGTTTACAAGTACGTGAGCGGTTTGCAACAGGGACAGTATTTAATTACAGCATAGCAAAGAGGCATTCATCAGAACCAGGGTATGGATCAATGCCCCGTAACACACACTGCTGCAGCCCCTGTGTTCAATTGGTTAAGGTACTGAACACATAGTTGTATTGATTATTGAGTATCAGTCAGAGTTGCGAAATGTAACTAATTGCTGCACCATTTTGTGAGTGAGCAACATGAGAACGCAGACACGTCAACACGTCCTGGTGAGGTGTAAAGTCCTCGTTCCAACAACACAACATGTACACACGCAGTATGCGTTCACATCGTCCACAAAACAGGAATTATAACTTGACTCTGCTAAACGGCGCTAGTTCGTAAACACAAACGTCTGCGTGCGTGCGTGCGTGCGTTTGTGCATGCGTTCGTGCGTGCACGTGTGTATACACAATTATATATTAATTGTGCTAGAAAATATGCCCGTCCCATAACGGGGTACTTTAGCAGGTGTGACCGTCGTATACACAACAATGTATCAAATGGTAAAACACACACAACATTATGTGAAAGAACATGTTTCAATAATACAGGTCGTACGTAATTAGTTTGATTTAACTTAATTGTACAGAAATCTTGCTTTAAGTTTGTTTAATTCGTTGTTTGCCATTAGAAAAACATACGTCACATCAACGCATATCCTAGACGTTGTCTTCCTTTCATTGAATGTCTATCGCGGTGTCATGTATCACTTCCTTGATAAGATATCAATTTACTGGTTTGTTCGTGGTAAACACTTCCCCGTCCAAGGTCCGATGTCGTGAAATCGAGACTACGCGTTACCCGCTCCTTGTTTCAACCAGGATCCATTAGATT
>JAODUO010000744.1:25000-52500 GCA_025642075.2 Ridgeia piscesae | reverse complement strand
GTCAAATTCGCACGGACTCTCCCAACTCTCTCGTACGTTAGTTGGTGAGTGATTTTTGCTTGGATTTTCAAATTGACTGCTAAATTGTCACGCAAGTTTTTATAAATATAATAATTAGAGTGTATTAAACAACTGAGATTCTGGATGACTAATCCAATTTAACATGCGCTAAACAATTAATTAAATACGCAACATAAGCGTAGCAGATACTATTTATAATAAATATGGCATACTATCTTTATTTTACAGATCACCTTCGAGATGCACGCATCAATTCTTTGTGTATTCGCCATGTGCCTCGTTTTGAGTTTGGTGGACCAGAGCGAGGCTGGGTGTCGCACGGTACGGCGGAGGAAATGCAATTCCAGTGGATTCTGCTGGACAATAAGCCTGACCTTATGTAACCGCAAGAGACGCTCTGTTGAAAATGAGGTAACGGCTTCTGTTTTGGCAGACCACAGACTGTAACATATTCAATGTGATTCATGCAGGAAGACGCGTCTGAGTTTATAATTCACAGCTTTGTAACTAATAAGTCCCAATAACTGTCCCAATAAGTTATCTTTCTATTTATAACATGTATTATTCCACCAAGTAGATGTTGCATATTGTATGGATACTTATACCAGTTGAGGTAAACTTATGTTAAAATGGTAGACACAGTCGATTTCATATAAGGCAAACGTGAAATGTATTATGGAAATCCTTGTCACCTGCAGGTGGAGAACGTCGCAGCGCCTCAGGCGGCCGACTTGTCGCACTACGACACAGACAAGGACGGCCAAATCTCGACAAAGGAGTTTGAACAGGGACTCGACGATGACGTGTCATTTGAAGAGGCGCTGCAGGTTCATATACAGGCCGACCTCAACGGTAAGTCTCTCGAGTTGATTCACTGCATTAAAATGTTCTCAAAACACGTTAAAATGAATACATTAAATTTACAAAAGAAACGTCAATTGCGTCGCTCCATCATCGTTTTGCAAGTTGGCGGGCTATAACCATTTCCAATAAATTTGTGGGTATTTTCATTTTGAAATTCAGATAGTTACACAGTTTTACGACAATGTATTGACATTAGCGACTATATTTGGATATATCGGATAGAATACACCAAATGTTGGTATCGCAAACATCAATATATAGGGGACAAATTGTAATGATTATTGTTTGGGTCCATGCATATAGAAGTCTAAATAAAGGTAACCTATTAAGCTGTAACTAAGAATATAATGGAATTATTTTACTAGATTTACCTTGAATAACAATATAGAAGACACGACATTCAAGTTGTAGAGATATTGCCATATGTATATAAAATTGACATCACAAGATTCTGCTTTCCCAAAAGCTGGTGCCTAACAAGGAAAACGGAACACATGTGTACGTTTATGTAGTACGAAATGATTAATGTCTGAATTGCGACATTGTATCTGTCTGTGTTATCGTGTTTGTTTCTTGAGAGTCGGGTTCTTGTGGCGACTGAAATTATTGTTATGCGTAGACCCAGTAGGGCTGGTTGTGTTGTGGGCTGCCATGGTGGTGACATTGCTAGTGTTGGCCGTCGCAATGATATTAGTTATACACAGACATGCTGTTAAATTTCTTCTGAACGTTCTAGTAGTGTTGAACCTGCACGGTCGCTAGGGGGCGCTGATACACAATCCGAGCCGCTAACGTATTGGATTTCTTTACGCGCGCGTTGTGTTTTCCCAGTTCATCTCTATTTCTTTTAGACTCCAACTGTGACATTTATAAGGCAACGGTATGACATATGACATTCATATAATTATATCGGATGATCTGTTATGTATGTAACCGACGGTCTCTTGTTCCAGGCGACGGTTTCTTGTCGTGTGACGAATTCCTCTCCGCTTCGTTTCCGTTTGAACTCGTCGCCGAGAGAAGCTGCTTATGAAAGGATCAGCGAAGTGACAACGTCAGGACGCACTGCTAGCAATAGTGGGACAGACACGCTCAGTTGACTGTCACAAAAGACAACTAAATTAATTCATTAAGTCATTATTAATTACTACATGTATATTGTTGCCGTGTATACCAATAATTGTTGATGTTCCTATTGGTATGCATTGGTTTTGTATGATGTTTTATAAAGAAAATAAATTGTCGCTATTTGTCTACTTATTTATTTGTTGTAATATTCATAGTAGACTACCTTGGCACTCTCTATTATGGGAGTGACAATCACAGTTGGTTATAAGTGTCATAATAGGTCGTAATTATACTGTTTATTAGCCATACACATACATGTAGAAACAGAAAGGTCGGAGTACTCGACCCCCTCAGCAAAATATTATACAATGTAAAAATTGGGCTAAGCTGCGTTGACTGCATGTGAAGTAATTACTCCCTGGGCAGCGCATTGTTTCCGCCAGGTTTTCACTACTATTGTCAGACATGTGTAACTGGCGGGTTCACAAAGGAGTAGAAATGATCACCATTCCAAACACACATTTAAATACACAGAATGATGGTACTCCATAAGTCGTTGAGAACAAAGATACACTTAGTGTCAAACACTTGCACTACATCCGCTGTCACTTAGTTGTCATCTAGCGGAGCCAGTGTTCACGACAATGGTGTAGTTATTATAACTCCTAGAAGTCGATTACGGATTTACATCTGCGTCTTACATGGTCATATGAAATAGTAAGTGTAAGCGAACGTTGTACTATATCTCTTGGGATGAAACACACACATTCAGACAGACAGGTTGCTAAAGCTTACATTGACAGCTATGCATACACTTGGTCCTACTGGCAATAACTAGGCTATAGTCATTGTCGAATGCGAAATTGCCAACTGGAAGCGGCGAGACTGCAGCCTCTGTTTGGTGTCCACCTTTGGAGGCCCGTGTTGTGCAATACAGAGTGGCCACCCAATTAGTTTCAATTCAATCTCGTTCAGCACAAGTCGCCCTCAGTTAATCACTGCGGCTTATGAATTGACCTAATTAATCTTAATCCTAGTGGGTGTCGCGCCTTAATCCTAGAGTGGATGTCACGCCTTAATCCTAGAGTTGGTGTCACGCCTTAATCCTAGAGTTGGTGTCAAGCCTTAATCCTAGAGTGGATGTCACGCCTTAATCCTAGAGTGGGTGTCACGCCTTAATCCTAAAGTGGGTGTCACGCCTTAATCCTGGAGTGGGTGTCACGCCTTAATCCTAGAGTAGGTGTCACGCCTTAATCATAGAGTGGGTATTACGCCTTAATCATAGAGTGGGTGTCACGCCTTAATCCTAGAGTTGGTGTCACGCCTTAATCCTAGAGTTGGTGTCACGCCTTAATCCTAGAGTTGGTGTCACGCCTTAATCCTAGAGTTGGTGTCACGCCTTAATCATAGAGTGGGTGTCACGCCTTAATCCTAGAGTTGGTGTCACGCCTTAATTCTAGAGTTGGTGTCACGCCTTAATCCTATAGTGGGTGTCACGTCTTAATCCTAGAGTTGGTGTCACGTCTTAATCCTAGAGTGGGTGTCACGCCTTAATCCTAGAGTTGGTGTCACGCCTTAATCCTAGAGTAGGTGTCACGCCTTAATCATAGAGTGGGTGTCACGCCTTAATCCTAGAGTTGGTGTCACGCCTTAATCATAGAGTGGGTGTCACGCCTTAATCATAGAGTGGGTGTCACGCCTTCCTCACACAGCCTGGTAAGCCAACATCGAAAACTGTTTTTTCGTGTTTGGACAAAATTGCTTTTAGCATGCCAGAGTCTCATGTCATTATCATTAATCTGATTACCTGTTTCAAATAATGTTTATCTCAGACCGGTGAGTTAGTTTATGTACATTTCAGTCATAACTGAAACAATACACGTATGCACGTATGAATCAGAAATTGGCATGCCTTTTATTGCACACATAAATCATAAGCATGGAATGCCAAAGAGCCCTATGTGTGAGTGACAATCACAGTTGTAGCAAATATTCTTTAAAAACTCACGTACTGGTGGGGTTAGTTGTTGTCACTGGTGATAACTCTCAAACCGTCGCCGCTTCCAGTTGGCAATTTCGCATTCGTCAATGACCGTAGCCTAGCTATTGCCGAGTTGGACCAACTGTATGCATGGCTGTCTATATCAGATTTAACAACCTGTCTGTCTGAATGTGTGTGTTTCATCACTAAGTGATGTAGTACAACGGTCGTTTACAATTACTATTTCATATGACCATGTAAGAAGCCCTTCGCACTTTGCGCGGATGTCTCCCACGCCGACCACCAGCCGACCCTGCGAAGTAAAATATGCAGATGACACTGATTTCATCTCAACCGATCATGAGTACCTGAGCAAAGTCAACGAGATCGCGCCAGCTGCACTGGGCGAGTGGTTCCTGTATGTCAATGTCGACAAAACAGAGCACACAAACATCAAACGTGAAATCGACTGTGTTGCAGAAAAATGGAGGACGGCGACATGCCGGCGGTCGTCGGCAAACCAGGCAATGTTAGCCTATTTCGAAAAGGAGGGACTTCAAGGACATCGCGGCCGACCCAGAACCAGCCTCCCCAGGACGCTTGACACCGACCTGCAGCAGATCGGCATGCGCCTAAAGTCCAGGGCTGATCAACACGGAAAAGCTGCGCCGAATCGCATTAACTAGAACTAGATGGCGTACATTACACAAACCAATTCTAGAGAAGACGCCGAGTAAAATCCGTAATCGACTTCTAGGAGTTATAATAACTACATCACTGTCGTGAACACTGACTCCGCTAGATGACAACTAAGTGACAGTGGATGTAGTGCAAGTGTTTGACACTAAGTGTATCGTTGTTCTCAAGGACTTGTGGAGTACCCTCATTCTGTGTATTTAAATGTGTGTTTGGAATGGTGATTATTAGCGAAAAAATACCACCCCACCCCTTGTACTATATGTGTTCGTGTCTTGTGAATATAAATCACAGAGAAGTAACTCACGGAGCTTTTGATTTTTTTACGTTTTTCGCTGTATTAGTTCGGTACACTATGTTTTGCACCATGCTTTTTCCTCCACGGTAGGTTCAGGAGTGTACGTAGGGTTTTTAGTGGAGGTAAAATTTTAAAAGTTCGTTTGTGTGGCAGTTTGGCCCTCATCTCCATGTGACTGTTAGTAACATTTGCAACGTATGTGTATGTACAGTAATTTTTACTCTGTGTTATGGGACCATTATTTTTATGGTTTGTTCACTGATATTGAGTTGATTAGCTCAACAGGTCATGTAGAGTAGTTGGTATTTTTGTTGTGTGTGTATATACAGCAACAATATATATTGTTAGATGATTGGTTGGCGTATTCTTTACAATAGCCTACTGGTAGTTCACCACTGTTAGGGGCTTGGCCCAATTTTTACATTGTACAACATTTTGCTGAGGGGGTCTAGTATTCCGACCTTTCTGTTTCTACATGTATGGCTAATAAACTTTATCATTACGCCACTATTATGACACTTATAACCAACTGTGATTGTCACTCCCATATAGAGAGTGCCATGGTGGTCTACTATAAATATTACAACAAAGAAATAAGTAGACAAATAGCGAACATTTATTTTCTTTATAAAACATCATACAAAATTAATGCATACCAATAGGAACATCAACAATTATTGGTGTACACGGCAACAATATACATATAGTAATTAATAATTACTTAATTAATTTAGTTGTCTTTTGTGACAGTCAACTGAGCGTGTCTGTCCACTATTGCTAGCAGTGCGTCCTGACGTTGTCACTTCGCTGATCCTTTCATAAGCAGCTTCTCTCGGCGACGAGTTCAAACGGAAACGAAGCGGAGAGGAATTCGTCACACGACAAGAAACCGTCGCCTGGAACAAGAGACCGTCGGCTACATACATAACAGATCATCCGATATAATTATATGAGTGCCATATGACATTCCGTTGTCTTGTGATGATTACATTTGGAGTCTAAAAGAAATAAAGATGAACTGGGAAAACACAACGCGCGCGTAAAGAAATCCAATACGTTAGCGGCTCGGGTTGTGTATCAGCGCCCCCTAGCGACCGTGCAGGTTCACCACTACTAGAACGTTCAGAAGAAATTTAACAGCATTTTTGTGTATAACTGATATCATTGTGACGGCCAACACTAGCAATGTCACCACCATGGCAGCCCACAACACAACCAGCCCTACTGGGTCTACGCATAACAACCATTTCAGTCGCCACAAGAACCCGACTCTCAAGACACAAACACGATAACACAGACAGATACAATGTCGCAATTCAGACATTAATCATCTCGTACTACATAAACGTACACATGGTGTGTTCCGTTTTCCCTGTTAGGCACCAGCTTTTGGGAAAGCAGAATCTTGTGATGTCAATTTTATATACATATGTCAATATACGTTTTTTGTTGTTGTAAATTTACTGTATTCATTTTAACGTGTTTTGAGAACATTTTAATGCAGTGAATCAACTCGAGAGACTTACCGTTGAGGTCGGCCTGTATATGAGCCAGCAGCGCCTCTTCAAATGACACGTCATCGTCAAGTCCCTGTTCAAACTCCTTTGTCGAGATTTGGCCGTCCTTGTCTGTGTCGTAGTGCGACAAGTCGGCCGCCTGAGGCGCTGCGACGTTCTCCAACTGCAGGTGACAAGGATTTATATAATACGTTTCACGTTTGCCTTATATGCAATCGACTGTGCCTACTATTTTAACATAAGTTAACCTCAACTGGTATAAGTATCCATACAATATGCAACATTTACTTGGTGGAATAATCCATGTTATAAATAGAAAGATAACTTATTGGGACAGTTTGTGTAAAAACCATGTCTTATTAGTTACAAAGCTGTGAATTATAAACTCAGACGCGTCTTCCTGCATGAATCACATTGAATATGTTACAGTCTGTGGTCTGCCTAAACAGATGCCGTTACCTCATTTTCAACAGAGCGTCTCTTGCGGTTACATAAGGTCAGGCTTATTGTCCAGCAGAATCCACTGGAATTGCATTTCCTCCGCCGTACCGTGCGACACCCAGCCTCGCTCTGGTCCACCAAACTCAAAACGAGGCACATGGCGAATACACAAAGAATTGATGCGTGCATCTCGAAGGTGATCTGTAAAATAAAGATAGTATGCCATATTTATTATAAATAGTATCTGCTACGCTTATGTTGCGTATTTAATTAATAGTTTAGCGCATGATAAATTGGATTAGTCATTCAGAATCTCAGTTCTATATTACACTCTAATTATTATATTTATGAAAACATGCGTGACAATTTAGCAGTCAATTTGAAAATTGCAGTTACTTGCCATTTAAAATAAATCCAAGCAAAAATAACTCACCAACTAACGGAAGAGAGAGTTGGGAGAGTCCGCGCGACTTTGACTTGGTGTGTCTCTGCGTCTCTGTGTCTCTGTGTCTCTGTGTCTCTGTGTCTCTGTGTCTCTGTGTCTCTGTGTCTCTGTGTCTCTGTGCCTCTGTGTCTCTGTGTCTCTTGTCTTTGTCTCTGTGTCTCTGTGTCTCGGTGTCTTTGTGTACAAGGCGATATGGAGGCCTGCTGCTTCAAAGCCTTTATATATGAGATGGGATATAAGGTACATCCGGGTGTGTTTTGTTACTTCCTGGTCAGTGTGTCAAGTTACTGGTAAACTAAAAACTCTTCCGCATCCATGGTCCAGTGTGATAAAGTGTTGACTGCAAATTGTCCACTCCTGATATCAACCCGGATGCTGTGTTCAGATTGTCACTTCCTGAATAGCGATTTATTGCACACAATGGAGACAGCAATAGACCTCTTGCACAAAGATCCCCATTTATATTTACACTTTAATATTTGGAGAGAAACATATCAACACTATTTTTATATTCAGCATCAAACAAACGAACTTATTTTTTTCTACGACGACTGCTACATTTTAGTAGGCCGCTTTCATGTAGCTAAGTACTGATGTCAACTGGTTATCGTAAAAGCATAGCACAGTATATCAAACGTAATACATTACAAATTCTGGGAAAACAAATATCACTAGCTATAGTGACAGTTAATATTGGAGAAACAGGAAGGTGTATATTTTATACACTTGAACTAATATTTTGTGGTTTACCTTTGATGCAAATTCGTATGATCAATTTCCTCCCAACACTAAAACAATAACTTAATCAACTACGAATCTCTCTCTCTCGTTCTCTATCTTTCTCTCTCTCTCTCTCTCTCTCTCTCTCTCTCTCTCTCTCTCCTCTCTCTCTCTCTCTCTCTTTCTCTACCTCTCTCTCTTTCTCTACCTCCCCTCTCTCTCCCATATATATATATATATATATATATATATATATATATATAGGGAGAATAATGTAAAGACTAATAAAGACTGGTGTTATTGGGTACAAGTTTTTATGATTGTAGTGTGCAAAGTTCTATATTTCTATGAACCATTGAAGCACAATAAGAAGTCACTTCCTAGTTAGATTCCAAGAAGCAAGATGAGAAATTAGCTGCCGGTGTATAATTGTACTATTGGACCAGGAACCATCGATTAACCTTATCTTAAAATGGCGTCAAATCCCAAAAGAAATACATGTGCACACACACACACACACACACACACACACACACACACACACACACACACACACACACACACACACACACACACACACACACACACACACACACACACACACACACACACACACACACACACACACACACACACACACACACACACACACATACACACATACACACACATACACACACACACAAACACACACACACACACACACACATATATATATATATATAAATATATATAAGTATATGTATATATACATCTATATATGTATATGTAGATATATGTAGATATATGTAGATATATGTAGATATATGTATATGTATATGTAAATGTATATGTATATGTATACGTATACGTATACGTATACGTATACGTATATATATATATATATATATATATATATATATATATATAGCGCACACACACACGCGCGCTCAAACGCACACACAGCAATACACACACACACACACACACACACACACACACACACACACACACACACACACACACACACACACACACACACACACACACACACACACACACACACACACACACACACACACACACACACAGACACACACACACACACACACACATACACACACACATACACACACAAACACACACACACACACATATATATATAAATATATATAAGTATATGTATGTATATACATCTATATATGTATATGTAGATATATAGTATATGTAGATATATGTAGATATATGTAGATATATGTAATATAGTATATGTAATGTATATAGTATACGTATACGTATACGTATACGTATACGTATACGTATACGTATACGTATATATATATATATATATATATATATATATAACGCGCACACACACACGCGCGCTCAAACGCACACACAAATACACACACACACAACTCACTCACACACACACACACACACACACACACACACACACACACACACACACACACACACACACACACACACACACACACACACACACACACACACACACACACACACACACACACACACACACACACACACACAACAGACACACACACACACACACACACACACACACACACACACACACACACACACACACTCAGATACATTCACATGAACACACACACTTACATGCACATACACCCAGTCACGTATACACAAACGCGCGCATACATTCTTATGCACACACACACGCACACACACACACACACACACTGGCATTCCCGTAGTATTTGGCGTGTGTGTCGTTCTTGCCATAAGTACACGTAAGTCACGTGATCAGCTTTACGCACTCATGATGTTTTACGTTCTGAACACCTGACCATTCAAAAAAACTAACGTAAATAAAGTATTTTTGAAAAGATTAAATCTTCTGAAACTATACACACCGTTCGTAAGAAATTGAAAACACATTAGTTTGAAATTGCTTTTCCACCATAGAATTTCGGCGGTTCCATGCTCCAATGGCGACATTTCCCTGTCCCCGTGTGTGAGTAGCTAGATGATTTTGTTGGTTTCGCCTCTGAGCTTGAACAGATTTAAGGTTCTAGGCGCTATAGAAGTTTAACAGTTATTATTATTATTATTATTCTTTCATCAAATACTTGCGGGGACAGGGGTCACAGATTAATCCCGAAACGTTTGGCCCACGAGATCCACGCTGATGTGGACGTACACGTTGACAATTGTGTTAATGAGTAATTTAATATAATAGTTAACTAATCTAATGGATCCTGGTTGAAACAAGGAGCGGGTAATACGTAGTCTCGATTTCACGACACTGGACCCTGGACGGGGAAGTGTTTACCACGAACAAACCAGTAAATTGATATCTTATCAAGGAAGTGATACATGACACCGCGATAGACATTCAATGAAATGAAGACAACGTCTAGGATATGCGTTGATGTGACGTATGTTTTTTAATGGCAAACAACGAATTAAAGAACCTTAAAGCAAGATTTCTGTGCAATTAAGTTAAATAAAACTAATTACGTACGACCTGTATTATTGAAACATGTTCTTTCACATAATGTTGTGTGTGTTTTACCATTTGATACATTGTTGTGTATACGACGGTCACACCTGCTAAAGTACCCCGTTATGGGACGGGCATATTTTCTAGCACAATTAATATATAATTGTGTATACACACGTGCACGCACGAACGCATGCACAAACGCACGCACGCACGCACGCAGACGTTTGTGTTTACGAACTAGCGCCGTTTAGCAGAGTCAAGTTATAATTCCTGTTTTGTGGACGATGTGAACGCATACTGCGTGTGTACATGTTGTGTTGTTGGAACGAGGACTTTACACCTCACCAGGACGTGTTGACGTGTCTGCGTTCTCATGTTGCTCACTCACAAAATGGTGCAGCAATTAGTTACATTTCGCAACTCTGACTGATACTCAATAATCAATACAACTATGTGTTCAGTACCTTAACCAATTGAACACAGGGGCTGCAGCAGTGTGTGTTACGGGGCATTGATCCATACCCTGGTTCTGATGAATGCCTCTTTGCTATGCTGTAATTAAATACTGTCCCTGTTGCAAACCGCTCACGTACTTGTAAACCCCCACCCTTCCGAGAGTAGCCAACTATGAGTGAAATTCTAAGCCTGCCCAAGAAATATACAATGGGATTTCGGCAGACATGCATATTTTCTACACCGTACGTTTCTGCTGCACACTATCTCCTCGCTAACGTCCGTGTAAATAACAGTGCACATGTGTATTACATGCGCCACTGGATCTGATTGCGATATGTCTTAGGCGCAGTCTGCATTATGAAGGTATCAAATTTCTTCGGGCGAGTTCGTATACATCGGAATACGAATTAATATATATTCTATTCGCTTTGCCCTGTGTTTGTGCATATATACATACGTGCGACTACGAGCGTGACCCACACATAAGAATATTAATTATGTTCGTATGTATTCGCGCGATTGTGTATCTGTATGCGTGTACATGTGCATGAGCGCGTGTGATTCATATTGCATGGATTGGCTGCCAGTGAGAACAACAAACTGGAACATGAACGAGCCAAATGTCGTATTACTGCGACAATGCCCGTTCGTGTTGTTCTTTACGTGGCGCCGGGGCACTGGGCCTGACACAGACACAAATATCTCAACAACAAAAACAATGCTCAAATACAGTATACTTAGTTTTTTCCTCTGACGACATTTTGTTGAACTTTCATGCATATGAGAGACACATTTGTTAATTTCCCAATCAGTTTACCTTTTTTGTCCGTGGCAAATTCAAGAGGTCAATTATAGTATAATGTTTGGACGATTACGCCTACATTTAGCTTTAGTATGAATTTACTTCAAATAAAAAAATCAAATAAAAAATATTAGTTCACACGGATAAACTATTGTGCACAACTATTCTAACTACAAACTGGTTCTCCACTCTCGCGCATTGCAACTGTTGAATATATTCTTGTCTATTTGTGTGTTAAACTGTGATTTTAGGAAGTTAATAACAATGCTTAGTAACAATAAAATTCGTTTCTCAAATGAAGTCGTCCATGTCGAAATAAATGTAACTGTGATAATTATTCTTTTGTTTGAGGAAAACATCCAATATATTTAACATGATTTCTATAACATTGAAGTCAATAATAGTAATACAAATAAAAAGATGGGTCATTGTGTATTTTTTACATCACTCTCTAAATTGCCATACAATTTAAGTGTCCACATTTGCATCAGAATCAATGTGGTATCCGGGTTTAGAATAGGAACGGTCAATTCGTAGTTGCGGATTACAACACCGGACCATGGACGCGGAAGTGTTCTACAGTACACCCATGACGAGACTTGTTGTCCAGGAAGTAACCGAACACACCCCGATAGACATTACGTTCTCTCTCATATATAAAGGCGTCGAAGTAGGAGGCCTCCATATCGCCATCTACCCAGAGACACAGAGGCACAGAGACACAGAGACAGAGTCGCACAGATTCTCTCAACTCTCTCACACTAAACGTTGTCCGTCTCTTGGTGAGTTCTTTTTGTTTGTATATTCAAAATATTATCTTACTGCAACACTCAGATGTAAAGTTAAAAGTGATGCCTATCTTCAGGAATATAATAATAATATGGTCAGTGGGAATGAAATTATGTTAGCTATACGACGATTCGTGATACCCCTAGCCAACATAACGTGCCCTAATCTATGGATGGGTACATTGCCTTAATTGAGTTAAGATGTGACATATTTAGCATACGTTGTTATTATTTTGCAGATCAGCTTCAATATGAACTCAACAGTTCTTTGTGCATTCGCCGTGTGCCTCGTTTTGAGTCTGGTGGATCAGAGCGAGGCTGGTTGTCGCACCGTGCAGCGGAGGAAATGCAGGGGCAACTTCTGCTGGACAATAAGCTTGACTCTTTGTAACCGCAAGAGGCGCTCTGTTGAATCTCAGGTAAACGCCTGTTTTCAAAATCACCACAACATATAATATTGTCAAAAGCAACTCAAGGGGTGAAGCAGGTTTGTTCGTGATTTATAACATTTTACCTTTTAACAGTTTATAAAAGCCAAATAAAAAATATACTAATACTATTTAATTTTGTGTGTGCACAATGGGTATTGATCCCCGAAACTAATGTTGCACATTGTATTGATAGTTATACCACTTGACGTTACTTGCAGTTTTAGAAGTCGGTTATAGGTCGATTGCATTTAAGGCAAACGTGTATAAATCCTTGTCACCTGCAGTTGGAGAACGTCGCAGCGCCTCAGGCGGCCGACTTGTCGCACTACGACACAGACAAGGACGGCCAAATCTCGACAAAAGAGTTTGAACAGGGACTCAACGATGACGTGTCATTTGAAGAAGCGCTGCAGGCTCATATACAGGCCGACCTCAACGGTAAGTCTATCGAATGAAAGGTAGAGATGATCTCAAAACACGATGCAACAAATGGACTGATATTGCATGGGGTCTAACTGTAAACTTATCATCATATGGCAATTTGGAGAATTATCGCCGCTTCCCAAAATGTTTGTGTTATTCATTTTTGTATGTCTCGAAAGTCTTACAGATTTCCCATAGCGAATTCTCGTTTCGCAAACATCGCACTAAAGTAGATCAAAAAGGCTGTTGTCTTGATACGTGCTTCTAAAAGTATAAGTACAAACTAATTACTTACAACTTTAATTAATAATATAACAGAAATACTCTGGTTGTTTACTTGATTTCAGTAGAATAATATTTCTCGAGATACGCAATTCAAGTTGTGAGGAGAGCGTCATTTGCATAGAAAACTAGTCGTCACTAGTTTATAATCTCCCCAATTAGCTGGTCGCCGAACTGGGAATATTACACTAGTTTAAGACGCGTTCGATAAAGCATTCTACTTCAGTCAACCGGTCCTTGGCATTTGCGGTGTTATGTGGTCAAGTGATTGTTCCACTTTCCATTACGTAAGATGATCTGTATGTGTATTGTGACATATTTAAATAGCTATTCCCATAGTCAGTACAGCAGTTCTGGTACATACTATGACATTACCCCCACGTTACTGGATAAAGAAAAGTGTGATAAACATAACATATAAATGAGCCGGCATAGTCGGATTCACGTAAAACACAACTAGGAACCTTATGCGTCAGAACCGACGTCAGAGCTGGACACTTACTGGACAACATGCTTACCATGATCGTTGACGTAGGACATTTCATTAGTATTCTCCACCTTGAAGCCGCGATCTGGTGTAGCCACTAATGCGAAAATGTGGCTTGTAGCTGCAAATGGTGAATTTGCATTTCTCTAGATGTCTTATGGGCTTGTATTCAACAATCGTTTGAGCAGGAGTGTGATTGTGTAATTCGTTCCGATTAAAGTCTGAACGTCGATGTTGTAAAAGGTATCTGTTTCTTAGCCACTAATGTGATACGGTGGCTGGTAGTTGCAAATGGTGAATTTGAATTCCTTTAGATGTTTTATGGGCTTGTATTCAGTAATTTTTTGAGCAGGTGTGTGATTGTGTATTCCGAGTCTGATTAACGTGTGAGGTTGTAAAGTGTGTCTGGCGACTGTTATTTTTGAGCAAGTGTGTGATTGTGTAATTCATTCTTATTAAAATCTGAGGTTTTAAAGGTTATCTGGCGACTGTTATGAAGTAGTCACAGAGAGAATGATTGAGATGCTGGCGGCAGTGGTGATGGTGGTTGTGGTTGGGGCCGTTATAATGATGTTAATACTACTTACAGTACACATAAATAAATGTGACCGTCTGCCGAACGTGTTAGTAATGATGTGAGTTGCCATCATTGTGTTCACGAATTATGAATGAGCGATCATCGTTTTAATACGTATCCGAATATTGTTTTGTTTCAGGCGACGGTTTCTTGTCGTGTGAGGAATTCCTCGCTGCTTCGTTTCCGTTTGAACTCGTCGCCGAAAAAACCTGCGTATGAAACGATCAGCGAAGTCACAAAGTGACGACTGTCTGCTAGGCCACAGCGGGAATGCTACGTGTATTCAACCATGACTATATCTATAAATTCAATGCATTAATTATATCAAGTATATTTATGAAATTCTTCTTGAGATATTGTTTAGTGTATTAATTTTGGTACATTCGTTTTGTATGAAGTTTTGTAAATAAATAAATAAATCTACGTTAAATGTTTATATTGTGTCTTTATTTTTTAAACGGCAGTGGACTAGGCCTAGTATGCTCGGCGTTGTCATGACCACAATCTGGTAGACAACGTTTGTACCACGACAAGACCTTTCGAAATGTTCCTGAGAAGTGACTTGTAGGCTGTTTTAAGACTTAATGTTTTTATATAGCTAAGTTGTCGCTTTGTGACACAACGTAATACACCATTGAGAATACGATTATCGACTGTTTGATTATTTGTAAATATCAATTAAAGTGTAGCATCTACCCCTTGAAAGTCACACATACATAGAGTTAATTGTCACTTTTGATAGATTTCTTTCTGTTTCCGCCACCAAGCACTGCACCGTAAAGACTGTGCATTGTAATTATACATGTCGTGTCTTTCGAAACTGCTGTAAATACTCTATTTCCTGATGGTAACCATGTCACATGGTATATCGTGATTTTTAATGGGCCGTCATCTTGCAGAAGAGTTGATGCCTATTCACTAGCTAAGATAAATACATCAAGACAATATCCTAGAAAATACCGACTTTATATTCATCCCTGTTAACCATACCAGTGCCATAGATGTAACTATAGGGTACGTTAACTGGAGGACAATAAAGATACGCAAAATCTTCATAAAATTGTCTTAAAACACTGAAAGAGTGTACTGAAAACTTAATTGAGAACTGTCATATATTTAGTGTCAAACAGTTGCCCTACGTGAATTAGATAGTTAGCATTACTTGCTATATATATATATATAAAGCAAAATACTAATAACTTGTAAACTTTCCAATTATTTCAGGGCATATCAATAACAACAACAAAACCCAGATCTTTAAAATCGAACATTTCAAGGGAGGACAGGGATTTATAATTGCCCTTTGCGTAATTTCAATAAGTGATACAGTTACAGTATCACCTATTGGAATTAAGGGAGTATCACTGGAATTAGTGTAATTTTGACACGTGACACCGCATTATCTCAGTTTGACAACATACCTCGTTCGTGAAGGTTTTCAAAGCTGTTGTGTCAACGTTGTTGTGCGTCTCCTGAAAATAATATCCAGAAAGGTAATATCGCAAACAAGAAGCTTTATCCGTTAAAATACACGTTTAATGAAAGGACTAGATAACGAGAAGGCAGTGTCTGGTGGCGTCAGCCTCGGCCCCCGCCTGCTTTTTACTTGTGCTGCTGATGCAAGTTATTTAGGATATTAATGCAGTAAGCTGTCAAAAGACGATTCTCGTCCTGATTCCTGTTCCCTTCCTATGATGACTGCTGTAGATATATTTCCAGACGTAATAATAATAATAATGACATTTTATATAGCGCCGGTATCCGTCACTTGGTGGCGCTCATGGCGCTTCCATAGTATTTATTCATTAAACATATATAAAACATCATAACTAAAACAATAAAAATAATATTAATAAAGCGATATTAAAAAAAGAAAACATGTAACTATAAAACATGTATAATATTACAATTCATTATAGAATGGCGTACCTTACACACGTTCAGGTCTTGCTTCAAGTTGCTGATGTAGACGGCGCCACCAGCGATCGCAGCCGCCAATACAAGGCTGACGACAAAGCCGTACACACCGAGGGAGACGGTCATCTTTCCACAAGTCTCTCGACTGGTCATCTACATGTACACACACGATGTAAACATTCGTACTCAAGAACATGTTATGATGAAACACTATGAAGCTTTTCTCAAATACAATATAATGTAACAACATATATACGTACGTACAAACTTACATCTATACCTACCTACATACATACATACGTACATACATACATACATACATACATGCATACATACATACATACGTACATACATACGTACATACGTACATACATACATACATACATACGTACATACATACATACATACATACATACATACATACATACATACATACATACATACATACATACATACATACATACATACATACATACATACATACATACATACGTACATACGTACGTACATACATACATACATACATACATACATACATACATACATACATACATACATACATACATACATACATACATACATACATACATACATACATACATACATACATACATACATACATACATACATACATACATACATACATACATACATACATACATACATACATGCATACGTGCATACGTACATACATACATACATACATACATACATACATACATACATACATACATACATACATACATACATACATACATACATACATACATACATACATACATACATACATACATACATACATACATACATACATACATACATACATGCATACATACATACATACATACATACATACATACATACATACATACATACATACATACATGCATACATACATACATACATACATATATACATAAATACCTACATACATACATACATACATACATACATACATACATACATACATACATACATACATACATACATACATACATACATTCATTCACACATGCATATATACACACACATATACATACATATATTCATACAGACAAACATAAATACATACATACATACATACATACATACATACATACATACATACATACATACATACATACATACGTACATACGTACATACGTACATACGTACATACGTACATACATACATACGTACATACGTACATACGTACATACGTACATACGTACATACGTACATACGTACATACGTACATACGTACATACAATTACATCAGCCTGAAGAAGAGAGCCCATTCCAGTAGGTAAAACATTCAACAATGCATAAAGTGTTTAAAGTATTCTAAAAATATGTTGTAGCATTTTCTCACAACGTGAATCACATACCAGCAGATGTGGGAACGTTGATTTTTCCTTGTTGGTCTCATCCATGTTGACAATGCAGGAAGTATTGCTAAAACCGATAAATAAGTCAGTAAGTCTAATACATCTTAGTAGTTAAATAATATCAACTTCCCGTGAATACACTTGTTGCAAGTCTGTTTCATCGTGAGCAATTTAGCTGTATCAGAGCGTATGCGCGAATGTGTATGTATGTGACTGTGTGTGTGTGTGTGTGTGTGTGTGTGTGTGTGTGTGTGTGTGTGTGTGTGTGTGTGTGTGTGTGTGTGTGTGTGTGTGTGTGTGTGTGTGTGTTTGTCTTTGTCTTTGTGTTTGTGTTTGTGTTTGTGTTTGTCTTTGTGTTTGTGTTTGTGTTTGTGTTTGTGCGTGCCTGCATGTGTTCGTTCGCGCATGCATGCCTGCCTGTGTATAATATGTGTGCCTATGTGTGCGAGTGTACATATGCTTCCACATAAACGCCAAGCAACTTTGCAACTCAACTTCGTACATAACGCAGTACGTTTAATTGTAGCCATCCTTTGCCAACAACGAGCATTGCCTAATTTCTGCCAACTTAATATTATGCAAACACAATGCTAAAAATGAACTGTCCAGACAAAATATGTCATGGGTGTATGAAAGTTGTGTTAACAAGTCATCATCTTTTATACACACTGTTTTATACACACTAGGTGACCGCGTATGATATGAAATGTCTCTCTACTACCACATAGAAACCGACGAAGCATGTTTAAGAATTAGAGATACTTACCTCCGTATGTCGAGTCGAATTCACGTTTCTCTTGTTGTATGGAATGCCGTGATATGTGTGGCGCACATTAACATCGCACGCTTTATAGCAACCAAGCCACCATACTGCCATAGTTTTTTGTTCTTCAGCCACTGATTAATGCTTCTGTTTACCGCTATCCCGACGTGTGTCACCAAAGACCATCTTATAGTTCCAGGCACTAGCATTCACAGGTAA
Source organism: Ridgeia piscesae (assembly GCA_025642075.2). NCBI lineage: Eukaryota > Metazoa > Annelida > Polychaeta > Sabellida > Siboglinidae > Ridgeia > Ridgeia piscesae. Next base: position 33,463 of record JAODUO010000744.1, on the reverse strand, counting down.
CGCAAGTATAGTGCTCGCCGTTTGACACTTTATTTTCATCTATCGTCCGCCCACATGCCGTAAACATACCCTTTTGTTGTAGGGAATGCCGCCGTGATACGCATGGCGCATGTTAACACCGCAGGCTTTACGACAACCAAGCCACAACGCTGCCAGAGTTTTTTTGTTCCTCAGCCATTAATTAATGTTACGTTTTTATTCAGACTTGCGTCACCAAACACCATCTTATTGTACCAGGTGCTGGCAGTCACAAGTAACGCTATCGTCAAATATACTGCATGCCCCTTGACACTTTATTTTCAACGTTCGTCCGACCCTCTTGTTGTAAGAAATGCCGTGATATACGTGGCGCACATTAACACCACAGGCTTTATGGAAACCAAGCCACAACGTTGCCAGATAGTTTTTTGTTCTTGAGCTATTAATTTCACGCTCGCAATTTCTCAAGCAAAACCTAGTATGTTCGGTGTGTACTGGCGATGTCTCCAATCCACGTATACACAGACCCTTCAACGCCTCCGCTAACTTAACTATTGCACTTGCAGGTGGCTTTCACCATTCCATCGGACATAAACGTAAATCAACTTACTGAGTTGTTGGGATCGTAAAAAAACACTGCGAAATGTGTACGTTTTTTATAGCTTTCACCTCGGTTTTTACAATATCATCCAACGTTTTGTTGTTTGTGTGTTTCGTGTTTCTCTGCTTGCGAGTGAGTGGTTGAGTCGATCGGCGGTTGGGTTTGTGAGTTTTGCGAAGTGATGGAGACATTCCACAAATATATCACTCTGCATCCAGCCTGACTTGCGACACGCAGAGATCGTTTTTGGGGGTGCGCCATTCATAAGCTCCGCCTTCATATGCACGCGTAGAAAAATGATCAGTGGTGGAACGTACTCTCTGGCGGCATTCATGTCCAGCTCCACCGTGATCCTGGTTCTGCTTTCAACCGAAGTGAGACATGCGATGTGTCGCTTCCCCTTCAGGCTAATCACCTTATTTGGTCTCGTCTTCACAGTTGTCACTCCGGTCTCGTCGCAGTGGTAGATTGGAGACGGTGGATACGGGTGTTTATCCAATAGTCCTTCTAACAAGTCAAAGAATGTATTTACGTATGGACGATTGGAGCCTTTTGCCCTGGCACCTGAAATGGCCTCTCGAGTTCTTAATGCTAACGAAGTATGTCGCGTCCGAAATATCCATCCATTCATTAATTATCCCTCACTCTCAAGAAAAAAGATTGTATACGCTGAACAACTCATTAACTAATACTACATCGTCACGACATTGACAAATGACAAAGAAATAGTAAATCAGCTCTGATTACATCGCGTTCGATTCTGTATCTGTAAAGCATTAGTATGTTAGCATATGTTGTCCGGAGTTACTAAGTAATCCGCCATGCGTCAACAATGACCATCTTATAGTACCACGTACTGCCATTCACAGGTAACGCTGTCCTCAAGTATACTGCTAGCCGCTTGACACATTATTTTCGTCCCGTAAACATGCCCCACTGGTGTCTTTGTTACGCCTGACAGAGATGTAGTTTTAATTATTCAACTAACATACTATTGATTAACGACGCAGAGGTAAAAACCCGATGCAGAGGTAAAAACAGAACTTACAACACGTCCACCCACTGCGCAGTAATCGTTGATATGACATGACATGACACTGACATGAAAGCAAGGCAACCGCAGCTGTGAATGAGAGACGTTATTTACACGCACACTCGAAATTTCTCAAGCAAAAACAATTGTGTTTGGTGTGTACTGGCGATGTCTTCAATCAACGAAAACACAGACCCTTCAACGCCTCCGCTAACTTAACTATTGCACTTGTAGGTGGCTTTCACCATTCCATCGGACACAAAAATAAATCATCTGACTTAGGAGTTGGGAGCTGATCATTCGTAAGCCGATCGTTAGATGAAGCGCCAAGGTGAAAGTTATAGAAGTTTTATAGCTGAAATTCAACCATGTATCCTTCTTTTCTATCATGAATGTCCCTGCATAGCAATGTGTACTGCCGGAACAATACACCTATAGATCGGATACACACCGCAAATATAGAACATCCGAATCGCGATAAACTGCGCACCACCTAGCTACGTGAAGCAATACACGCAAACCATAATTGTTTGTGCATCGACAACATATCGAGTTATAACATGTAGAACGTGTCATTTATCTAGAATGTTGTCATAACATAAAACAACGGTATGACATATTTCAGTCAGCAGTGTGTGTGTGTGTGTGTGTGTGTGTGTGTGTGTGTGTGTGTGTGTGTGTGTGTGTGTGTGTGTGTGTGTGTGTGTGTGTGTGTGTGTGTGTGTGTGTGTGTGTGTGTGTGTGTGTGTGTGTGTGTGTGTGTGTGTGTGTGTGTGTGTGTGTGTGTGTGTGTGTGTGTGTGTGTGTGTGTGTGTGTGTGTGTGTGTGTGTGTGTGTGTGTGTGTGTGTGTGTTGTGATGTGTATGTGTGTATGTGTATGTTGTGTATGTGTGTATGTGGGTATGTGTGTATGTGTGTATGTGTGTATGTGTGTATGTGTGCATGTGTGCATGTGTGCATGTGTGCATGTGTGCATGTGTGCATGTGTGTGTGTGTGTATGTGTGTATGTGTGTATGTGTGTATGTGTGTATGTGTGTATGTGTGTATGTGTGTATGTGTGTATGTGTGTATGTGTGTATGTGTGTATGTGTGTATGTGTGTATGTGTGTATGTGTGTATGTGTGTATGTGTGATGTGTGTATGTGTGTATGTGTGTATGTGTGTATGTGTGTATGTGTGTATGTGTTTTATGTGTGTATGTGTGTATGTGTGTATGTGTGTATGTGTGTATGTGTTTTATGTGTGTATGTGTGTATGTGTGTATGTGTGTATGTGTGTATGTGTGTATGTGTGTATGTGTGTATGTGTGTATGTGTGTATGTGTGTATGTGTGTATGTGTGTATGTGTGTATGTGTGTATGTGTGTATGTGTGTATGTGTGTATGTGTGTATTGTTTTGTTATGTGTGTATGTGTGTATGTGTGTATGTGTGTATGTGTGTATGTGTTTTATGTGTGTATGTGTGTATGTGTGTATGTGTTTTATGTGTGTATGTGTGTATGTGCGTATGTGTGTATGTGTGTTTTGTGTATGTGTGTATGTGTGTATGTGTGTATGTGTGTATGTGTGTATGTGTGTATGTGTGTATTTTTATGTGTGTATGTGTGTATGTGTGTATGTGTGTGTGTGTGTGTGTGTGTGTGTGTATGTGTGTATGTGTGTATGTGTGTATGTGTGTATGTGTGTATGTGTGTATGTGTGTATGTGTGTATGTGTGTATGTGTGTATGTGTGTATGTGTGTATGTGTGTATGTGTGTATGTCTGTATGTGTGTATGTGTGTATGTGTGTATGTGTGTATGTGTGTATGTGTGTATGTGTGTATGTGTGTATGTGTGAATGTGTGTATGTGTGTATGTGTGTATGTGTGTATGTGTGTATGTGTGTATGTGGGGGTATGTGTGTATGTGTGTATGTGTGTATGTGTGTATGTGTGTATGTGTGTATGTGTGTAGTGTGTATGTGTGTATGTGTGTATGTGTGTATGTGTGTATGTGTGTATGTGTGTATGTGTGTATGTGTGTATGTGTGTATGTGTGTGTATGTATGTGACATGAAAGCAAGGCAACCGCAGCTGTGAATGAGAGACGTTATTTACACGCACACTCGAAATTTCTCAAGCAAAAACAATTGTGTTTGGTGTGTACTGGCGATGTCTTCAATCAACGAAAACACAGACCCTTCAACGCCTCCGCTAACTTAACTATTGCACTTGCAGGTGGCTTTCAGCATTCCATCGGACACAAAAAAGAATCATCTGACTTAGGAGTTGGGAGCTGATCATTCGTAAGCCGATCGTTAGATGAAGCGCCAAGGTGAAAGTTATAGAAGTTTTATAGCTGAAATTCAACCAGGTATCCTTCTTTTCTATCATGAATGTCCCTGCATAGCAATGTGTACTGCCGGAAAAATACACCTATAGATCGGATACACACCGCAAATTGAAACCCGAACCCGGATAAACTGCGCACCACCTAGCTATGAAGCAATACACGCAAACCATAATTGTTTGTCCCGACATCATATCGAGTTATAACATGTAGAACGTGTAATTTATCTAGAATGTTGTCATAACATAAAACAACGGTATGACATTTTTGGGTTTGTTTGTGTGTGTGTGTGTGTGTGTGTGTGTGTGTGTGTGTGTGTGTTGTGTGTGTGGTGTGTTTTATTTTTTTAATTATTATTATTTTATTTTATTTATATTTGTATGTGTGTATGTGTGTTGTGTTTTATGTGTGTATGTTTTATGTGTGTATGTGTGTATGTTTTATGTGTGTATGTGTGTATGTGTGTATGTTTGTATGTGTGTATGTGTGTATGTGTGTATGTGTGTATGTGTGTATGTGTGTATGTGTGTATGTGTGTATGTGTGTATGTGTGTATGTGTGTATGTGTGTATGTGTGTATGTGTGTATGTGTGTATGTGTGTATGTGTGTATGTGTGTATGTGTGTATGTGTGTATGTGTGTATGTGTGTATGTGTGTATGTGTGTATGTGTGTATGTGTGTATGTGTGTATGTGTGTATGTGTTTTATGTGTGTATGTGTGTATGTGTGTATGTGTGTATGTGTGTATGTGTGTATGTGTGTATGTGTGTATGTGTGTATGTGTGTTGTGTGTATGTGTGTATGTTTTGTTTTATGTGTGTATGTGTGTTTGTTTTCTGTGTGTTTGTGTGTATGTTTTCTGTGTGTATGTGTGTTGTGTGTTGTGTGTATGTGTGTATGTGTGTATGTGTGTATGTGTGTATGTTTGTATGTGTGTATGTGTGTATGTGTGTATGTGTGTATGTGTGTATGTTTTTGTGTGTATGTGTGTTGTGTATGTGTGTATGTGTGTATGTGTGTATGTGTGTATGTGTGTATGTGTGTATGTGTGTATGTTTTATGTGTGTATGTGTGTATGTGTGTATGTTTTATGTGTATGTGTGTATGTGTGTATGTGTGTATGTGTGTATGTGTGTATGTGTGTATGTGTGTATGTGTGTATGTTTTTGTTGTATGTGTGTATGTGTGTATGTGTGTATGTGTGTATGTGTGTATGTGTGTATGTGTGTATGTGTGTATGTGTGTATGTGTGTATGTGTGTATGTGTGTATGTGTGTATGTGTGTATGTGTGTATGTGTGTATGTGTGTATGTGTGTATGTGTGTATGTGTGTATGTGTGTATGTGTGTATGTGTTTTTGTGGATGTGTGTATGTGTGTATGTGTTTTGTTTTTGTGTGTATGTGTGTATGTTTTATGTGTGTATGTGTGTATGTGTGTATGTGTGTATGTGTGTATGTGTGTATGTGTGTATGTGTGTATGTGTGTATGTGTGTATGTGTGTATGTGTGTATGTGTTTGTGTGTATGTGTGTATGTGTGTATGTGTGTATGTGTGTATGTGTGTATGTGTGTATGTGTGTATGTGTGTATGTGTGTATGTGTGTATGTGTGTATGTGTGTATGTGTGTATGTTTGTATGTGTGTTGTGTGTATGTGTGTATGTGTGTATGTGTGTATGTGTATGTGTGTATGTGTGTATGTGTTTGTGTGTATGTGTGTATGTGTGTATTGTGTATGTTTTTATGTGTTGTATGTGTGTATGTGTGTATGTGTGTATGTGTGTATGTGTGTATGTGTGTATGTGTGTATGTGTGTATGTGTGTATGTGTGTATGTGTGTATGTGTGTATGTGTGTATGTGTGTATGGGAGGGAGTGAATGAGTGAGGAAGTGCGATAGTTAGTTAGTGAGTGAATATGTGAGATTGTGTCGTCGCGCGTTTATTCGTTCACAAATATCCTCTCTGTACAAATATATTTTGCAGTTGACTGAAGCAATGTGGAGTTATCGAAACTAGTGAAGTGTGTGGTAAGAGAATTCGCTATGTACTGTGGATTCAATTGGAGCAACGTGGGATGAACGACATTGATCGCGCATGTAATTGACAGCAAGAGCTTTGTAAACGGGATTCCCTTGCAGGAAATGCTAATTCTGCAAGTATTGCGTCACACTCGTCACATTCGCCTACACTGAACGTTTCGTTGGGCACACGAACCACAAACACTGCGAATTGTGTTCGTTTTTATACCTTTCACCTCGGTTTTTACAATAGCATCCAACGTGTAGTTGTTTGTGTGTGTGTCGTTTTTGCGAGTGAGCGCTCATACAACTACAGTCGAACAAGACAACAGCTATGCGACCACTGTGCCGGCACACACACTTTTCGACAGCTCCTGTCACGCCAGGGTTGCTAGTATAATGATAATTATAATAAAGCATTTTTATAGCGCCGTAAATACAGTTATACTCTATGGATCGGAGACATGGCGAAGTACATAGTAGACACTAAAAAGAATACAGACCTTCATCAACAAATGCCTGCGTATAATCCTATACCTGAAGTGGACAGACAAGATATCCAACACTACACTCTGGAAAATGACCAAGCAACTACCCATAGAAAATAAAATAAAGAAGAACACTCAGGAAACCACCAAACACCATCACCCGTCAAGCCATCACATGGAACCCCCCCAGGGAAGAGACGAAGAGGTAGGCCACGAAACAAAGAGACACGGAAAAGAGACACGGAAAAAGAAACGAAGGAGATGGGATACACCAGGAAAGAAATGGAGAAGATGGCCACGGACAGAATACGGTGGCCTTCCTTGGTCGATGGCCTATGCTCCCAGCGAGCAAACAGGCATAAGTAAGTAAGTAAATCCAGGTTCCCCTGTTGGAGGACGCTATTTAAAAATAATAAAAAATAACTCTAAACAAATTCAACATTATTAGAACGTTGCAACAAATGTCCAAATTTAAAATAATAAAACGGCACAGAATAAAAAGTAAAGTATAAATATAAAAATTAAAACATGACAAGTTAAATCGAGCGACAACATTTAATGAAAGCAAATGTTCCTGACTAAAAGTCTCGAGTCTTCAGAAGTGTTTTAAACTGCCGTAAAGTTCGTGCGGAAGATTGTTCCATAGACGCGGTGCAGCGACGGACAAGGCTCGAGACGGAGATGTCCCCTGGGCACAGTCAGGAGATAATTGGATGATGAATGCAACGTCGTGCTGGGCTGGTAGCACTGAAGTAGATCTGTCATGTAGCTCGGCCCAAGCAGATGGGTGGGTTTGAAATATGCCAGTGTGGTCGCTCGTCGTGTCGATGGTGTCGTCTTGTTTCAACATCGAGTGGTCTTGCATCAGCGAGGCCAGTTCATGTGTGCTGTCATTCTACAAGCATGCATTAACCAATGTATGACGACGTCGTTAAATACTGGTTAATAATAATATGTAATATTTATCAAGCGCAATATCCAACATACAGTCGTTTTTTAAAAGTAGCATCAGCCAAACATTAAGTACAACCGTATCTGGTTCAGAAACGACAAATAACAGACGATTTTTTGAAACACGTAAGACAGATATAGGAAATCGCTACAATCAGATTCAGATGGCATGTGACCTCTGAAAAATGTACTTCAAAAGTTGGGATAGAGGCGCATGACTACGGGACTACAGGAAGTCCCCTTTTACATATACGGTTTGCTTAAAATGGTAATACTTGGCCACATGGTTTAACTTTTGGACATAATGTTTACTAAGAAGAGAAGACAATTATTGAGGGAATGGTTTTATTCAATAATTAAAATCGCATTCTGGGTATCAATTTTTTATTCAGAGAAAGATAACGCGCATTGACCAGTAACTGAACATAGCATCCAACCACTTCAAACATCAGAAGTTGGGAGTTGCTAAAACCCTTACGAACAGGTGCGAGACTATAACAACAGAGGAGAGAGACAAAAAGGAAGAGATGAAAAACTCTTATGAACAGGTGCGAGACTATAACAACAGAGGAGAGAGACAAAAAGGAAGAGATGAAAAACTCTTATTAACAGGTGCGAGACTATAACAACAGAGGAGAGAGACAAAAAGGAAGAGATGAAAAACTCTTATGAACAGGTGCGAGACTATAACAACAGAGGAGAGAGATAAAAAGGAAGAGATGAAAAACTCTTATGAACAGGTGCGAGACTATAACAACAGAGGAGAGAGACAAAAAGGAAGAGATGAAAAACTCTTATGAACAGGTGCGAGACTATAACAACAGAGGAGAGAGACAAAAAGGAAGAGATGAAAAACTCTTATGAACAGGTGCGAGACTATAACAACAGAGGAGAGAGACAAAAAGGAAGAGATGAAAAACTCTTATGAACAGGTGCGAGACTATAACAACAGAGGAGAGAGACAAAAAGGAAGAGATGAAAAACTCTTATGAACAGGTGCGAGACTATAACAACAGAGGAGAGAGATAAAAAGGAAGAGATGAGAAACTCTTATGATCAGG
>JAODUO010000744.1:15000-20000 GCA_025642075.2 Ridgeia piscesae | reverse complement strand
TTGTTTTCGTACGGATGCAGCTATAGCGTTTGCCTGACCGTAATAATTCGAACAGATGATGGGCGGGGTGTGTTTGGTCTGAGATAATTTTGCAAGCACTTATTTTGGATCTGTCTTTATATATGGCTGTTAGAGGGGTGAGTTCACCATCGACAATTTTTGAAGCTGTTTTCACCACTGTCAAGCCTGCTCCTCTGGCGCTGGCTGATGCCGCCGAACCATACACATATTGAGAATGTAAGAATACTCTCAATAGCAGAACGATAGAACTGAACAAGAATTTCTCTCCTCAGCACTAACTTCTATACTTGGCGCAGGAAGAACAGTCTTTGTTGGGCCTTTTTGACGACAGCGTCTGTGTTCTTTTCCCAAGCTAAGTCACTTGATATTATCGTGCCTGGAAATTTAAAACAGTACACCCTTTCGATAGAGTCGCCGTTAACAATAATGGGAGCAAGTGGGGTTTTTCTCTTCCTAAAATATACGATCATCTCTTGAGTTTTGGACGCATTCAGTTGTAGGTTGTTAGTGTCACACCACGACACCAGGCTGCTAACTACATGGCTGAGTCCGACACCAGCCCTACTAATGTGGTGTCATCTGCAAACTTTAACAATGGTACAGAAGAGTGATGTGAAACACAGTCATTTATAAACAGAGGATATAGCAGTGGGGAAAGGACACATCCGTGAGGAGTTCATGATAATAGTGCTGGAAACTATACTGTTCATCTTAACAACCTGTGGTCGCTGTAGTTTTCATATAATTCTACGTGGAGCTAAAAATCTGAACGTCATCAACCTTATTAGTTCTGTCGAATCAACAAACATATAGTTGCCAGTGCACTGTTTAAGACTGTTGTTGTTGACTGCTGGGCGGGATTAGCAAGTTAGTCGAATTACTTTCATGATCTGCTGGGCTGGGTGGGCTCTGGGTAAACAACTGTCCACTGCCCAGTGGTCAATTGCCAGGGGTCAGCGGGTTCTGTCTTATTGCTATATCTAAACAGGAACGCTGGCTGCAAAATGCTTCAAATCCTTTTGGCCAGACAACAGTAATTTATTCCTACCTGTGCCTTGTCATTTATTTGTATTAATCAAAATATCAAGGTTGCCTAGTTACGTAACATATGTTTGTTAAACATTACCCTGGACAATAGTTAATTAATGGAAGCCAGTGACGACGTTCCGTCTCCCATTGGTGAAATGGAATGCTTGCTAGTGGGTTAGCCGTTTTAGAGAAAGATCGATCACCTTTGGCAAGGCAGATAACAATTTTGTTTACAATATGACAACATTTGATAACACATTCGGTGAAATATACAATGCAATACAATAACACTTTATTGTTCCTGAGGGGAAATTCGTTTGCAGCGTTGGCAAAAATGCATGAGTAAAAAAGCATAGAAAATACATATAAATACATCATTAAACCAGTATGTAAATCTGAATTATGATAAAATAAAATACTAATCTATAATGTAATTGTAATAATAGTTATAACTGTGGTCGACTTTTCACAGCATACACACTACGGGTCTCTCACGGAAACGTCAGATGAAAGGTCGTACAGACATTGGAATGAATGATCCACGCTTCCTATTTGCTTGGGATGTGATGGTTCTAAACCTTCTGGATGAGGGCAGCAGAATGACGTACTCGTTACGGAGAATATGTGTATTGTCATTAATGGTTTTAGTGACTTTACACAGTTCCTGCTTTTCATACAGAGCAGTGAGACTGGATTGTTTGAAACTGGTTATTTTACTACTGGTGTTTACAATGCGCTGCAAATTATTCTTGTCTTTCTGGCTGACGTTCCTAAACCAACACTGACAGACGTTCCCAAACCAACAGACTGTTTAAGAGTAGCTGGTTAGATGAATCGTGAATTGAACGGTTGCATGCGAATGCACGCGGGCGCGAACCAGCACACTCACTCACACACACACACTCGCACACAAACACACACACACACACACACACACACACACACACACACACACACACACACACACACACACACACACACACACACACACACACACACACGCACGCGCACAGGAGTTACCAAAAGGAGCTGTACACATTGGTTATCGTTTGACTTGGACAAATAGTAAGTAGACTAACCAAACATGCAATTAATGGCCATTCTTGCGAAAGTTCCAGATTTGACAATCATTTGAACTAGCGTTTCGGCAAACAATTTACGAATAATAACGGGATAGAAGGCGAGCATATGACGCAGGCTATTAACTTTCCAGAGCCATGTAGGCGGTGTACGAAGTCGCAAATATTCGCTTGATTGTCACAGCATTGCATTTACTGTGTATGGTCCATCAAACCGTAATTACTGTAGAAACATCATTTATAGTCACATGTGCCAATTATCAAAGACGTTCAACTCTAATTCAGGGTGAAGGCAACCGTTTGTGAGTGAAGTCTTTCATACATAAAAGAAAAGCGTCACAATTGCGTCTAAATTATTGATTGGTCTCTGCGAATGTGTATATTGTAGTGGTGCTTACCTCTGTCGATTATTTTAGGCAGGAACAATCAGCAATCACAACCTGTAATACAGGCAGACGTCTCTACGCTACTCTGCCCTCATGCTTGCATTTCAACAACATTGATATTGTTGATAAGAAAACGTTCATCGTGTCGTGACTGATTGAGAACGACACATGTATGAACACGTGATACAATGCGTTAACTGTAAGTGTGTTTAGTGGTTGTCCTTGTGTAGGACGGGGGACATAATGTAGGTATGCGACTCACTGTGCATTCACCGTATCGTAACGAATTACAGAAACCGATACGAGTGTAGTACACGTCGTGTTCAATTATCACGTTACAGTGACATTTTCTATTTATGTGGTTTGTAAATATAATTTGTATATGCGTGCGTTGGTGCGTACGTGTGTGTGTGTGTGTGTGTGTGTGTGTGTGTGTGTGTGTGTGCGTGTACGCGAGCTCGGGTCTATGTGCCATTGTACGTGGCATATGTGTTACGTATTTGTGCGTGTGGGTGAGTGATCCTATTTTTGTGTATGTACCTGAACCTGGAAATGCTATACTTACAGTTAGTTGTTACTATTTTATGATTTGTTAGTTAACAATGTTGCTACTGCTGTAAATGCATGCTTTGGAAATTACAATTGTGTTGTTGTTATTTTTTCAGATCAGGAATAAGTAGCCGTAGAACAATGTCCCGGGTTCTACATTTAAACACCCGCCTTAAATTAACCGCACCCAAACGGTATCAGTCCTGATACCGTTTCACTGTATCAGGACTGTTGTTCTGTAATAAGACACCACAAACACGTAGGCCGCCTTACATTGGCCTACTCGGGTTACTCGCGTAACTCTAACGTGGTATCCGGTTCATGGTAATTTACACTGAGGACTATAAGAAATAGCGGTGCGTTACTGAAATATATACCGGATCTAACAGGACATTAATTGTAATGAGCATTACGTAGTCGTGGGAACTTGTAACAGCGAACCTAGTAACTCGACCATATCACTCGTATTGATCAACCGGCAGCGACAGTGATTGTTAAGTCCCTTTAGCGTTGATGGTATCGTGAGTCAACGACTAAAGTCGTGTTTATCTATATACGAACTGCACCGAGTCACGATCTACTGTGGTTTGCCTCAACAATTAGTTCCTCGTCCAACTCGAATCCATTTATTTTATAATCCACAACACACCATAATGCTAAGTTGTCATGTTTCGCGCTGATAACCCTCGATGCAATGCCATTTTGTCGATCAACCTGTTAAAACAAGCGATATGTCCGTGTTGTTCCTGACAGCATACATACTCCGTTTCGTTGTTCACCAAAACTAAACTTTGCACTGCCACTTGTCAAAGTCGCATCGGCTTGTTACTCGCCTCAGCATTTCGGCTTCCGGCTTACCAAGTTTACAAGCACGTTCAGTTCTATCTTGAAAATGTTGGCCCTTATCGTTGCAACCGAAATTTAGCTATTTCTGAACGAAAATAGGGAATGTTCGTTTCCCCATACGAAGCCATTTTAGCACGTGTAACACAGACAGCGCCATCTGGCGATTATTTTAAATATAAAATATATAGATCTGCGGTAACATTGGCTACGTCACACCGCAGTCAAAATGGCGCGACTTACGAACTTCGATAGAATAGGTGGTCACCTTTTTTATTACTAAACCACTGCCGTTAAAAATGTGATTACCGTTCAAAATAGTTAGTTTTTATTAACTCTTTCACGTGCATAGCATGTAACTTCTTCATTTTGGTTTCCTTTAAAACAAACAATATGTCCGTGCAGTTTCTGTTCGCTTTTGAATAGAACACATTCATTTGTTGGATGGATGGATTTATTTAATATAAAATGTAAACACATTGTACAGATATACGTAAGATATAAATACAAAGTTCATTAAATATAGGGATGACACAAAAAAGTGCAAGCACTTATTTCCATTGTGGTCCCTGAAGCTATTTGCAACACCAACGTCGATTTATCCATAATAAATACAGAGAAATACGAAATCGGCGAATATTAGCTTTAAGACACACAGAAACAGGCAGGAGGCTGCCAGGTTGTTGACGGACAGAGGTGGGCCTACGCCGCGGGAGACTGGGACGCAGACTGCGAGTGCCAGGACCGAGGTACTCGGTGAGCGAAGACCTACTCCGTGTAGCGGCTGCATTCGCCAGGTGGCGACGTCGTTTCATACCTACTCCGTCAGGGGCCGCCACGTTGAAAGCAGAAGAGAAAAAGGCGACGGGACGCTACAAATTTTGTTTACAATATCGTTTCACATTGAACTGATGACGAAATTAACTGCAATCACAATTTAACCGTAACCAATATATGCTTCGCTGCTAAGCTGTCTTCAGCTAGTAACATATTATTTGTAATGAATAAAGTTACAGTGTTCTGTACGCAAAATATTACGATGCATTTTAGGGGATGGTCGCACAAAGTGGGCCCCTCAACCAAACTGGGGGCC
>JAODUO010000744.1:0-7500 GCA_025642075.2 Ridgeia piscesae | reverse complement strand
TACTACTACTACTACTACTACTACTACTACTACTACTACTACTACTACTACTACTACTACTACTACTACTACTACTACTACTACTACTGCTGCTACTACTACTACTACTGACTACTACTACTACTACTACTACTTACTACTACTACTGCTGCTGCTGCTACTACTACTACTACTACTACTACTACTACTACTACTACTACTACTACTACTACTACTACTACTACTACTACTACTACTACTACTACTACTACTACTACTACTACTACTAATAATATAATATTTACTACTACTGCTACTGCTACTATTACTACTATAATACTACTTCTACTACTACTACTACTACTAGAACTACTACTACTACTACTACTACTACTACTACTACTACTACTACTACTACTACTACTACTACTACTACTACTATTACTATTACTACTACTACTACTACTATTATTATTATTATTATTATTATTATTATTATACTTGTTTTGCGCATAAATCGGTGAAAAAATCAGAGGTGCATCAATTCAAAAGGGTTAATAAATCACACAATCAGTAAACACTTCCGTTGTCATCAGATTGATTGATACGCCATGGAGCTATGGTGGATAGGCAAGATTGTAGAGGCATGTTTTTAAATGACGGCGAAATTAATCAATATTTTCAACTGACCGAACACTAGAAGGAAGCATATTCCAAAGTGTAGGTGAAACTACAGAACAAGCCCAAATCCCAATATTGGTATTGATTTTACCATCTGATTGTAATTGTGTAGCCGATCTTTCATCACGTAAGATACATCTATCGGCAGTGCTGCATCGTAGGCGCAATTGTTGTCTGCCGTGCACACATACAACTACACGTGAAGTAACGACCATAATCACTAGAATATATTACGTCTTGCACGCACGGTACACCCGTAATGTAATAATGAACATTGAAGCACTTGCAATCATTGTTGTCGACATAACAAATGCGTGTTTCGCTGACGGATCCATGCCGATTGACAGTCGGTGTCTTAGCACGCCCACAAGTGCTGGTTACAGACGTGATATCCTGACAGGACGACGTGATATCCTGACAGGACGACGTGATATCCTGACAGGACCACGAGTAACACGGCGGTGGTTGAATGAGTAATATTAATTCTGACATTTATGCAAATAACATCCATGCGTTGCAAACGGATAAACAAAAGCGTTTTTAATGGTATGTGCAACAATTGAATCCATTAACCTTCGTAAGCAGTCGGATTTTATCTCAAGGACGTAACATATACAATGGCAATGTCTTTATTAGTTCTCTATCCTTGTTGAAATATTAAAAATACAATATGTTAAGTGATGGTGATATAATATTTATTTTATAGTTCGTCCTATTGTTATGCCTTTATGGCTTTTGTGGTGGAGGGATGTTTCTTTTATACACTGAACAGATCATTTTAGGAACTCATTGATTGCACAAAGCATAAGCTTGGCTGAACCAAAGCTTCGTTAGACTTCTGGACAGAATGTGGTGTTTGTTTCTTCCTCTGTCAATATACCCCATCATTTAGCATATATATATTTAAATTAAAGCAAGTAGAGTGTACGTATGTTTTTTTCGCTGCAATCTGTCTTACAAATCGTACTCAAAGGTTTGTAAGAACAATATCTTGTGAGTGTACATACTTTGATATTCATTGATGACGATGTGTGACCGCTAAATTTAGAACGTATCAAACCAATACGAATATGTATAGTTGCACAATTCGTTCTCCTTGAATTGTTAAAACAATTTGTTCACAGCCGACATCACACGTATTCAGAACTTACATGCTTTACCATACATCTATATTTTGTTTACAATGTTGATTGAATGTTTCTGCGATTTGTTAATGAAATAAACAAATGAGCATATCATGATTGCAATGTGAATAAACATATTTGAGCGTTTCCAACTTCACTGCTGTTTCGTGTGTGTCATATCGTGCTGAGTGTAAATATTACGTTAATGCCGCTTTTTTTCACTCAGCTCTACGTAATGTGTGCATATCGTACGCAATCAATCGTAAATAAAAACGTCGTCTACCAGAACTGTAAATATATAATTCACAACTCATCCATTTCGGCCGAATACTTTTTATTATCACTGGTTCACTGACCACGTCAATGTCATACAATATGTCAAGACAATTCACCGTGTTACAAGAGATCATACTGTGTTGAAGACAGTTCACATGTTAAGTGAAGTAATTACATGTACAGTTGCCATGTTTCCATTCTATGTTTGCAAAGATCACTGGACATTAGTACCAAGCCAAATATCGAATGCAGAACTATTTTCGTCGAATGAGGAACAGTAATTCTATCACGAGAGGTAGTTACAGGTAGGTAGTCAGTTACTGCCAGTTGATAACATTAACAGACGCCGCCTTGCATTCGTTGACTGGCACTGTCGTGACCCTTGGCGGACAAGCAGAAAACCACTTGCGCCACCTGGCGAGTGCAGTTTCTATCGTTTGGACTTGAGCCAGATCTTTCCGTATTTGCACTTGGCGTAGGCACCAAGGGGGGAGTCCAGATTACCAAACTGCCAACGGCCTCTGACCCATCCCCACACTGCAACGCCGTTGTTTCCATAGGCCACGCATCCCCACCGAAACCATCTGACCCTGCCGCGAGCGTAGTACTGGCAGTCACACACAGGACATCGCCTTGAATATTTCCTCGGACGTTTAGCACTTTTGTATTTGTTCGCTTTGCAGGTGTATGCAGCATGTGGCGCTGGGCATCTGCGTGCTGCAACACATGTAAGCTTCCACTTGGAACATGTGGTTTGCGATATTATGTGCTCTGTCTTGACATATACATACATTCAAATACAACTTAAAAATGAAGAATATATATATATATATGGTGAATAAATAATTGTTTTGTCTATAACGTTGACGTTGTGAAACTGAAAGAATTTATGAAATGTTTCCTCTTCCACGATAGGGAACTACTGAAGCATATTGCAACACGAATATTTACAAAAATAATTATAGAGCTTAGTATAATTATACACACATAAATAGTCACAAAGGTACAATACCTCTCTTGGAACGAGCATCATCAACTGCAAATAAGCAAACGTGATATATCAGGAACTGACATGAGACATGGGTTAGCTAGGCAATAGGAATGTGTTAGGTAACGCTGCTTAATTGTTATACATTAATACGTGGATTACGGTGAACATTAAATATCTCTTTACTGCCCTTTGCTAGTATATATTTTAAACATACACCACAACCATACACACAAACAAACACCACATGCACACGGAGATATGTATGAAATGTGATGTTTTGCCATCTCTCATAAATGAACATTAAGACACCTCAACAGCCGAGTAAGCAAGATTAGGGAGCATACCCTTGCAATCATTACAATACCAACACACATAGGTGTACGTGCACATAAACTTACATTCCGGTCAAACACCATTAGGCAATATCACACACCAGTATAAGCATATACAAACGTATACGCACGCACATGCTCACGGGCACAAACGAAAATGCGCTAATGTCTGAATTGACCACAATCACAAGCATCACCGCTCGCTCGCTCGCTCGCTCGCTCACTCTCTCTCTCTCTCTCTCTCTCTCTCTCTCTCTCTCTCTCTCTCTTCTCTCTCTCTCTCTCTCTCTCTCCCTCTCTCTCTCTCTCCCTCTCTCTCTCTTCCCTCTCTCTCCCCCTCTCTCTCTCCCCCTCTCTCTCTCCATCTCTCTCCATCTTTAAATATTTCATACACAAACACGCACACTCGCGCACACGCGCACACGCGCACACACGCACGCATATACATGTGTACATACACATATACATGCATTCACAAACACTCACCGAACGTTTCTTCGTTGTCTTCATTCACGGATACACTTGGTTCACCCGGTTCTTCCTGTTGATAAGATAACAAATCTATCGTTACGAATCTTGTAGCAGTTTGAGAGTTTTAATATTGTTTTGGCTAACAGCATAAAACACAAACCACTTTGCTTTTGTATGTACGGTACATGGCGACACTATTGAAAACAATGGATGTCGACACGGACCGGTGCCAAGTCCCACCTATCTACGATGACCTTCTAACCCGGGGACACCATTTTCGTCTGAACAATATTATTTGTTGTTTACGAAGCAAATGTTTCGAGAGAAAAAGTAAATCGGATGAGAAATACGTAATATGAATAATTATGTTACCATTTATGATACCAATACATGCTTTCTGAAATTATATGAGCGGGAATATTTTAGTGATCAAACAGTCTTCATTCTCTTTATACGAGCACACTACACCATTTGTTAGGCGAGAAAACAGAATGTTAGCATGGATACTTACTTCATCCGCTGCGTAAGCTGCTACAAACGCCAACGCCAGGAAGGCGAAAAGTAAGACGACACTCGCACGCATTGTCTCTACAAGGCGCCTCTGTAAGAGACAAATTATATGATTTATAGAGAATTCACTAATTGTCATTCATCTACGGACAACTTTGGACATAATAACTTCATATTAAAGTGAAACAAAAGATACTTTACGGCGCATAATCACACCATTATCGATGTCCTGTCGTTTGTGAAACACTCCTATCTAGGCAATAATATCAACAAATGTCAAATCTACTTACCTGATTCAGAAACAAGAAAGGCTTTGTTCAGATGTCGAGTCTTGCTCTGTTGGTGTCGGCGCAGACCCTCTCTTTATATAGCTACTAACACTGGCGGACGTGCTGTGTCTACGTGATCCAAATCTCGAACCAGAACACGTAACAAACCTTTTTTGTCAAAATGCATACGTGACCCGTGTCACAATTACAAAAATATTGCTACAAAAATCACATTATAATGAATTATTGATTTTTTGTCACATACGTTATCCAAAAAGAGACCGTTTGGAGCGACATAAAATAAAGTTTGGTTGAGTGCGTGCGTCATCGACTTGATCTTGTGCTTCGGATGAAGGACGAAGAAAGTCCCATGAAAATCTCTCAACATGTGTTGTTTCGTAAACCCTTGTTTTGAATAGTGACAAAGATATGCTTGATTAGGTTTGACGTGAATCGGGTAAGAACCTATAACTTAGACTGGCTGACAGGCGTTGCACAATTATCCTATTTGTCTACCTTTTAAAATTGCAAGTGATTTATGTCGAATATTTTAAAGATACGATGTCATTGTTAAAGACTTACCTACCTTTTATTACATACTTGTAAAGTGTATTTCAATATATATCCAACAGTACATTACTTGCTACATATAGTTCATGGAAACATGTTTTGTACTGATTAATGACAAATAGCTGCCGACACAGGCGCCATATTTTCAACGCTACGTCTTTGACATGTTAAACATGCTGTACATGTTGAACGTGCTCACCGCGAGCTTCAGCAAGTTTGTGCTTCAGCGAATACGGTACAGTGTGTTTCTATAATTAGTTCCCTTTCTGGAATCTTTGGCCGCTGATCTACCTATTGGAGATGTCTCGATGATTCAGTGTAGCTTTCAGTGGACACATTATAACGACCAGAGACATTACATTAAACCATACTGGACATAAAGTTCGGCCAGCTTGAAATATTGTGTCGAGTGGCGACAACAGTGTCTCGGCAAACGCTTTATGTCGAATGGTGGTCGCTGTTACACTGTTTCATCTACGGACCTACACATAGCCCAAGTACGTCATCGTTTTAGCTGCCATTATAGGTTTTTTTTATAAACATCTGGGTCAAGTTTAAAAAAGTAATTGAGTTTTCAGACCGTAATGGCAGAGGGAACGCATCTTCGAAAAAAAGAGCGGCAGTAAGAATTATTGCAGTCATTGCAAAAATGCACACCAACAGAGCAGCAAGACGCCCGGTTGTCACACCTGTATGCTTGCCAAAAGGGTAAATTGCAGAGGTAGCTGTTGCTTCACATGTGTACGTATAATAATGTAAACGTGTTTGGTGTGAATTTACTGTTGTAGAAAGGAAAAACCAAAGCTGACTGTAGACTATTTTCTGTCGTAATTTATGTAGTGGTAGTCCAGCTTCTGCACTAGCTGAGATGTATGTATAAGTAGTCAATATAAAAGATATATAAAAAGGCTGTCTTAACCAATTGTTATCGCCACTGTATTATATTGTGTCTGAAAGCATGGTCTGAGAGAGTATACGTTTTAATTATCTGCCCGGTTTCTGCCCCGTTTACCTTTATGCTGTAGTATGGTGTATTGTTGATCTCTTATTAGTTACAAAATCAATCACATGCATTAGTCATCGTGAAAAAATACATTTACACCTGATTTGTTTTTATATGTTTATGGATATTCTACATACCACCATACTATAATTATAATATAATATACATGAAAATACACACACATTATATATATATATATATTATATATATATATATATATATATATATATATATATAAAATAATATATATATATATATATATAAAATAACATATAAAGTTTTAAAAATACAACATGACATTATTTGAAACAAATTTGTCTAGCTTTTATGTACAGTAACATCTGCCTTGGACGACCACTTTCCTAGGCACGGAATTTTTATTTCCTGGAATGAAAAAGCACCAGCCCGAAAACCCCCAACACAAATTGTTCACGCGACCGTTGTTTTCACCTGCTAACAGCGACCGGAACTTGCTTCGTCGCCGGTTTTGAGTTCACTAATTACTTGTATCCTCGATGTATTTGATTGGTCGATTTATTTGAATTGTATATCAAAGTGCGCGAGGAAGATGGAGTCGACGAGGAGGAGATGCCGTCACAGCCGGCACTGGTGCCGCTCACATGTCAGCAGGCAGCTGAACATCTACGGGCACTGCGCGACTTCGGCTTGTTCACAAATCTGTCCCACTTCACTGCTTCAATTTGCCAGGCAGAAGAATTGTTTGAAACTGAACAATGCAGTAAAGGAAATTGCTTTTGGCAGACAACTATAGTCATAAATACATTAAGTATTAATGATCATTTATTTTTTGTTATACCGCTACAATGCTTGCCTGCCTGCCGCTATATATTATATACACATACGTGTACACATTCATAATTACACCGACATGATTTGTGTGCAAGCTGCTATAAGAAACCACGGTCTTGATTGACCGCTTTTGCAGGGCTGGAGGGGCGGTCGCCCAAGACAGGTTTGACTTAAGCCATCGCCATCTAATTAATGTTTTCAATGTATGTGGCGTGTTAGAAGTGTTCTTTTTACCAGCCTGTCATCATCATTTTCTACCAGAGAGCCAAACAAAAGAAATGGGGTGAGACAACTTTGCTGACTACTTTAATGGAGAATATATCGTGTTTGTCCAACATTTGCGAGCCTTTCCACAATACAATACGTTTGACTTTAGCAGTAGTTGTTTTTGTTTATAGTGAGATGAAAACTTTGAAGTTGTTCAATCAATAAAGTAAGAAAATAATTTTATATATATATATATATATATATATATATATATATA
>JAODUO010000743.1:420000-436942 GCA_025642075.2 Ridgeia piscesae | reverse complement strand
TCAACTGTTGGTGCCTGTGTCCTTGTAGTTCCCAGTGATCATTGCAGATGTCAACTGTTGGTGCCTGTGTCCTTGTAGTTCCCAGTGATCATTGCAGATGTCATCTGTTGGTGCCTGTATCCTTGTAGTTCCCAGTGATCATTGCAGATGTCAACTGTTGGTGCCTGTGTCCTTGTAGTTCCCAGTGATCATTGCAGATGTCATCTGTTGGTGCCTGTGTCCTTGTAGTTCCCAGTGATCATTGCAATGTCAACTGTTGGTGCCTGTGTCTTGACTGAGAGGTGTAGGTTGCAGGAGTGGGCTGTTGTGACCTGAGAGGTGTAGGTTGGGCAGCAGTGAGCTGCTGTGTGACCTGAGAGGTGTAGGTTGGGTAGAGTGGGCTGTTGTGTGACCTGAGAGGTGTAGGTTGGGCAGAGTGCTGTTGTGTGACCTGAGAGGTGTAGGTTGGGCAGCAGTGAGCTGCTGTGTGACCTGAGAGGTGTAGGGTGGGCAGGAGTGGGCTGCTGTGTGACGAGAGAGGTGTACGTTGGGCAGGAATGGGCGGCTGTGTGACGTGAGAGGTGTAGGTTGGGCAGGGGGCCGTCGGCCTTGCTGACGGCGACTTGGTTGTTGACTGTGTCCTTGCAGTTCCAGTGATCATTGAGATGTCATACTGTTGGTGCCTGTGTCCTTGTAGTTCCCAGTGATCATTGCAGATGTCAACTGTTGGTGCCTGTGTCCTTGTAGTTCCCAGTGATCATTGCAGATGTCAACTGTTGGTGCCTGTGTCCTTGTAGTTCCCAGTGATCATTGCAGATGTCATCTGTTGGTGCCTGTGTCCTTGTAGTTCCCAGTGATCATTGCAGATGTCATCTGTTGGTGCCTGTGTCCTTGTAGTTCCCAGTGATCATTGCAGATGTCAACTGTTGGTGCCTGTGTCCTTGTAGTTCCCAGTGATCATTGCAGATGTCAACTGTTGGTGCCTGTGTCCTTGTAGTTCCCAGTGATCATTGCAGATGTCAACTGTTGGTGCCTGTGTCCTTGTAGTTCCCAGTGATCATTGCAGATGTCAACTGTTGGTGCCTGTGTCCTTGTAGTTCCCAGTGATCATTGCAGATGTCAACTGTTGGTGCTGTGTCCTTGTAGTTCCCAGTGATCATTGCAGATGTCAACTGTTGGTGCCTGTGTCCTTGTAGTTCCCAGTGATCATTGCAGATGTCAACTGTTGGTGCCTGTGTCCTTGTAGTTCCCAGTGATCATTGCAGATGTCAACTGTTGGTGCCTGTGTCCTTGTAGTTCCCAGTGATCATTGCAGATGTCAACTGTTGGTGCCTGTGTCCTTGTAGTTCCCAGTGATCATTGCAGATGTCAACTGTTGGTGCCTGTGTCCTTGTAGTTCCCAGTGATCATTGCAGATGTCAACTGTTGGTGCCTGTGTCCTTGTAGTTCCCAGTGATCATTGCAGATGTCAACTGTTGGTGCTTGTGTCCTTGTAGTTCCCAGTGATCATTGCAGATGTCAACTGTTGGTGCTTGTGTCCTTGTAGTTCCCAGTGATCATTGCAGATGTCAACTGTTGGTGCTTGTGTCCTTGTAGTTCCCAGTGATCATTGCAGATGTCAACTGTTGGTGCCTGTGTCCTTGTAGTTCCCAGTGATCATTGCAGATGTCAACTGTTGGTGCCTGTGTCCTTGTAGTTCCCAGTGATCATTGCAGATGTCAACTGTTGGTGCTTGTGTCCTTGTAGTTCCCAGTGATCTTGCAATGTCAACTGTTGGTGCCTGTGTCCTTGTAGTTCCCAGTGATCATTGCAGATGTCAACTGTTGGTGCCTGTGTCCTTGTAGTTCCCAGTGATCATTGCAGATGTCAACTGTTGGTGCCTGTGTCCTTGTAGTTCCCAGTGATCATTGCAGATGTCAACTGTTGGTGCCTGTGTCCTTGTAGTTCCCAGTGATCATTGCAGATGTCAACTGTTGGTGCCTGTGTCCTTGTAGTTCCCAGTGATCATTGCAGATGTCAACTGTTGGTGCCTGTGTCCTTGTAGTTCCCAGTGATCATTGCAGATGTCAACTGTTGGTGCCTGTGTCCTTGTAGTTCCCAGTGATCATTGCAGATGTCAACTGTTGGTGCTTGTGTCCTTGTAGTTCCCAGTGATCATTGCAGATGTCAACTGTTGGTGCTTGTGTCCTTGTAGTTCCCAGTGATCATTGCAGATGTCATCTGTTGGTGCCTGTGTCCTTGTAGTTCCCAGTGATCATTGCAGATGTCAACTGTTGGTGCCTGTGTCCTTGTAGTTCCCAGTGATCATTGCAGATGTCAACTGTTGGTGCTTGTGTCCTTGTAATTCCCAGTGATCATTGCAGATGTCAACTGTTGGTGCTTGTGTCCTTGCAATTCCCAGTGATCAATGCAGATGTCAACTGTTGGCGCTTGTGTCCTTGTAGTTCCCAGTGATCGTTGCAAATGTCAACTGTTGGTGCCTGTGTCCTTGTAGTTCCCAGTGATCATTGCAATGTCAACTGTTGTGTGCGGGCCACGTCAGTACCCAGAGAAGGTAAGAGGTTGATGTAGGAGTATGGGGCAGGGGAAGAAAGAGGGTGGAATGGGATACAAACACGAACACATGTACATGCTCTCACACACGCATATATACACGCACACATACACACACGCACACATACACACACATGAATATAGATACATGCAAGCATGCACACTCAAATGCATGCACGCATACACATGCACACACACGGATATGCTCACATCAGCACAAATGTTCACACATACACACACGCATTACTGTGATCAACATTCAATGCGCACACCAACCACCATATGCACACAAACACAAACAAACAAACAAACACACACACACACACACACACACACACACACACACACACACACACACACACACACACACACACACACACACACTCACACATTCACATACATTCTCATTGTAATTGTCAACAAGCAATGGACTCCATATTAAAACCAATCGTAGTAAACAACCCAAACGAGGAAAGAGACATTTGAAAATGCTAGATCGACATTCAAATAAAAACTATTTGAGTGTTATTTCATTTTTATTATTTATCTCAAGCTCAAGAAATTATATAAATTTTCGCAACATAACCGAATGGGTGACAGTCAAGACACCTGAATTTTTTTCTTCATGTTGGTGATAAGAAGTTACGAGGAACTTAATGACTTTAATGTTATTGCATTTCTGAGTGAGCTCTAGTACAAGACGTGTGCAGGTAGGATATATGTGAAAGTCATTTGTCTTGCTTAGGTCATTCCAAAGTACATCTCACTCTTAGAAAACCACAAGAAATGGTAAGTGAGTTGTTAGCGTTGCTACCCAAAAATAGATTGTAGTTGGCAAATTGTTAAAATAAAACGTTACATGTAAATACATGTTTCAACATGTAAATACATGTTTCGAAAACAAGATTGATTTGAATGGTAACTGTTTTGGCAAATGTTTATATGTATAACATTACTGGTGTCTAGTGGTTGCTAATGTAATGTTACTAGTAGCTAGACGTTAATAACGTAACATTACTGGTACCTGAAGGTTAATAATGTAACGTTATTGGTACCTGAAGGTTAATAATGTAACGTTACTGGTACCTGAAGGTTAATAATGTAACATTACTGGTACCTGAAGGTTAATAATGTAACGTTATTGGTACATTGTTTTTCTTAGCAGCAACATAGTTTTACTTATATAAAGCACCTGATATAAAGAACATGTCATTTTCTGAAGAAATCTGGTTTTGTTACAGCTATATAACTGTATAATTTCACGACTGTTTGGAACACCTAGCATGTGTTAATGACAACAGTTGTTTGACAAATCTGCTTTTAATGTCGAGTTCTTTGGGTTTTTATTATTATACTACTATTATGAGTTTAATGAGTAACTATTTATTTAGTAACATGTTACAGATATTGATTTGTTTAAATTTCACATTTATTTAATGTATTTGGTTTACAAATGGTGTTATCTTAGTCTCATTTAATTTATTTATAATAAAAAAATGGTATAGTCACAATTATATCACATTTTATTATATTCGTATATACATAACTTATATTGTTTTATTGAAGAATATATAAGCACTGGTAGTACACAGCGGCACACTCCGGAGACTAGTATTAAATAGAGACTGTAAACAAAACCGATATTTCAACTTTATGTAATGACGTTTCAGTTACATCCACGGTGATGGAAGCGTCACTCGCAACTTCCTGTATGTTGCTGATGCAGTCGAAGCTTTTGACAAGATCTTGCACCAGGGGGAGCCAGGGGAGGTCTACAACGTGGGGACGGACTTTCACTTGTCGGTTATCGAACTTGCAAAATATCTCATTAGGAAAGTAAGTTGGGGCATTTTGTTGTGCACTAAGGAAAGTTGCCTGTTGTTTGTTGCAAAAATAAGAACATATAGATCAAAAATTAAGATCAGATAGATCAAAAATAAGATCAGACTCAGTAGCTGTCGCTACTGAGTCTGATCACCCGCTCTCTACGTTCTTCCATGTACTTCCGTCTCAAAGGAGATACCGTTGTATAAAATGTAAAACATCTCGCTATAGCAGGAGTTTTGTGCCGGTGGCCATTAGAATGTTGAATGCTAAATGAGTCATATTGATGTCACCCAGTTGAATTGTTCTTGTAGTGGATACATCAGGAAATTCATTTGCATTTTGTTGAGACCATCCCATATATTTTAGATGTGATCATGAGTTGTAAAATGCATATCCTTTTAAGGACAATAAAGTAAAGTGAAAGTGAAAGTGAAAGTATATATAGTGTTAAAGGGGTTATAATATTAACAAAAATCTATTTATTGTCCATCCATAAAAATGAATGTACACTTTGCACTTAGGACGGTGCATAATAATACAATATAAACCACGATATATATATATATATATATATATATATATATATATATATATATATATATACATATAATAAAATCTAATATATATACATATAATAAAAAAGTATGTCAATATGTAACGGTGGCTGTTAGTAGTTAGTATATATATAACAAATATTAGAATTCTGGACGGACATTCCAGTAGCAAAAAGTAATAAGTTCAATTATCAAATATTGGAATAAATATGCTAACGCACTAGGACAATATTATAAGATAAATAAATACGTATTTTATATTATAATAAAACATTCAAATATGATGATTCATTTAAAATGTCATAACGACCTGTCTCGGGTGATGTCACGTGTCACAAATATCTGATATGTATTGGTCGTATTCGTGATGCATAGATGATGACTTCGTATTTAACAATATCTGATAAGGCGTTTATGTTAAAATGTAACAACTTTCAGATTCAAACATGTAGTCTTTAAGATGTATCCGTGCTAAACAAACTACAAAACCTACCCTTAACTTGACGATGTAGCTGACGTATGCCCGGAGTGATGAAGACGTCGGAAAGTTCATTGAGTACGTTGCCGATCGACCTTGCAATGACCTTCGCTACTTAGTGGACTCAAGTAAACTCCACGACCTTGGATGGGCACCGCAGGTCAAGTGGGAGGATGGAATCGACGAGACAAGTAAGTCAACGATACACATGAGTTATCTAGAGTGACAGTGAAATAGAGACATTATCTGGTTTTTTACAGAACACGTTATCTATAAAACAGAGTTGTTTGAGATTATAATGAACCTACAACATGGAGTGGACTCATCACTTTATTTAATTTATTTACATAAGGCGTTTATCTCTGTGATCACGATCATCGCTGTTCAGTTGGATTACTGTCGTGGTACTGCGTGCGCAGCGTAAACCGGATACCACGTTAGGGTTACGCGAGTAACCCAAATAGGCCAATCGAAGTCGGCCATAGTTGCCGGTTTGCCTCTGTCGGAATAATCTCGCTTAACCGACTGTCGGTCGGCTGCAGAACTACGACGAGAAGGCAGTCTGGCTTTGGAATATTATCCGTGTGGAGCAAGACAATGCTGCCATCTCACGGATACTGTTTAATCTTGCCGTAATTCCTATTTTATAAACAACTAGGAATTTGTATTTATATTTATTTTTCTGTTAGTATAAGTTTAATTATTAATTTAGAATAGCATTATATGATTTAAAAAGTATCGTTATTTAATTTGTTATTTCAAATTCGGCCTCAGAACCAATCAGCGTCTCTACCCTAACCTGGGGTAAGGCCGCCCTGGCGGATACAACTGCAGCTCATTAATTTCCCAGGCACAGTTGAGGGTCTTAAAAGTGTTGGCACCTCACAGATCCTGGGAAACCGAGGCTACTGTCGGTAATGTTTACAAAGTCTATTATCGCATGCATTTTTTACTTGAGTGTCACTGGCTCTATTTTGCAATCAGTTACAAACAATTAAGCAAATCACGAAAAAAATCAAAGGGGCGATATTCCATGATTAGCGCTATTGCTATGCTGATGCATCAGAATAAACGGCTAAATAGAACACGTGCCTCCACCTAGCGGATAATTGTGTGTAAACACGATTTCAATACCAGACACTGTCAAAGCCTCTGGATGGGCATATCGTACTGAAATTGTTAAAAATTGAAGCCTGAGTAAATTATTGTTTGCTGACATTTCAATGACAACTGCTTAAATCGACATTGTATTTTCAGTTTCCTGGTACAGCCAGATCAAAGAGGCCAACATCTGGACTGGGGTGGAGGAAGCCCTTATGCCTCACCCTGTGGGGGCGTTCTGTCCCACGACACCCTATCATGATGACAACAGCATACCTCACCCCATTACCATGGCAACGGGTGATGTCATCAATGAGGAGGAGATGTAGTTGTGCTACAGATGCGGCCCGAATATCATGATGTCGAATACATCTGCATCCGGATTTATCTTATCTCACAATGCAATGCAATAATGCCGCCAGCTGAATTTTACATAAACTCTGTTACTTTCTGTTACATTTACTTGTTTTATTTCGGAAATACACATAATTATGTTGTACAAATAATATTATATGCAGATTAACTCGATCAACATTGAATACCAATTACAAATGTAATGTGCTAAATCCAATATGACAAGGATGGAAATTTGAAGGATTTTTTAATGGCAAAAAGCGCAAAATCTCATGCTACGTTGGTACACTTGGATGTCGTGATAATTATTCTCATTTCTGGGAAACAGACGCTGGTGGGCCATTGTGCAAGCATATGTATTTTGGTGCTTAAATTACAGAGGAATCTACTCAGAAGGTCGTTGTTGCAAGGTGATGATACGGTCGTTATAGGCGCGTTGTTATTGCTGATTTCCAAATACCTTCGTAAATTTGTATATATACTATCACAAGGGCTGGTACCGTACACGTACTTGCATATTTCACTGATGCAAATATTTTAAAAAGTATTCCGATGCAAATACGTCTTCCAACTGGGGCAAATACTTTGAAAAGTATTGATTGCAGTACAAGTGGTCTGCCAAGTATTTATGCCATCGAACGAATACAGTATTTGTGAATATTAGCACAGGATTTAGGAATACAGTGCAAATATTAATTTTAACTCACGCATGTGACGTAAATATAAAAGAAATCACAAGTGGAGTTAATTCTTGCCATTAGGACATGTTTAGAAAACTATACTTATTATGGTTTTCACGTGACTATGTTACCACCTAGACGGTTTACATAATATATAAATATAATATGAATCTCGATAGATAGGGTGTTTTCAGCAAACTCAATATCGATGATAGTGTAATTGCAATGACTATTTAAAACGCCAATTCTTCTATGGGCCTACCTATACGGCATTGTTGTTACATAAATATGAGCAGTTTTTTCTTCAAAACCAAGTTGTACAAAATGTCCCCGTGTGATTGACTGGCCTAAGAACAGTTGCAGTTGATTGTTTTAATGTTGTGATCTGTTAATTTACAGCCCTTAAAACATAATTATATTTTATAGAATATAAACATTCAAGATAACAAATGGAAAATAAAAACTGAGATAAAAAGTTAACAACGAAAAATTGTCATTTATGTTTATTTTGTCTCAATATAAGTTTAATTTGAATTGTTTTTTATAATATAATATTATCGGATAAAAACGGCATCCTTGCTTAAATTGTTATTTCAAATTCGACCAGAGAACCAACCAGCATCTCTCCCCTATTCTGTGGTAAGTTCGCGCTGGCGGTAGCATTGATACAACATTAATTCCCCAGGCGTCTGTGTAACTGAGACTACCTGTAATTAGGCTGCACCATTTCTTGGTTTATTCTTTACATATTCATGCAATGATATTTATTGTTACACTTTTCGTAGTGTAGTAAATGCATGCAATTTACATGTTTATAGAAATACTTTTGGAGCACAAATCCCAGATAGCATGCAAACGTTAATGTAAGGTTAGCATTTAGCTAGGACCGTTTGATTACAGTTACTGTTAGATTTGTAACGTTGCCGTGACGTTTGGTTTTGGTTAGCATTTATAGTGTTTCACCACAAACGTTGCCGGAACGTTAGGGTTTGGCTTGATTTTAAATGTTTTCTGGATTGATATGAAACGTTTTGATTTCTAACATTGTAGGAATGTTAATTTTTGGTTTGAGTATAAACGGTTTGATCTCTAACGTTACGTGAACATTATGTATTCGTTTGAATTCAAATGGTTTTATATCTCAAGTTACTGGAACGTTATTTTTTGTTTGGATTTAAACTGGTTGATGTCTAACGCTCCCGGAACTTTAGCTTCTAGTTTGATGTGAAACGGTTTTATATGTATCTTGCAAGAACGTCAGTTTATATTTGATTTTAAAATGTTTCACCTCTACCGTTGCCGGAACGTTGGTATGTAACGTTGTTGGAACGTAAACGTTTGATTTGAGTTTAAACGTTTGTATGTCTAACATTACCGGAACGGTAGTTTTTGGTTTGATTATAAACATTTGGATCTGTAACGTTGTATGAACGTTAATTATTGGTTTAAATTTATTTAAACAGTTATATCTGTAATGTTTCCGTAACGTTATTTTTGTTGATGTGTAGCATTCCCGGAACTTTAATTTCTGGTTTGGTATGAAACGGTTTTATATGTATCCTTGCCAGAGCGTTAGTTTTGATTTGAATTTAAGATGTTTCATCTCTAACGTTGCCGGGACGTTAGTTGTTGATTTCATTTTAAATGCTTTGATTTCTTTCTTGATATGATGACAGGCAGACCAGTGCTAGGGAGTAGTGCTATGGAATACCAGAATAGCCTGGTGGCAGCTTGCAACCTGACTAAAGAACAAAGGGAATATTGACCCATTGTCAAGGTCAATTAAGTGCTAATCCATCCTCTGGCCCTGAGCAAACCAAAGTTGTGGTCACTGCAAGGGCCATGGGAACACCTGCTGTTAAGTGTCTTCATCAGTAATTAGCACTGTTTGTGGTGAAGTTGCAGTGAGGGTAATAAGTTTGGCAGGTATTACGTGTGATCTTGAAATATAAATTTTGATACTAGTCTGACAATGTATTTGAAACAGTATTTGAAAGTATTTGAAAAAGTCAAATACTTTAGGAAAGTATTTAGATACAAATACTTTTAATTCCTAAACATCAAATAAAAATACCAAAAAAAGTATTTAAATACTTTCATCAAATACAAATGGATTTGACCCCAAGTCTGGTTCGTACACACAAACCCTGTAGAACGGAGTCCCGAAAACTCGTTAAAAGGTGTCACACTGAAACGTTTTTCCCGACGATTTCGTGACAGGATTGATTTCAAACCGTTTCATTTTTTATAAATGTTTGATCTCTAACGTAAACGGAACGTTAGAATATTGATTGATTTCAACCAGTTTGATTTCTAACGGTTTTGGAACGTTAGTTTCTGGTTTGAGTTGAAATAGTTTGTTCTCCAGTGTTCCCGGAACGAGGTTCTGATTTAATTTGAAACATGTTGATTTCTATAACGTCCCGAGAACGTTAGCTGTTGGTTGTATTTGAAATGTGTTGATCTCTAAGATGTCATGGAATGTTACTTTCTAGCTTGATTTGTAAACGTTTGATGTCAAACGTCACAGGAACGTTACTTTTTGGTTTCATTTCAAATGGTCTGATCTCTACCGTTACTGTACGTTAGTTTCTGGTTTATTTTTGAACGGTTTTATCCGTAATGTCCCAAGCTTTGGTTTGATCTGAAACATAGCTTGAACGTGTCGTGAGTGCACGCATATATACGCACAATCAAAGAAGAATATTATTAATAGTTCGTAAAAATCATGATTACCAATAATGAGAGTGGTGATGTCGAGTATAATGGTGATGACAATTGATGGCATTGACAATGAATATGACGAAGGGATCGAAGACTGTAATGTATCTTACTGTGAATATGGTATAATACAAATAAAGACGACGACGAAGAAGGTATATGACGTTATAGTCACGTTTGAGATTATTATGGTGATGATGATAAATGTGAATAGGACGTTTCACAGTGACGTCACACGCCGAGTCACGTGGTCGTCTGCGGCGACTGGTTGGCAGAAGAGAGAAGTTGGCGGCCATTTACTTTGTGTTTACGCTTTACAGTAGTGCGAATAAACAATTCTGGTGATGTCGTGTGTTGTTGTGGGGTGTACTAGTCGACGTGTGGATAGTTCGTTGTCATTTCACCGCATTCCCAAGAGAAACGACGACAACTTTGGCTGAATGCGATCAAGCGCAAACATTCGGCTCCGTCTCCAATCAACAACGACCGAGTTTGTGGATGACATTTCATTTCAAGTTTTGAACCGTTTTAATTATTAGCACAAAACGTTACTAGTCATGAGTACTGGTGGCAGCTATATAAACATAATTTACTGCAAAACAGACTTTGACCTTTGTTATACTGGTCGCGTGTAGGACTGGTTGCTGGCTGGCTGGCGCAAGCTGTCAATGTCAGTACCGACTGGCGTATGCGTAGCTGGCAGACACACTGCATTACTAGGCCGGGACCTGGACCCGGAACCAGTAAATTAGGCCTTACAGGATATTTCGATGTTGAATATATATATTACATTTGAATGTAAGCGTCTAGTTAATTGTATGCCTTCATCGAGGCTCGACTGAACATTCCTGGCGTAATTGTAACGGCTAATTGTCAATATCGCCGGCGAACGTTAGATTTGGGATCATTTTGACAGCTGTCTTGCATAAAATAGGGATCTGGCAACTTGTCAGCGCCATCACCGTACC
The DNA here is from genome assembly GCA_025642075.2 of Ridgeia piscesae. Lineage (NCBI taxonomy): Eukaryota > Metazoa > Annelida > Polychaeta > Sabellida > Siboglinidae > Ridgeia > Ridgeia piscesae. Next base: position 425,727 of record JAODUO010000743.1, on the reverse strand, counting down.
CTAGTTTCTTTCAATACCAATCTCTCGCGCTGACATCTAAAGAATTAACGTACAACGAATATTGGCAATTCATAATTGCAGCGTTACAACCAGCCTTTGTTGGTTTGGCTGGTTGGCAGCTCGGCGTGTTTTGCCAACCAGTGCAATGCGCATGTGCGAAAGTGACGTCACGTGTTAGTAAACACGAAACGTCCTATAGGAAAAGGTTGATAAGATATTGATAACATTGACTAGACGACCATGATGATGAAGTAAATTACGGGGGCTCAATATTTCAAAATATTTCCAATTAAAAGCTCTACGTAGAGTACTGTCTGCGGAATGTCGTGTGTTTCGACGTCATTGTCAATATGACTATGTCATTTACAATATTGTCTTTGGATGTCAATACATTCTGCATACGTTTTAAAAAACAATTTGAAAATATTCATCGCTTAACATCACTCACTCGCTCGCTCGCTCACTCACTCACTCACTCACTCACTCACTCACTCACTCACTCACTCAACTCACTAATTCACTCACTCACTCACTCACTCACTAATTTATTCACTCACTGTCTCTGTCACACACTATCTCTCTCATAAACAACACACATACATACACCCATACACACATATACACATACACACACACTCACTCATTCACTCACTCACTCACTCATTCAGTCACTCACTAATTCACTCACTCACTCATTAATTTATTCACTCACTGTCTCTGTCACACATTATCTCTCTCATAAACACACACACACACACACACACACACACACACACACACACACACACACACACACACACACACACACACACACACATATATACACGCACATTTTATGGGTTATGATTAGGGTTAATGTCACTGCTTGTGTTTACCCGTGTGTGTGTGTGTGTGTGTGTGTGTGTGTGCGTGCGTGCGTGCGTGCGTGCGTGCGTGCGTGTGTGCGTGTGTGGTGTGGGTGTTTTGTGTGTGTGTGTGTATGTGTGTGTTGTTGTGTGTGTTTGTGTTTTTGTGTGTGGGGGGGTGTTGGTGTTGACGTTGGTGTGGGTGGATGTATGTGTGTACTTGTTATATATGTGTGTGCGCGCGTGCGTGTGCGCGCGTGCGTGTGTTTGTGTAATAACACGATCATGTCATCACGTTTCTTTTACACCAACAAAGAACTGAATGTATAAGTTGAAGAATATGTGAGAATCATCTTGGTCATCCTGCAAATGGTAAACCTGCCAACGTTGCACCACAGACGCGACGGATTTTGTTATTATGGACAGCGTATTTCGTTTAGATGAAGCAGAGTGACCAGAAACCGAATGCGTTATTAGTAAATGATCGAAATGTGCCATATAAGGTCGTGCAACAAGTGAAATATTCCAAAGGAGAAAACTAAAAACTATTTAATCTCGTGGTGTTTCGAATATTGACAGACCGGTTAATGATGTTCACATATTTTAATACACAGTTTAAGTTTACTATCTTTTAAATATATTTTAACATATTTGTTATTATAAATGTATTTTTTTAATATGCATGCTTTAATTCTCTTACGTATTTTACCGTTTTATGATAGATTGAAATTATGTGGAATTATTGATTGTATTATGACTAGACATGTACAATACTCATAATTAACGTATCCTTATCTTATCTTATTTAAGTATCAACGACGTCAGTTGTTCGGTGTTTTCAAGTACTGTTGGATACAGTCGAGGGCGCACTTGTTGGCAGCGTCAACGCAAAATGGGTTTTCCGAGAGGAAGAACAGGATCTTTGTCATGACGTTGTAGATGCCACACGGGACCCATCGTTGTTGACACAGGTCCACGCAGGTGTCGACGTCAACGCGCACGGCAGGCTGAGTGTCTTCTACCCTCGTGGTCATGCTCACGCTCACGGCCACGCCCGTCACGAACTGTCGGTGGAACCGGAGAAGAACGTAACGAGTAGACACTTGGTACACGTGGTCTCATATGTTACATGTTATCACAAGCGCGTGGACACACACACAAACACACACGCTGCATGGCTGGCTGGCTGGCTGGCTGGCTGGCTGGCTGGCTGGCTGGCCGTCTGGCTGTCTGTCTGTCTGTCTGTCTGTCTGTCTGTCTGTCTGTCTGTCTGTCTGTCTGTCTGTCTGTCTGTCTGTCTGTCTGTCTGTCTGTCTGTCTGTCTGTCTGTCTGTCTGTCTGTCTGTCTGTCTGTCTGACTGCCTGTCTCTGTTTGTTTCTCTCTTGCTCTTCCACACTTTCTGCCTCCCTGCCTCTCTCTGTTCCCCTCTCACATTCTCTCGCTTTCGCTCTCGCTCTCGCTCTCGCTCTCGCTCTCGCTCTCGCTCTCACACCCCACACCACACACACACACACACACACACACACACACACACACACACACACACACACACACACACACACACACTCTCTCTCTCTCTCTCTCTCTCTCTCTCTCTCTCTCTCTATCTATGTGTTTCCATTCTTATGTGTCTAACACACACACACACACACACACACACACACACACACACACACACACACACACACACACACACACACACACACACACACACACACACACACACCTCTCACAGAAAAGGGGTCAGGGCACTATGGGATTTAACCAGGAGGAACCATTTTACAAATTGATCAGCAGCCTCACGCGGATGAAACCGTAACTACAGGATAAATAATCTTGCAAATGTAACAAGTCAAGTGTTGCATTACCATTTCAAGAAACATGGAAACGGCGGGAAATACTTGTCAGCAACATTATAGACATAGCAGTTATATTTGATTTGTAGTTATGTGAAAATAAATTCAATCCGTCTGAGGGCGCCGTAAGTTTACAAAATACCGTGAACTGGAAGGAGTCAACTTTATGATTCACCAGCTCAAATTCGCGGTGGTGTCTCAATCACGAAACGACATGTCAATTGTAATTGTGATCATTCAATGCACATAATGCCTAGTATATTATTTGACGACAAAGATAAGACTTCGACGGCAAGCCATGATAAGAGTTAGTACCTATAACGTCGTCATCCTCCACGGCATGATTACGTAATTTTTTCACTTGAGCGGTTTATGAACGCTATGAAAGATGCTAGAGAACTAGACCCAATCTGACGTCATAACAGGAACAACAACGTTGGTTGTTCAAAGAGGAAATTGCCGCACAGAATTTTGCACGAAAACTGTATTACTGGAAAATACATTATTACACACAACGTATGTTTATTTTCATGTCACAAACCAAACATTTCCGAAGTGGATATTGCTTGTCAGACAGATGGTTACATATTTCTGTATTTTATTGCCGAAATGCATGCAGTAAGCGACAACATTTTATATTACGTTGCTGGATGTCGCTTATTTTTATAATGTATGTACGAAATTAAGTAAATAAATTACGATCATTTGTCATTAAACGAGGGTGTCATCGCCTACGTTTTATTCTTCATTAATATTACATTCATCTTACTAATATATGCGCGTTGAAGCCTGCCAATTTGTGTTTAGTTGTTTTATTTATCTGGAAACAATGTTCGCAATTTTAAAGTTTCCGCCTACAATATGTTCAAACGGGCAACAAGACAACCAGTTTAAACAAACTGATTGACATTACCGCCGAGGGGAACACAATTAACCACAATACCATTGATATTTAACACTCCGACGTTCATGCCAACACACTTACAAATTACTGCTCGGCCAATTATCCGCAGAGGAGTTACCACCCTCCTTTTAATAGGCCGTTATTCTGTGAAACCTATACGCTTTTTCATGAAATGAAAGGCTGCTACAGTTTGAAAACTAAACTGAAAGAGTAGCAATAATTACTAAAAGGTAAGTTCTTATATAGCGTAGTAATCAATCATCAAGATTGCTCAAATAGCTTTACACTTCACCTCCCTGGCAAACCTATTCAGTCAGATACCATTTCAATTTCTCTGGGAAGCATTCAGCCATAATATGCTGAAATTAATGCGCGAGGACTGCTCGTACATATATTCACTACTAAAGACATGGCACAGTCTTCACTTGGATATCTATTTGACCAGATATTTCAATCAGATATCCTGATTGTGAAACAGCCCAAAAGGTGAATTAGAATGAAACCACTGACTGTAGGCCCTAGCTTATGGTGTCATTTTACCGATGCGTCAGTCACATACAGGAGCTTACCACTAGTAACGTCAGGGTCCTGGACATTTGGAGTAGTTATCAGGTTATGCACATTTACGGGCAAGCTGAAACAAAACATTAGTGACGTACTTAATAATGTTATTAGTAAATGAATTATAGGCGGGTTAAACATGCATCAAAATACCTTGCGACTGTTTAACACACACACACACACACACACACACACACACACACACACACACACACACACACACACACACACACACACACACACACACACACACACACACACACACACACACACACACACACACACACACACACACAATTAATGTCTTAATCACGCGCCTAAACGGGCGCGCTCTCGCACGCACACCTGCACACACGTTGATCTAGATGCAAATTTATTTTTATATCACCCAATCCATTACTTATTTGCTCACTCATTTTAAGAAATGCATACGTGCATTTTCTATGCGTTATATATATATATATATATATATATATGTACATGTATGTATATATATATTTGCATACTCATCTAAAGTTATGTATACTTGCATTGTATATGCGTGTTATATATATATATATTATATCAATAGCATATATGTACGTATATACACAATATTTATATTATTATAGATATATTGTATATATATATAACATATATATATATATATATATATATATATATATATATATATATATAGTATGTATATATATATATATATCAGGACAGAACTCACCTGTGGCACCGCGCGATACTCCGCCGAATATATATATCACCGACTGAGTCCGGCGGACGAACAACGTCTAAAGGTTTCTATCACTGATGGTCAGTACAAACTGGACCCACGTCTACGTGTTGACTCTTTCTCGTGCGTCACACTCAAGCATCTATGCTGGGACGTATGTAGGTACCCACTCGACGCGCAAATACACACGATTGCGGAAGGCAAACAAGCCACGTGCATATAATTATTACATAAATATGCACGTATAACAGCATGGTCGATTCAACGAGGAAGTTATTTAACATGTCCCATCGCATTGGTATTTAGACGACGATTCTGCCGACGTTTCGAAACTTTGACAATTAATTTCGCTCCCCCATAATTGCATGTTCTGTTGCCATATTGCATCTATTCGCATAACCCACATTTCACCACATAATATATTTATTTCACATATCAAATGTTCATCGATCAATCCATTTTATTTCCTCACGTGTAGTAAGTAACTTTCAGATATACGCCATACACTATAACAACATTCTAATCGTGTATCTCATGTCCATTTGAATAGTTGTAGAAAACTACACACGAATGTCTAACCTATGACATTAATAGGTCGATACGTTTTGTTGGTAGAAAAGTACATATAATTCGCTACGACGGAAGTAGTCCTATTGTTTGCGTTTTCTGTGAATGTGGACAATATTCCTTCTAAATTATTTAAAGCCCTGGTAATTAGGTTAAGAGGTGCCGAAATTGCTTCTGCAGACCAATTGTGGCATCCAGGTAAAATAATGTGTGTCACCTGTAGAGACTACAATTGTCGTCGTTTGGTCTTCGCCATCATTGTGCGAATT
>JAODUO010000743.1:402500-412500 GCA_025642075.2 Ridgeia piscesae | reverse complement strand
GTCATACATTGAGTCACGTTGTACCCACCAGTAACTCCCAATCCTTGTCATACATTGAGTCACGTTGTACCCACCAGTAACTCCCCGTCCTTGTCATACATTGAGTCATGTTGTACCCACCAGTAACTCCCCGTCCTTGTCATACATTGAGTCACGTTGTACCCACCAGTAACTCCCCGTCCTTGTCATACATTGAGTCATGTTGTACCCACCAGTAACTCCCCGTCCTTGTCATACATTGAGTCACGTTGTACCCACCAGTAACTCCCCGTCCTTGTCATACATTGAGTCACGTTGTACCCACCAGTAACTCCCCGTCCTTGTCATACATTGAGTCACGTTGTACCCACCAGAAACTCCCAATCCTTGTCATACATTGAGTCACGTTGTACCCACCAGTAACTCCCCGTCCTTGTCATACATTGAGTCACGTTGTACCCACCAGTAACTCCCCGTCCTTGTCATACACTGAGTCATGTTGTACCCACCAGTAACTCCCCGTCCTTGTCATACATTGAGTCACGTTGTACCCACCAGTAACTCCCCGTCCTTGTCATACATTGAGTCATGTTGTACCCACCAGTAACTCCCCGTCCTTGTCATACATTGAGTCACGTTGTACCCACCAGTAACTCCCCGCCCTTTGTCATACATTGAGTCACGTTGTACCCACCAGTAACTCCCCGTCCTTGTCATACATTGAGTCACGTTGTACCCACCAGTAACTCCCCGCCCTTTGTCATACATTGAGTCACGTTGTACCCACCAGAAACTCCCCGTCCTTGTCATACATTGAGTCATGTTGTACCCACCAGTAACTCCCCGCCCTTTGTCATACATTGAGTCACGTTGTACCCACCAGTAACTCCCCGTCCTTGTCATACATTGAGTCACGTTGTACCCACCAGTAACTCCCCGTCCTTGTCATACATTGAGTCATGTTGTACCCACCAGTAACTCCCCGTCCTTGTCATACGTTGAGTCACGTTGTACCCACCAGTAACTCCCCGTCCTTGTCATACATTGAGTCACGTTGTACCCACCAGAAACTCCCAATCCTTGTCATACATTGAGTCACGTTGTACCCACCAGTAACTCCCCGCCCTTTGTCATACATTGAGTCATGTTGTACCCACCAGTAACTCCCCGTCCTTGTCATACATTGAGTCACGTTGTACCCACCAGTAACTCCCCGTCCTTGTCATACATTGAGTCACGTTGTACCCACCAGTAACTCCCCGTCCTTGTCATACATTGAGTCACGTTGTACCCACCAGTAATTTTTCCCCTTTTCCCCTTGCCCCATACACTGAGTCATGTTGTACCCACCAGTAACTCCCCGTCCTTGTCATACATTGAGTCATGTTGTACCCACCAGTAACTCCCAATCCTTGTCATACATTGAGTCACGTTGTACCCACCAGTAACTCCCCGTCCTTGTCATACATTGAGTCATGTTGTACCCACCAGTAACTCCCCGTCCTTGTCATACATTGAGTCACGTTGTACCCACCAGTAACTCCCCGTCCTTGTCATACATTGAGTCATGTTGTACCCACCAGTAACTCCCCGTCCTTGTCATACATTGAGTCACGTTGTACCCACCAGTAACTCCCCGTCCTTGTCATACATTGAGTCATGTTGTACCCACCAGTAACTCCCCGTCCTTGTCATACGTTGAGTCACGTTGTACCCACCAGTAACTCCCCGTCCTTGTCATACATTGAGTCACGTTGTACCCACCAGAAACTCCCCGTCCTTGTCATACATTGAGTCACGTTGTACCCACCAGTAACTCCCCGTCCTTTGTCATACATTGAGTCACGTTGTACCCACCAGTAACTCCCCGTCCTTGTCATACATTGAGTCACGTTGTACCCACCAGTAACTCCCCGTCCTTGTCATACATTGAGTCACGTTGTACCCACCAGTAACTCCCCGTCCTTGTCATACATTGAGTCACGTTGTACCCACCAGTAACTCCCCGTCCTTGTCATACATTGAGTCACGTTGTACCCACCAGTAACTCCCCGTCCTTGTCATACATTGAGTCACGTTGTACCCACCAGTAACTCCCCGTCCTTGTCATACATTGAGTCATGTTGTACCCACCAGTAACTCCCCGTCCTTGTCATACACTGAGTCATGTTGTACCCACCAGTAACTCCCCGTCCTTGTCATACATTGAGTCACGTTGTACCCACCAGTAACTCCCCGTCCTTGTCATACATTGAGTCATGTTGTACCCACCAGTAACTCCCCGTCCTTGTCATACATTGAGTCACGTTGTACCCACCAGTAACTCCCCGTCCTTGTCATACATTGAGTCATGTTGTACCCACCAGTAACTCCCCGTCCTTGTCATACATTGAGTCATGTTGTACCCACCAGTAACTCCCCGTCCTTGTCATACATTGAGTCACGTTGTACCCACCAGTAACTCCCCGTCCTTGTCATACATTGAGTCATGTTGTACCCACCAGTAACTCCCCGTCCTTGTCATACATTGAGTCACGTTGTACCCACCAGTAACTCCCCGTCCTTGTCATACATTGAGTCATGTTGTACCCACCAGTAACTCCCCGTCCTTGTCATACATTGAGTCACGTTGTACCCACCAGTAACTCCCCGCCCTTTGTCATACATTGAGTCACGTTGTACCCACCAGTAACTCCCCGTCCTTGTCATACATTGAGTCACGTTGTACCCACCAGTAACTTCCCGTCCTTGTCATACATTGAGTCACGTTGTACCCACCAGTAACTCCCCGTCCTTGTCATACATTGAGTCACGTTGTACCCACCAGTAACTCCCCAATCCTTGTCATACATTGAGTCACGTTGTACCCACCAGTAACTCCCCGTCCTTGTCATACATTGAGTCATGTTGTACCCACCAGTAACTCCCCGTCCTTGTCATACATTGAGTCACGTTGTACCCACCAGTAACTCCCCGTCCTTGTCATACACTGAGTCATGTTGTACCCACCAGTAACTCCCCGTCCTTGTCATACATTGAGTCACGTTGTACCCACCAGTAACTCCCCGTCCTTGTCATACATTGAGTCACGTTGTACCCACCAGTAACTCCCCGTCCTTGTCATACATTGAGTCATGTTGTACCCACCAGTAACTCCCCGTCCTTGTCATACATTGAGTCACGTTGTACCCACCAGTAACTCCCCGTCCTTGTCATACATTGAGTCAGGTTGTACCCACCAGTAACTCCCCGTCCTTGTCATACATTGAGTCACGTTGTCCCCACCAGTAACTCCCCGTCCTTGTCATACATTGAGTCATGTTGTACCCACCAGTAATTTCCCCGTCCTTGTCAAAAACATTGAAGCCCCTTTTTTGGTTTTTTACCCACCAGTAACTCCCCGTCCTTGTCATACATTGAGTCATGTTGTACCCACCAGTAACTCCCCGTCCTTGTCATACATTGAGTCACGTTGTACCCACCAGTAACTCCCCGTCCTTGTCATACATTGAGTCACGTTGTACCCACCAGTAACTCCCCGTCCTTGTCATACATTGAGTCACGTTGTACCCACCAGTAACTCCCCGTCCTTGTCATACATTGAGTCATGTTGTACCCACCAGTAACTCCCCGTCCTTGTCATACATTGAGTCATGTTGTACCCACCAGTAACTCCCCGTCCTTGTCATACACTGAGTCAGGTTGTACCCACCAGTAACTCCCCGTCCTTGTCATACATTGAGTCACGTTGTACCACCAGTAACTCCCCGTCCTTGTCACACATTGAGTCATGTTGTACCCACCAGTAACTTCCCGTCCTTGTCACACATTGAGTCATGTTGTACCCACCAGTAACTCCCCGTCCTTGTCATACATTGAGTCACGTTGTACCCACCAGTAACTCCCCGTCCTTGTCATACATTGAGTCATGTTGTACCCACCAGTAACTCCCCGTCCTTGTCATACATTGAGTCATGTTGTACCCACCAGTAACTCCCCGTCCTTGTCATACATTGAGTCATGTTGTACCCACCAGTAACTCCCCGTCCTTGTCATACATTGAGTCATGTTGTACCCACCAGTAACTCCCCGTCCTTGTCATACATTGAGTCACGTTGTACCCACCAGTAACTCCCCGTCCTTGTCATACATTGAGTCACGTTGTACCCACCAGTAACTCCCCGTCCTTGTCGTACACAAGCGTGCCGTTGTGGATGTATCTTGTCGCGCGGCCTGTCAACAATAAGTTGGCGAGAGGCATCGTCACCTCTTCCATGTGACCAATCAGGTGAATTTTCGTCGTGCCTGCGTCTTTGTAGACCCTAAAATTGACGTCACGCAAACGTGTTAACCCGTCTTGGAACGGCTTCACTGACCATGTGATTGTGTGTAAATAATTTGGCAGTTGTGGGCACATGCATTTATAGGCATTGTAATGTGTTCAGCTATTGTGTGTGTGTGTATATATATATATATATATATATATATATATATATATATATACATATATATACATACATATATATATACATATATATATATATATATATATATATATATATATATATATACACACACAACTAGTTTCAAGGTGATTATCTACATTACGATGCCTATAAATGTCACTGATGCCCACACTGTCACAATCACTATATATATATATAATATAATATATATATATATATATATATATATATATATATATATATATATATATATATATATAATAAGATGTTTACTATGGCGACCGCGTTATTGTTGTAATTGGTAACATTATCATTGTTTGACCGAAGGCTGTTGTAATGACAATGAAAACGACAACAACATCGATAACAACAACGACAACAACAACGAGGACGACGGCGACGACGACGACGACGACGACAACGTCAACAACGACGAAACCACGACAACAACGGTGACAACTACGACAACGACGACAATGTCAACAACAACAAAATCAATAACGACAACAACGCCGTCAATGACGACGACGACGAGAAGATTATCACGACGACCGCGACAACTCGAGTTAGAGTAATTGAGCTCCTACTTCTGTGTGGTCCGGGACAGGACGACGCTGTAGACGAAGAGAATACAGCCACGTGCTCCGTCCTCTTCGAACTGCAACACAAGTGACGTCATCATGTGACGTCATCAGGAACATCCCAGCAGGAAGTAGACCCCAAGCGTCTAAACCCTCGATATATATCTGATAGATAATATAATGTGTGCATATTTTAGAGGTACTTTTTAATGTACATATCTTAGACATTAAGTTTGAGTTTTGCGTTGTTTAAAATAAAATACTGCATTTGTTAGTTTTAGTATCTGTGACTAATTTTAATGATTTTGTATATTTTTATTGGTATAACATTTATGAGCTGTTTTAATTATGGAATATATAAAGCGACCTTTGAAGAGCTTAGGAAGAAAAGGGCCTGTACAAATTGTTAAATTATTATTATATTCGTGTTTAGAAAATCAACACGTGTTAAACTACACCATTAATCTACTAGTAGTGATTTGCCGGTATTGTGTACGTTTTTGTTTGAAAACAGTCAACCCATAACAGTGCACATAATAAATATATGTAGTAGTAGTAGTAGAGTAAAATATGTCTGTAGCGGTCATTGGCAGCGCAATGTGGCAAGTTGTCGTTATGAAACAAGTCATGCGTGAATAACAGAAATTTATTCGGACTTTCAACAAAAGTGTCCGTTTTATACAGGTAACCGTCATAGGCAAAGCGTCACCTAGGCGGTTTGCTGTAACATTAAAACAATTGTTACAGCGTTGGCGCAGGGGATTAACATACAACGATCAAAGGTTGTCAATATCACACTCATGACTCTTTGTTAACTACTATAATTTGCACGCACAAATGAAACATTTATTTTGTTTTGCGTACACCTGATTTACCATTATTGACACACGTGCTAACCATACGTAAATGACAATTGGATGTGATTGTGTTTACGCGCCTGCGTGCTTGTGTGCGTGCGTACACGCCGTATGCGTATTGGTTGGAGTAAAGGTTGGAGTAAACATTTCTATTTGTGAACGATTCTGTGAGGACTGGATTTTGGGCATAGTCAATATCGGTAAGCCTAGTCTCGCTTAACCGACTGTCGGTTGGCTGCGGAACTACGCCGAGAAGACAGTCTGGTGAATCTCCCGGCTTTTGTTTGTTTATCCACGTGATCTATGCAATGCTGCCACCTCACGGACACAGGTTGATCGTATTTTTTATAAACAACTACAAATTTGTATCTCTATTTATTTTGTGTTAATATAAGTTTAATTTTTAATAGTTTTTATAATACAGCATTATTTGATAAAATGGTATCCTTATTTAATTTGTATGTTTTTCATGTCGGGCTAAACAATGCTGCCACCTCACGGATACTGGTTAATCCTGCCGTAATTCTTATTTTAATTAAGTTAATATAAGTTCAATGTTGAATACATTTCTTAGGATATCATTATCTTGTAAAAGTATATCGTTTTTTAATTTTTATTTCGTAGTTGGCCTGAGAGCCAATCAGCGTCTCTACCATAATCTGGGGTAAGGCCTAACAAATGCAGAGCCTTTCTTTCTTCAGGCGGAGTAGATGGGCTTAAAAGTGCTGCCACCTCACGGAGCCTGGGTAACCGAGGCTACGGTAAGCCATGGTAACACGTAGATTATACTTACAAATTGGACGTGTCGCCTCATAAACTGTTCCAGTTCATCGTACTTGGTGAATTCAAACAGTAAGAGCTGAAACACGTATCCGAATATCGCACAAAACATCAAATAACAAATCGAACGGGGTCAATACAATTAGCGAAAACATATTATATTATGTTATGTTATAATATATTATATATCATATCATGTTATAATGGTTATAATTATATTATAATGAGTGCGTTACTAAAATAATTAATTAATTAAATAACATTGCATCATAGGTTATACTTACAAATTGAATATTAATGACACACATGCTAATTGTTTGCCTACACAGATCAGATTTAATCTTTTCCTCAATACCTCAAACACATGTTTTTGCGATTTTAAGGTAAATGACGAAAACAAACACTTGATTCCCAGGCCGGATAGGCTGACAATAGAACAGGTAATTTAGTAAAAGCCTAATGTATCAAAACACATATCAAATGTCCCAGTAACAAAGAGGGTAGCAAACCCGATGAAATGAGTAAATATTGTTTATATTGCACACAGACTTTGTTTAAAACAGAAAGAAAACAAACGGGCGACAAGTGAACATGAACACTGGAACGACGTCGTCAAGATGACAGCAAGGTCGTCAGGATGGTACTGACCTGCTCATTAAGGTCGTCAGGATGGTACTGACCTGCTCATTAAGGTCGTCAGGATGGTACTGACCTGCTTATTAAGGTCATCAGGATGGTACTGACCTTTTCATTAAGGTCGTCAGGGTGGTACTGACCTTCTCAGCAAGGTCGTCAAGATGGTACTGACCTGCTTATTGAGGTCGTCAGGATGGTACTGACCTTTTCATTAAGGTCGTCAGGGTGGTACTGACCTTCTCAGCAAGGTCGTCAGGATGGTACTGACCTTTTCATTAAGGTCGTCAGGATGGTACTGACCTTTTCATTAAGGTCGTCAGGGTGGTACTGACCTACTCTTTAAAATTATATTGATCTGCTCGGTGAGGCCAATCACGATGGCACTGACCGTCTTCTCTTTGAGACCACCAGGATGGTACTGACCTTTTCATTAAGGCCAATCAAGATGGCACTGACCTTCTCATTAAGGCTGTCAGGATGACATTGACTTTCTTATTAAGGCTGTCAGGATCGTACTGCCCTTATCATTAAGGCTATGAGAATGGTACATACCTTCTCACTAATGCCGTCAGGATGGTATTGACCTTCTCATTAAGGCCATCAATATGGTACTGACCTTTTCATTAAGGCCATCAATATGGTACTGACCTTATCATTAAGGCCACCAGGATGGTATTGACCTTGTCATTAAGACCATCAGGGTGTATAGACCTTCTCATTAAGGCTGACAGGATGGCATTGACCTTCTCAAAAAAGCAATCAAATTGGTACTGACCTTCTCACTAAGGCCACCGGTTTGGTACTGACCTTCTCAGTGAGGCCGTCATGGTGGTAGTGGGGCGTGGGGTCGAACAGTTCGGAGTCCTGCGGCAGACATACGTAGCAGCGGCCGAGCTCCTGACCGGCCCGCCACAGGATGTGACTGAGAGCGTAGACCAACGCCATCTTGCGCTCACTGCCACTCGGCTGTAGCGCGCTGGAAGAGACGACGCGGAGTTTTGATCGGGAGAAATTGTATTAAAGGAAAGGGGCCAGCTCCTCTGCCCAGAATTGGCCAAACATTAATTTTAACGGGGAGGTATGTTGGTTAGAACGTGGGAACGTAACAAGGTATTGCGGTTACCTGTGTTCTTCTCGGGATTATTACCAATCAAGGCTGTTTTGAAACTGGATGTGTTGACGGCCGTTGATACGTCATGCAGGCGGATACTTACACGTTGCTAACATTGTTCCAAGCATAATAAAGTAACACTTTGGTAAGCAGTAAACCTCCAACGTGTTGTAGTCATAAGAACGTCATATTGAATGAAAAGAATTCACCCAAGAACTGGCACCTTTGCTGTAGAGTTTACAGCAGTTAAACAATGATACAAAACAAATTGTATTCAGGCATCGTAATCGTGTATTACTGTTTATTTTACTGTAACGTAATCGAGCGTGTGCTTGATTAAATAACGCACGCACATATTCACACGCACACCTGTCAGTCATGCTTTCACTGTTGTGTACATGGCAGCACGTGACATAGTTCAAAATACAACGTTGATGAGTCTACGTAACAACACTGGCACATATAGCGTTATGACGTTTTATTCATCAACTTATATGTCCTGTCTGTCTGTGTATCTGTCTGTCTGTCTGTCTGTCAGTCAGTCAGTCAGTCAGTCAGTCAGTCAGTCAGTCAGTCAGTCAGTCAGTCAGTCAGTCAGTCAGTCAGTCAGTCAGTCAGTCAGTCAGTCAGTCAGTCAGTCAGTCAGTCAGTCAGCCTGCCTGCCTGCCTGCCTGCCTGCCTGCCTGCCTGCCTGCCTGCCTGCCTGCCTGCCTGCATGCCTGCCTGCCTGCCTGCCTGCCTGCCTGCCTGCCTGCCTGCCTGCCTGCCTGCCTGCCTGCCTGCCTGCCTGCCTGCCTGCCTGCCTGCCTGCCTGCCTGCCTGCCTGTCTGCCTGTCTGCATGTCTGTCTGACTGTCTGTCTGTCTGTCTGTGTGTCTGTCTGTCTGTCTGTCTGTCTGTCTGTCTGGTGGTCTGTCTGTCTGTCTGTACTGCCTTCCTTGGCCACCGGTTTGGTACTGACCTTCCAGTGGGCCGTCATGCCTGCCTGTGGGGCGGGGGTCGAACAGTTCGGAGTCCTGCGGCAGACACACGTAGCAGCGGCCGAGCTCCTGACCGGCCCGCCACAGGATGTGACTGAGAGCGTAGACCAACGCCATCTTGCGCTCACTTCCGCTCGGCTGTAGCGCGCTGGAAGAGACGACGCAGAGTTTTGGTCGGGAGAAATTGTATTAAAGGAAAGGGACCAGCTCCTCTGCCCAGAATTGGCCAAACATTAATTTTAACGGGGAGGTATGTTGGTTAGAACGTGGGAACGTAACAAGGTATTGCGGTTACCTGTGTTCTTCTCGGGGTTATTACTAATCAAGTCTGTTTTGAAACTGGATGTGTTGACGGCCGTTGATACGTCATGCCGGCGGATAGTTACACATTGCAAACATTGTTCCAAGCATAATAAAGTAACACTTTGGTAACCAGTAAACCTCCAACGTGTTGTAGTCATAAGAACGTAATATAGAATGAAAAGAATATACCCAAGAACTGGCCGCTTCGCTTTACAGGTTACAGCAGTTAAAGAATGATACAAAACAAATTGTATTCAGGCATCGTAATCGTGTATTACTATTTATTTTAATGTAACGTAATCGAGCGT
>JAODUO010000743.1:345000-395000 GCA_025642075.2 Ridgeia piscesae | reverse complement strand
GACGATTTGAGAGAAAACAGTGTAATTGTGTTTCCGTAGTTAATTTTATCTATAAATATAAATGGGTGATAATTTTGAAATTTCGGTATAAATGGGTGTTTAAAATTAAAACAAAACTGAAAAACCTCCTGCGAAAAAACGGTGTATATTAATGTTGTTTACATTTATAAAACACAAAAATGATACCGTCAACATTAAAAGGAAAACGACAATCAAAGGGGCACATATAAATGTTCACTATTGTATCGTTACTCTCGCCTTGGTATCCCTGTCTTAAGGGTGGGGTTTATCGTAGTTATCATCGTCTTTTTCTTCGTCTTTTCTTTCCTAACTTTTCTCTCACTGCGTTCTCTATCAACAGTCTCCAACTGCTTCTATGTATTGCTGTTGTTCTCCATTCTCCTCACACTATATCCTGATCACTCTTAACCCAATTCTCCCGTCGCATTCTCCTTTTCCTCACCTCCTTTCCCTCTACTTTCAGGGCATCTTATCTCTCGCCATTTTTCATCTCTTTCTCTCCACATAATCAGCCCGTTTTTCAACATACTCCTCATCAATTTCTATCTCAAAACTTTCCTTCACTTCTACCTTCTCTCTCACTCTCAGTTTGCTCCCATGATTTTTTTTCTCCAGTTGTTTACGCAAACCTATACTTTCACCAATTGCATTTTGTATAGTTTAGTCTGATACGGCCTTGGACATCGACTATGAAATGATCGAATGTTGCCTGAACTCTAGGCCCCTACGAGTGCTAGTTAATGAAGTCACGGTCATTGGTTACGCTGAAAGAAAGGCGATCTGAGCACGACGCTTTGATGGCGACGGAGCGGAAGTGAACTCGAAATGTCAACGCAAATGTTCTCCGCTGTCAATGCGTGAATGGCGAAATGACCAGGTTCGCATTGCGTTGCTAAGGCCCATTGATAATATGGCCAGTTTCTGCTGCATACGAGTCGAAACCACCGTGATCCACAATTGATTTAGTGATATATAGAAGACCGTAAATAACATATTTTGACCGATAGCGTTGCCACTACAAACGCAAATCAACTGATTGCGCTTTTGGCGTTCCAGCTGTGAGTAGGCCCTATAAGTGTGTATTTAGTGTAAGCGATGACAAACAGACTGAGGAGTCAACCGACAAAGGTAAAAGCAAGATTTTTAAATAACGATGTTGTAAGATACATCTTTTCCGACTATCGGAAAGAAACACACATCAAACCTATCATAAACCTTGGAATCTCTATTATTAATACATGTTGTCGTTTCATTCAACAAACTTCAATGTTCTCCGAAATCTACTGCCACATGGTCATCATTTACATTCCGCCATGTTTCCAGCAAGGTATGCACATGTCAGTGTTTCCCCTGAGTAAAAATGATGGGCGAGATGGTAGGATGGGCTGAGCGAGCACCGAAGGCAAGATGCGCTGCACTGTGGATCCGGGGGCATGGCCATCCAGAACTATTTTTTAAACTACCTTCAAATTGGTGCATTCTGAAGGGTGTTCTAAGCTATTCCCTGAGATATAGAGAGGAAACAAATGCATAACTTCAAGGTAGCAGCATGTTTGTTGCAACAACTTTTTCTGGTCCTCTTTGTGTTTAATTGTGTTACTGCACAGGGTGTCATCAGCAAACAGTCGGATTTTTCTTCAATGTCTATGAGTAGGTCATTGACTACGAGGTAGCAATTTTTGGATATTTGGAGAGAGGTGGCTTATAAAAATCAGCGAGGTGGCCACCTCGCTCATCACATAGCAGGGGGAACACTGCATCACCAGCATATGCATATCTCGACCATGACCTTAAAAACGCCACCACAATCATAGCAGCCGCCAATACATAAAACCATGCAGTGTACCCGATATCCACATGGGAGATACCATCAGCTGCATTTACACAAACCGCACATCAGCACACCATCATTACCAGCCTTCTAGTGTATCGCCTATGTTGAACGGCGCACGGAGGTAGAGCGTCGGACACTCGACTAAGAGGATCAGGGTTCGACCCCTGTGCTGCGGTGTTAACGCATTGGGCAAGTTTTGTTTTCTATCTACATTGCTCCAGTTCACTCAGCTGTATAAACGAGTACCTGGCTATAGACAAGTGGTGGGTACGTGTAGCAGCAGCCTTCGCGCATTAATTGCAGCATGTGGCTGGATGCTTCCCAGAAAAGTTGAGATGGTGTTTGATTGAACAGGTCTGCCAGGGAAGTAAAGCGTAAAGCGCTTTGAGCAATCCTGAGGATTGTATACTGCGCTACATAAGAACGTACCTTTACTTTTTTACTTTTTACACAACCTCTAAAGTTACATATAAATGTAGGCCCTGTACTATGTAGTGCATTGATGTTAACGAGCTGTTGCTTTTGTTTTCTTCTTTTTCGTTGTTTCTTACTAAATGGTAAGTTCTTATATCCATTTGTCAGGACGGCTCAAAGCGCTTTAACACACTCTACGTCACTGGTCTGTTCAAATAAACACCATCTCTTCTTCTCTCGGAAGCATCCAGTCACACTGCAACTAATTCGAGAATGCTGCTCGTCAAATACAACAAGTGAACAGGAGCAATGTAGAGTGAGCAAACTTGTCCAAGGTTTCATGTGGCAGCATAGGATTCGAACCCGGTCCTCTTAGTAGATAGTCTGAAGTTCTACTCTAAAGCCACTGTACTGTACTTACCACCTTTATACACTTTCGTTTTGACTGTTTTAATGTCACGCACCGCACAAAATACAGTTTAGTTGTGAACAGCTATAAAGGATTTAAGCATTGTATACATAACCATTTAATATGCATTATTGCCGGTTGACATAATATGCATACCAGTAGTAAAAATTAATACAAGTCCACTTTGAATACAGTATATGTTCTTCAAGTAGCCAAGTAGCCATTGTCGTTAACAAATATAATTCAAATTGCGTTCGAAGATAAGTTTGTTTCGTATTCGATTAGGTCGGCTTCGCTTCGTACCATGCATGATTCATCATGCTGTGAGATCGACTGACGTTTCTGGGTGGAAAAGGAAAGGCAATTTTCGGGTCTGTATATCGAAAGGAGTTTATAGGGACTAACCGTTGACAACGGAGCACACGTCTCGTCTGCCATTTTCATTCATGGTCCGGTCCCGAAAGACTCGACCGAGTTATTTCTTCTTCCGCATACGAGCGTAACTGCCAAAGCACAAACCTCCGATGAACATTTTATAAGTTTCCACCGAACAAAATCCAACTAGAAGGTGGGAACTATTATGCAAATAAGTGATTATTGTCGAAATGTTTGCGCATTGCACTAGTCTTGACTATATATATATATATGAAGTTACCTTCAAAACAGATAGATCGGAATTTACTGAGATGTACCAGCCACAGACTGTAGTGGTTGGGGGAGAGATATCAAACGTCATGCCTGTGGACTCGGGAGTCCCGCAGGGATCAGTCGTCGGCCCGTGTCTCTTCCTTCTGTACATCAATGACCTACTCATAGACATTGAAGAAAAATCCGACTGTTTGCTGATGACACCCTATGCAGTAACACCATTAAACACAAAGAGGACCAGAAAAAAGCTGCACAAAGATCTTGACTCCTTCACCACATGGGAGAAACAGTGGTCCATGAGCTTCCATCCACAGAAATGCTACACGTTGAGTGCCACCCGAAAGAAAGAAAATAATTGTACCGTCATATCATCTACACGGACACAACCTGCAAAACGTCAGCACAGCAAAATACCTTTGCGTAAACATAGAGAACAACCTGAATTGGGGACTCCACATAGACACCGTCACCAATAAAGACACTCGGCATCCTCAGGAGAAATCTAAAAATCGGAAACAAGAAATCAAAAGAAACAGCATATAAAGCCTTTGTCCCCCCAATCATGGAATACTCGGCCACTGTCTGGGATCCCCACTCTGCAAACAACATGAAAACAATAGAAAAAGTTCAACGCCGAGCAGCAAGATGGATTACAAATACACACCACCAGACACCCTGCGTCAACCCCATCATCGACTCTCTTGCCTGGCCCACACTCCAACAACGCCGTAAAAAACTCGACTTGAAATGTTTTACAAATTTCACCACCACCTCGATCGTCACCATTGATTCTGCATGAATACCTACCACAGCCAACAAAAACCAGATCAAGCCACAGATCGAAAGAACAACACACACAGCTACAACATCCCCTACGGCAGCACACAGTACATACATATGTCATTCTTCCCCCGGACCATCAATGGAATAGCCTGCCCCAGGTAATAGTGGCAGCCAAGTCCCTGGACTGTTTCAAGTCCAGGCTTGCTGCCCACATGTAACCAGACAGACCACCCCTCCCCTTCCCCCTCTCCTCTTATGTCTACCCCCTCTACTATGCCACACACCCTTTCACTACATTTCAGTAATGTCTACTGCAACCTCCACAAATCAGCATAATCATCTCAACATTGATGTTGGCTGATTAATAGAAGAAGAAGAAGGCAAATTAATTAATATACAGTTATAACGGCACCCTTGAGGTGGGTCCGAATTCTACACAAGAGCCAGTTTATTATCTGATAAAATGTTATCCTTATTAAAAAAAAAATATTTCAAATTCGGCCTGAGAGCAATCAGCGTCTCTATACCCTCTCTGGGGTGAAGACGCGCTGGCTTCCATAAACGCAGAACATAATTTTCGCATGCAGTAGGGAGGGCTCAAAGGTGCTGCCACCTCACGGAGTTTGGGTAATCAACGCTACTCCAGAGACGGCAAAATATCCCATGATGCCACACAAACATGGCGGAAAATGGGCTTGTGTCGGCATCGTAGGGTAAACATCCCGACAAAATTCTGTACAGTACAACACCGCCAGGACAATGACGCTTACTGATCGGATCATACGTACATTCAAAAGGGGGTTAACAAACCCCGGGGTTTTACTTGCAGTCGTCTTGTTTATTCTCATATATCAGTATTTCTATGCCGGTAGAGTATGGGTGATATATGAACGTGTCAAAGTACGATTACAGCTTCGATTGAGCGGACGCTATGACCAGGTGCTGTTCGACGTTATTCAACGTTTCAGATGTATTTACTGTGTGTAAATGTCCGTGAAATAAGTGTGTCATTGATTTGGTTAACAAATCGCATCCCCTTTATTTAGCGAATGTTCCATGGCTCCGGTTCGCGCAGGTGCCGAAGGCGATGCCACGGATTATAGTCAGAATTCCCCAGTGCCTCAATGCCCCACTACCTGAATACACCAAATCCCGAAATTACCGAATAGCCGCAATGGTCCAACGATCTAGTTGTAATATTCCAATGGCAATACACCACTTTGGATCGGAATTCCTAGTGACTGTACTATTGTCAAACCTATGACTATGATCAGTATGACGATATAATTTAATGTAGATATATAAAAAAATATATATATTAAAGGGAATCCATATTAAATGCATAATTAATATAGAAATGATGTTTCGTAGACTTTCTTGAAAGTAACACACGTCTTAAATAAGTTACCTATTGTGTATGATTTTATAACATATAACCTATAATGTTTTACATGATGAGATAAATTACTATTTATTAATTAACAATTAACCGTCCGACCAGGTCATTATCACCAATGTGGGGCATTCATACAAAAAGTAGAGCATTCTGACCACCCTGTTGGTGCATTGCGATTAATTGGTTGGTGCATTTTGACCTAGCAGTTGGTGCATTGCGATGGTACATTCAGAATTTTAGTCGTAATGCCCCTCTGCCTGAATGCCCCACGACCGGAATGCCCCAAACCTAGTCACAATGCACCAATTGCAAAGTTGCAATGCTCCAACCGTGAAGTCGCAATGCTCCAACAGTATATTCGCAATGCACCACTTTTGGTCGGAAAGCCTCTGTGATTTTACTATTGTCAAAACATGTTAAAACACTACATTTCATTAGTGTCAAATGTATGTATATAATATATAATGAAATTATAGATATTACAACATTACATATTGAATACATAATGAATATAAAAATTAAGTTTCTTTGATTTTCTGTAGATTATTGAAAGTATAACTGAATTTATGTTTTGTCTCAGTGCGATTGTATAACCCATCATGAAAATTAATATCAATTAACAAATTTAGTAATTAACAGTCATTTAGCAACAGCCTAAAAGGTATCCTGCTCATGCGTCAGGGTTACTTGTTTATATTACTTTAATTGTATATATGTTGATTTCATTAAAATGTCACTTTTTAAATCACTTATGTTCAACTGTGCTAAAATATCCAGCAAAGGTGTTAGATTTTACATATAGAACGAGCAAATTAAGCATTCAATAATCTAACAAAAAATATGTTAGTATTATATAAAATGTGTTATATATATATATATATATTATATATATTATATATATATATATGTATATATATATATATATATTGATTGCCACAAAAAGCAAGTACAACTGGAACGCATGGCGATAATATAACCATTGTTATCCTAACATATTATAATAGATAAATAGTAATTTTAGTATATATAATGTATATATATATATATAAATATAAGTACTACTGGAACACATAATTTTCCCCTAAAAACCGACTATCAGGAAAGTGGAGCATTGCGACCACCATATTCCAAAATGTAGCTGCCTTGCGACTTTGCGATTGGGGCATTGCGACTAGGCAGTAGGGGTATTGCGACTGAGGCATTCAGGCAGAGGGGCATTCTGACCATATCCCAACATTCAGGCACAGGTGCATTCAGACCATATCCCAAATCCCTGATGCTGCGACTAGCCCCTCATTCTGTAGAACTAGGCTCTAATCAGGTCTGTGTATTGTGGATGAGTTGTATATGTTTTGTCCCAAGTGACTCCTGTCCCCAAAAAATTTGGACAACATATGTAATAAAAGGTAACACATAATGTTTAAAAATGTGCAAATATTCCATAAAATGTGCCTAGATGAGTGCTAATATTTACCATGTTAAGTCTTAAGTGCAAAAAATTAGAGAATTTAAATTAATTAAAAAGTTGTCATCTAGGACATATATTACTTAGGACATAAAGTCCATGGTCACCGTAGGTTGTGTGTCTGCAGTGATGCTGTAAAGGTAAGTTCTTATATAGCGCAATATCCAATCCTCAGGATTGCTCAAAGGTGTCAAAGTGCTTTAGACTTTACTTACCTGACAGACCTGTTCAATCAGACACCATCTCGGCTTCTCTGGGAAGCATCGAGCCATATGCTACAATTATGCGCGATGGCTGCTCATACTCATTAAATTGAGTGAACTGGAGCAATGTAGAGTGAAAAAACTTGCTCATGGTTTTAACACCACAGCACAGGATTCCAACCCGGTTCCGCTTAGTTGAGAGTACAAAGCTCTACCCCTGAGCTACTGTGCTCTACACAATAATATGTTGGGACCTTTTCATGAGTTACCTAATTTAAAGTTGCATGGCGGCTTTGAACACATCAGGAGTGCAGTGAGTGTTGAGAGTCAATAGCCACAGTTGGCATAGTGCAGAATACAAAGTAGAAAGCAATGTCAACAGTAAATTAAAGCTGAACAATAAATTATGCACACAGTTCATTCAATAAATATCTGCTATCTCACCCAAGTGCAAGTCTAAAGAGTTATCTGCAGATTGGTCCCAAAGTTAGTAAATTAATTAATTTTGGATAATTATACACTACAATATATCTTGTATATTTTATATGTATTTCAGTATTTATTTTATCAAATATTATATAATTATTTCGACCAACCACCAGGTGCCTATGACAGCAGACAGGGAGATCTCTGGAGCTCAGCGAACACGAGCGTCGTGGCAGTTGAAGAAGAGTAATGTGGCCGTATACGCCATCCAGGGCCGCAGACCTCACATGGAGGACCGCTTCAACATTGTCACCGATCTCGAACACACAAACACTTCCATATATGGCATTTTCGATGGCCATGGAGGGGAGGTATGACAGTAGGTTCTTTTGTCTAAAAATATTACTTTCTTTGTAATGATAGGTCTTAAATTTTTCGTTTGATCTTAATTTTGTGTTTTGTGAAAACAAACTTTGACAGCATGTTTAATATTTATATTATAATGTAAATATTACAATATGCTGTTAAAGGTAGAATATATTATGTTACAGCAGTGTTGAATCTTCCTACCATTATAATAGTTCAATATTTGATGATTTCAGTGACAGCACAGCATTTTAAAATACAAAATTCTGTAAAATTCAAAAGGTTAGAGCAACGTAGTTTAATTTATGATATGACTTGATTTGATAATAAACGTTAAAATCTTCTTCCCTTAATCTTTGTTGATATACTTACAAACCGAAACTGACCGCCTCCCTGTAGGTGTTTCGGGAGGAAACACTTTGTTTATAAACATTTGCTATATGTGCCACCGACTCACTGGCATAGTTCTTTCAAAACCCAACTGAAGACAGTTCTTTGTAAAGGAGCGTTTTCACTTTGAACGAAACGGTTTAGTATCTACTATTTATCAACTATTTTATTATTATAAATTATTTATTTAAAATAAATGTTAACTTGTAGTGTAATTAACTCGTATTTATTAGTATTTTTGTAGTATTTTAGTACTATGTCGCGCCACTGAGCTTGATCTTTGAGGATATTGGCGCATAAGAAGTCATTGTTATTATAACTAATGTTATTTATTAAGATTGATCAATTTATTTTTTAATTGCACTTCTATCTTAACTGTTTCATTTTTCATTTGATCTATTCATTTTTTATTTAGTAAAAAAAATGTTGACAGCATGTTTTAATAAATATTTATGTTATAATATAATGTAAATATTACAATATACTGTATTTATTAGTATTAGTATTAAACTTTATAGTGGTGTAATGCACACCTCTGATTTGCTATAATTTCTAGATATACAGCGCAGACAAATGTTGTCAGATTTTTATTAGTATCACTTACGTGACAGAACCAACAGAGAACCTTCACATGTGTACGGCTGTAGTTTGCAGCGGAGTATGCCGAGAAGACATTGTTCAAGTCCATCATGGTGAGACTACTGAAGTCAACGCTGGAGGACAAGTCAGAAGACTTTGGCTCTGTGTTGACAGAAGAGATCCTGACAGTGGACAGACAACTCCTACAGGTGGAGCGACTCACTAACGAGTTCTCAGGTGAGACAGGTGTGGGCAGTGTTCAAGGTTTAAACTACCCTCGATTAACCAGACTCCATGAGATGGCAGCATTGTTCAGCCCCTCAACTCCACCTGGGGAATTAATGGGCTGCCGATATAACCGATAGGGTGGCCTTACCCCATATCAGGGTAGAGGTGCTCATTGGCTCTCAGGCCAACTATGAAATTATAATAAAATAACGATATACTTTTATTAAGGTATACAACATTGTGTTTATATTAACACAAAAATAAATACAGATTTGCAGTTGTTTATAAAATAGGAATTACGGCAGGATTTACCAGTATCTGTGAGGTGGCAGCATTGTATAGTCCCACACGGAAATATTCAAAAGTTGGCAAAGTCACCAGACTGTCTTCTGGGCATAGTTATGCAGCCGAACAACAGTTGGTTAAGTGAGACTAGGTATAAACTAGCCTTGATTACCCAGGCTCCGTGAGGTGGCTCACTTTTTAGCCACTCATCCACACAGGAGATTAATGCACTGCTAATGTTACCACCAATGCGGTCTTACCCCAGAATACGGTAGAGACGCTGATTGGCTGTCAGGCAAACTATGAAACAAAATTAAATAAAGATATGCTTTTATAAGATAATAATATTGTATTAAAAGTATTCAACATTAAACTTATATTAACACAAAATAAAAACAAATACAAAATTGCAGTTGTTTATGAGGCAGGAATTAAGGCCTGAGATGGCACAACTTTTTAGCCCTTCACTGATAACATTCAAAAGCCAGCTAAGTGACCAGACTGTCTTCTCAGCAGTTATGCAGCCAAGCAAAGGTTGGCTAAGCGAGACTAGGTATAAACTACAAAGGTATACAATTTATTATCATAACGTAGCTTACCTAGTTAGTGTTGGGTGTATTACTTCTTTCTAACATTTCATTCAGTCAAGCCTATGGCGTTTAATGCAGTATACTTGTACAAAACCAGTAAGATGTTTTCAGATAGTGCAGACTGCAGACTAAAGTGTTGGTATCACTATACCTTGTCAGGTTCTATCATGTTTGATATCTATTTGTCTTTTCAGGTTCTATCATGTTTGATATATATTTGTCTTGTCAGTTTCTATCATGTTTGATATATATTTGTCTTGTCCGGTTCTAAAGTGTTGATATCTTTATCTTGTGTTCAGTTTCTACAGTGTAGGTATTTATGTAGATCTATTTGTCTTGTTGTCAGGTTCAACAGCATTGATGTCTGTTTGTATTGTTGTCAGGTTCTACAGTGTTGATATCTATTTGTTTTATTGTCAAGTTATACTTTGTTGATGTCTGTTTGTCTTGTTGTCAGTTATACATTGTTGATATCTGTTTGTCTTGTTTTCAGGTTCTACCGTGTTGATATCTCTTTGTCTTGTTGTCAGGTTCTACCGTGTTGATATCTCTTCTGTCACACAACAAGTTGACTGTGGCAAACGTAGGAGACTCTCGCGGTGTCATCTGTGATCAGGACAACAAGGCTGTGCCTTTGTCATTTGACCACAAACCACAGCAGGTGAGTGGTCTGAGTGGTCGCTATAGCAAGGTGTGTTACAAGGGATAGTACATGGAAACTCACTGATAGGATCAAGACCAGGGGACCATTTCACTAGCGTTGTCAAGAACTCTTAAACCCTAGTTTTACTTAAATGGTAATAGTGTCCAAGGTAATATGGCATTGGATATTTGCGTTTTGAAAAACTCCTTTAATTTAACCAAAACTAATTTTAAGGATGAATTTTCTTTAAGACTTTATCTTGGTGAAATGTTCCCCAGGACCAACCACAGTGTCTACATATTTCGTTGAAATAAAAACAGTTTGGCCTTGTATAACACACGTACTGCATGTTACAGATAGGTATGTCTGAAATGGTGAAATTGTAATACTTTTCCTGTGGGTGTTTTTCCTGTCTGGTAAAATTGAGTGCTTATCAGATCACCATATTGATGCAAGTGTCACTGAGTGGTTTGTAGTTCGAAGGGTTGGTTGTACACTTGCTAGTGTTTGTAGTTCCAAGGGTGGTTGTACACTTGCTAGTGTTTGTAGTTCCAAGGGTGGTTGTACACTTGTTAGTGTTTGTAGTTCAAAGGGTGGTTGTACACTTGTTAGTGTTTGTAGTTCCAAGGGTGGTTGTACACTTGTTAGTGTTTGTAGTTCCAAGGGTGGTTGTACATTTGTTAGTGTTTGTATTTCCCAAGGGTGGTTGTACACTGTTAGTGTTTGATTTCCAATGGTTTTAACTTTTGTTGTGTTTGTAGTTCCCAAAGGGTGGTTGACATTTGTTAGTTTTTGGTTCGGGGGGTTGTACACTTGTTATGTTTGTATTTCCCAAGGGGGTTTACACTTGTATGTTTGTAGTTCAAGGGGTGGTTGTACATTGTATGTTTGTATTTTAAGGGTGGTTGTACATTTGTAGTGTTTGTAGTTCGGGGGGGTTTGTAATTGTTAGTGTTTGTATTTCCCAAGGGTGGTTGACTTTTGTTAGTGTTTGTATTTCCCAAGGGGTGGTTGACTTTTGTTAGTGTTTGTAGTTCCAAGGGTGGTTGTACACTTGTTAGTGTTTGTATTTCCCAAGGGTGGTTGTAATTGTTAGTGTTTGTAGCCCAAGGGTGGTTGTACACTTGTAGTGTTTGTATTTCCCAAGGGTGGTTGTACATTGTGTTTTGTAGTTCCAAGGGTGGTTGTACATTTGTAGTGTTTGTATTTCCCAAGGGTGGTTGTACATTGTTAGTGTTTGTAGTTCCAAGGGTGGTTGTACACTTGTTAGTGTTTGTAGTTCCAAGGGTGGTTGTACATTGTTAGTGTTTGTATTTCCCAAGGGTGGTTGAAAATTTTAACTTGCTTTAGTGTTTGTAGTTCCAAGGGTGGTTGTACATTGTTAGTGTTTGTATTTCCCAAGGGTGGTTGTACACTTGTAGTGTTTGTAGTTCAAAGGGTGGTTGTACATTGTAGTGTTTGTAGTTCAAAGGGTGGTTGTACACTGGTTAGTGTTTGTAGTTCCAAGGGTGGTTGTACATTGTTAGTGTTTGTATTTCCCAAGGGTGGTTGTACATTGTAGTGTTTGTAGTTCCAAGGGTGGTTGTACATTTGTTAGTGTTTGTAGTTCAAAGGGTGGTTGTACACTTGTTAGTGTTTGTAGTTCAAAGGGTGGTTTTTTCATTTGTTAGTGTTTGTAGTTCAAAGGGTGGTTGTAAAATTGTTAGTGTTTGTAGTTCCAAGGGTGGTTGTACACTTGTAGTGTTTGTAGTTCCAAGGGTGGTTGTACATTGTAGTGTTTGTATTTCCCAAGGGTGGTTGTACATTTGTTAGTGTTTGTATTTCCCAAACACTTGTTAGTGTTTGTAGTTCCAAGGGTGGTTGTACATTTGGTTAGTGTTTGTAGTTCCGGGGTTTGTACATTGTTAGTTTTTGTAGTTCAAGGGTGGTTGTACACTTTATTTTTTTGTATTTCCAAGGGGTGGTTGTACACTTGTTAGTGTTTGTAGTTAAGGGTGGTTGTACTTTTTAGTGTTTGTATTTCCCAAGGGTGTTGTACATTGTTAGTGTTTGTATTTCCCAAGGGTGGTTGTACACTTGTAGTGTTTGTAGTTCAAAGGGTGGTTGTACACTTGTAGTGTTTGTATTTCCCAAGGGTGGTTGTACACTTGTAGTGTTTGTAGTTCCAAGGGTGGTTGTACATTGTTAGTGTTTGTAGTTCAAAGGGTGGTTGTACACTTGTTAGTGTTTGTAGTTCAAAGGGTGGTTGTACACTTGTTAGTGTTTGTAGTTCAAAGGGTGGTTGTACACTTGTTAGTGTTTGTAGTTCAAAGGGTGGTTGTACACTTGTTAGTGTTTGTAGTTCAAAGGGTGGTTGTACACTTGTTAGTGTTTGTAGTTCCAAGGGTGGTTGTACACTTGTTAGTGTTTGTAGTTCCAAGGGTGGTTGTACACTTGTTAGTGTTTGTAGTTCAAAGGGTGGTTGTACACTTGTAGTGTTTGTATTTCCCAAGGGTGGTTGTACATTGTTATGTTTGTAGTTAAGGGTGGTTGTACATTTGTTAGTGTTTGTAGTTCAAAGGGTGGTTGTACATTGTAGTGTTTGTAGTTCCAAGGGTGGTTGTACATTGTAGTGTTTGTATTTCCCAAAGGGGTTTGGTTGTACATTGTTAGTGTTTGTAGTTCCAAGGGTGGTTGTACACTTGTTAGTGTTTGTAGTTCAAAGGGTGGTTGTAAAATTGTTAGTGTTTGTTTTTTAAGGGTGGTTGTACACTTGTTAGTGTTTGTAGTTCCAAGGGTGGTTGTACATTGTTAGTGTTTGTAGTTAAGGGTGGTTGTACATTTGTTAGTGTTTGTAGTTCCAAGGGTGGTTGTACATTGTTAGTGTTTGTAGTTCAAAGGGTGGTTGTACATTGTTAGTGTTTGTAGTTCAAAGGGTGGTTGTACACTTGTTAGTGTTTGTATTTCCCAAGGGTGGTTGTACATTTGTTATTTTTGTAGTTCAAAGGGTGGTTGTACATTGTAGTGTTTGTAGTTCAAAGGGTGGTTGTACACTTGTTAGTGTTTGTAGTTCAAAGGGTGGTTGTACACTTGTTAGTGTTTGTAGTTCAAAGGGTGGTTGTACACTTGTTAGTGTTTGTAGTTCAAAGGGTGGTTGTACACTTGTTAGTGTTTGTAGTTCCAAGGGTGGTTGTACATTGTTAGTGTTTGTAGTTCAAAGGGTGGTTGTACATTGTTAGTGTTTGTAGTTCCAAGGGTGGTTGTACATTGTTAGTGTTTGTAAAGGGTGGTTGTACACTTGTTAGTGTTTGTATTTCCCAAGGGTGGTTGTAATTTTTGTTTTGTATTTCCCAAGGGTGGTTGTACACTTGTTAGTGTTTGTAGTTCAAAGGGTGGTTGTACACTTGTTAGTGTTTGTAGTTCCAAGGGTGGTTGTACACTTGTTAGTGTTTGTAGTTCAAAGGGTGGTTGTACACTTGTTAGTGTTTGTAGTTCCAAGGGTGGTTGTACATTTGTTAGTGTTTGTAGTTCCAAGGGTGGTTGTACATTTGTTAGTGTTTGTAGTTCAAAGGGTGGTTGTACATTGTTAGTGTTTGTAGTTCCAAGGGTGGTTGTACATTGTTAGTGTTTGTAGTTCAAAGGGTGGTTGTACACTTGTTAGTGTTTGTAGTTCCAAGGGTGGTTGTACACTTGTTAGTGTTTGTAGTTCCAAGGGTGGTTGTACATTTGTTAGTGTTTGTAGTTCAAAGGGTGGTTGTACAATTGTTAGTGTTTGTAGTTCAAAGGGTGGTTGTACACTTGTTAGTGTTTGTAGTTCAAAGGGTGGTTGTACACTTGTTAGTGTTTGTAGTTAAAGGGTGGTTGTACACTTGTTAGTGTTTGTAGTTCAAAGGGTGGTTGTACACTTGTTAGTGTTTGTAGTTAAGGGTGGTTGTACATTGAGTGTTTGTATTTCCCAAGGGTGGTTGTACATTGTTAGTGTTTGTAGTTCAAAGGGTGGTTGTACATTGTTAGTGTTTGTAGTTCAAAGGGTGGTTGTACATTTGTTAGTGTTTGTATTTCCCAAGGGTGGTTGTACATTGAGTGTTTGTAGCTCCAAGGGTGGTTGTACACTTGTTAGTGTTTGTAGTTCCAAGGGTGGTTGTACACTTGTTAGTGTTTGTAGTTCCAAGGGTGGTTGTACATTTGTTAGTGTTTGTAGTTCCAAGGGTGGTTGTACATTGTTAGTGTTTGTAGTTCCAAGGGTGGTTGTACATTTGTTAGTGTTTGTAGTTCCAAGGGTGGTTGTACATTGTTAGTGTTTGTAGTTCAAAGGGTGGTTGTACACTTGTTAGTGTTTGTAGTTCAAAGGGTGGTTGTACATTGTTAGTGTTTGTAGTTCAAAGGGTGGTTGTACACTGGTTAGTGTTTGTATTTCCCAAAGGGGTGGTTGACATTGTTAGTGTTTGTATTTCCCAAGGGTGGTTGTACATTGTTAGTGTTTGTAGTTCAAAGGGTGGTTGTACAATTGTTAGTGTTTGTAGTTCAAAGGGTGGTTGTACAATTGTTAGTGTTTGTAGTTCAAAGGGTGGTTGTACACTTGTTAGTGTTTGTAGTTCAAAGGGTGGTTGTACACTTGTTAGTGTTTGTAGTTCAAAGGGTGGTTGTACACTGGTTAGTGTTTGTAGTTCCAAGGGTGGTTGTACACTTGTTAGTGTTTGTAGTTCCAAGGGTGGTTGTACACTTGTTAGTGTTTGTAGTTCCAAGGGTGGTTGTACACTTGTTAGTGTTTGTAGTTCCAAGGGTGGTTGTACACTTGTTAGTGTTTGTAGTTCCAAGGGTGGTTGTACACTTGTTAGTGTTTGTAGTTCCAAGGGTTGGTTGTACACTTGTAGTGTTTGTAGTTCCAAGGGTGGTTGTACACTTGTTAGTGTTTGTAGTTCCAAGGGTGGTTGTACATTTGTTAGTGTTTGTAGTTCCAAGGGTGGTTGTACACTTGTTAGTGTTTGTAGTTCCAAGGGTGGTTGTACATTGTTAGTGTTTGTAGTTCCAAGGGTGGTTGTACATTGTTAGTGTTTGTATTTCCCAAGGGTGGTTGTACATTGTAGTGTTTGTAGTTCAAGGGTGGTTGTACATTTGTTAGTGTTTGTAGTTCCAAGGGTGGTTGTAAAATTGTTAGTGTTTGTATTTCCCAAGGGTGGTTGTACACTTGTTTGTTTGTAGTTCCAAGGGTGTTGTATTTTTGTTAGTGTTTGTATTTCCCAAGGGTGGTTGTACACTGGTTAGTGTTTGTAGTTCCAAGGGTGGTTGTACATTGTTAGTGTTTGTAGTTCCAAGGGTGGTTGTACATTGTTAGTGTTTGTAGTTCCAAGGGTGGTTGTACATTTGTTAGTGTTTGTAGTTCCAAGGGTGGTTGTACATTGTTAGTGTTTGTAGTTCCAAGGGTTGTTGTACACTTGTTAGTGTTTGTAGTTCCAAGGGTGGTTGTACACTTGTTAGTGTTTGTAGTTCCAAGGGTGGTTGTACACTTGTTAGTGTTTGTATTTCCCAAGGGGTGGTTGTACATTGTTAGTGTTTGTAGTTAAGGGTGGTTGTACATTGTTAGTGTTTGTAGTTCAAAGGGTGGTTGTACACTTGTTAGTGTTTGTAGCCCAAGGGTGGTTGTAAAATTGTTAGTGTTTGTAGTTCCAAGGGGTGGTTGTAAAATTTTTAGTGTTTGTAGTTCAAGGGGTTTGGTTGTACATTGTAGTGTTTGTAGTTCCAAGGGTGGTTGTACACTGGTTAGTGTTTGTATTTTTTTCCAAGGGGTGGTTGTACATTGTTAGTGTTTGTAGCCCAAGGGTGGTTGTACACTTGTTAGTGTTTGTAGTTCCAAGGGTCGTTGTACATTGTTAGTGTTTGTATTTTAAGGGTGGTTGTACATTGTTAGTGTTTGTAGTTCAAGGGTGGTTGTACACTTGTTAGTGTTTGTAGTTCCAAGGGTGGTTGTACATTGTTAGTGTTTGTAGTTCCAAGGGTGTTGTACACTTGTTAGTGTTTGTATTTTAAGGGTGGTTGTACATTGTTAGTGTTTGTAGTTCAAAGGGTGGTTGTACATTGTTAGTGTTTGTAGTTCCAAGGGTGGTTGTACAATTGTTAGTGTTTGTAGTTCCAAGGGTGGTTGTACATTGTTAGTGTTTGTAGTTAAAGGGTGGTTGTACATTGTTAGTGTTTGTAGTTCCAAGGGTGGTTGTACATTTGTAGTGTTTGTAGTTCAAAGGGTGGTTGTACATTGTTAGTGTTTGTAGTTCAAAGGGTGGTTGTACACTTGTTAGTGTTTGTAGTTCCCAAGGGTGGTTGTACACTTGTTAGTGTTTGTAGTTCAAAGGGTGGTTGTACACTTGTTAGTGTTTGTAGTTCAAAGGGTGGTTGTACACTTGTTAGTGTTTGTAGTTCAAAGGGTGGTTGTACATTTGTTAGTGTTTGTAGTTCCAAGGGTGGTTGTACACTTGTAGTGTTTGTAGTTCAAAGGGTGGTTGTACACTTGTTAGTGTTTGTAGTTCAAAGGGTGGTTGTACATGGTTAGTGTTTGTATTTCCCAAGGTTGGTTGAACACTTGTTAGTGTTTGTAGTTCCAAGGGTGGTTGTACACTTGTTAGTGTTTGTAGTTCCAAGGGTGGTTGTACACTTGTTAGTGTTTGTAGTTCAAAGGGTGGTTGTACAATTGTTAGTGTTTGTAGTTTGAAGGGTGGTTGTACACTTGTTAGTGTTTGTATTTCCCAAGGGTGGTTGTACACTTGCTAGTGTTTGTAGTTCAAAGGGTTGGTTGTACACTTGTTAGTGTTTGTAGTTCAAAGGGTGGTTGTACACTTGTAGTGTTTGTAGTTCCAAGGGTGGTTGTACACTTGTTAGTGTTTGTAGTTCCAAGGGTGGTTGTACACTGGTTAGTGTTTGTAGTTAAAGGGTGGTTGTACAGTTGTGGTGTTTTGAAGCAGAGCAGTGATACTCCTCAGTGCTGTTGTGTGACTATGTCCACAGTGTGGCGCCACTGTGTACACCAGTTGATGCTCTCTGTGACTGATCCTAGATAGTAGAGATGCCATATTTTTAGTTTATTATGTTCGTCAAACTCGATTTGGGATGTAGAAGACGCACAGGGGATGACAATTTCCCTGACAGTGACCTCTCTTCACTTGAAGGGTTGGCACCAGGCCACAAAACCCTAACCACAACACCCTAACTACAATACCCTAACCCTAGCCTATCAACGCACCTAAACAATAAACCATTCAACACTATCCACACCATTAAGAACTGCTATAAATTTTCATATTTCCCTCGAACAATAAGAAACTGGAATTCCCTACCAGATGCAATTGTTAATATTCCTGAACCGCAACATTTTAGACAAGCTTTGATACACGAATAATAACCCAACAACTATGTGTACCCAACCGTGACTGTCTGACTCCACCAGGAGTGTTGGCCTGTACACTAACAAGAACAAGACAAACCACAACACGCCTGGTACAGACACAAACAGAACATAACCGAGCATTGGAAACACATAGAACATTTGTCAACGTGGCTTGCGTTTGACAGTAGGATCTACATTTTATGTGGGAACAAATTTAAGAAAAAAATACATAATAGTGATACTATCTATATGTCTTCTCCTGGATGCGCGTAATTGTAGAGGGCAATGGCTCAGGTGTAGAGCTTTGGACTCTCAGCTTAGAGAATTTGGGTTCAAATCTGGCTGCGGTGTTAAAACCTTGGGCAAGTTTTTTTACTCTACATTGCTCCAATTCACTCAGCTGTATGAACGAGCACCTGGCAAGGTGGTGGATATTTGTACAAGAAACCTTTAATTAATTGCAGTGTGGCTGGATGGTTCCCAGAGAAGCCAAGATCGTGTCTGATTGAACAGGTCTGCCAGGGAAGTAGAGTGTAAAGCATTTTGAGCAGTTGTGGATACTGCGCTATATAGGAACTTATAAGAACTTACCATTTAATTCCCCCGTTTCTTTACAGATTCGTGAGAAGCAACGCATAAAGAAGGCAGGTGGCTTTATCAGCTTCAACGGGGTGTGGCGTGTGGCTGGGGTGCTGGCTACTTCCAGGGCACTGGGCGATTACCCCCTAAAAGACCGCAATCTGGTCATTGCTGAACCAGACATTCTCACCTTTGATCTCGACAAGATGAAGCCAAAGTTCATGATACTTGCCACTGATGGATTGTGGGATGCATTCAGCAATGAAGAAGCAGTTGCCTTTGTGTCGGAACGACTCGACGAGCCTCACTTTGGTGCAAAGAGCCTCGTTCTTCAGGCGTATTATCGGGGATCTCTTGATAACATCACCGTAATGGTGGTGAATTTTGCCAATCGGACTAACTGATAATTTGGTCACGGTTGGTCGATTTTGAGTTTACATCATACGTGAATGTTGTTAAGGAGAGGGTGCCAGCTTCTCTGCCCAGAATTCGTTGAGCAGTACTTTGTAATGGGAAGTCTGCGGTCTAGAACGTGGGAAAGTTAAACATCAAAATATGTTGCGATTAACTCTGCTAGCCTCAATCAGTTTTGTTTTGAAACTGGATGTTTTATTTATAATTTGAACGTATCAAAATTGCGAACATTGTTACAATCTTAATGAAGTAACTAAACACAAATTGGCAGGCCATAAACCTTCAACATGCGTGTTGTAATCATAAGAACGTAATAGTAAATGAAAATGTAAAACCTAGGAGCTGACGCCCTCACTTTAAGATCTTTACTGTATTATTACATTTAATGGGGCAATCTTGTAACTTGGCGTATGCTACATGTGATAGCAGTGTAGTCACAGAGGCGTGACATCAGACTGACTCCTCACATGTCACATTTGATGACATTGAACTATGACAAACCTTGCCAAGGCATAGACATTATTTGACCTTTTAAAAATAATTGTAAAATATTGTAACATTTACACTGTTTACACTTTTACACAAAACTACTGTGTGTTAAACAGTCACCACAAATGTCACGTGTAATGACACTGACAATGGGTAACTGCGTGAAAAATGTGTATGTATATAGAGTTTGTGATGAAACCTATTCATCAAATGGCATAAATATAAAATCTTTACTCCATTTACAAATGCGATTGAAAAACAGATAAATTGTCTGTAAATTTTCATGCCTTATGATTTCATTGTACATATAATTATATATATTTATAATATATTATAATTATATATATAATATATATATATATATATATATATATATATACATTATAATTTACATATATATATATATATTTACATATATGTATATATATATATATATATATATACAGTGTATATATATAAATATATATATATATACATATTATATATAATATATATATATATATTTACATATATATATATATTATATATATATATATATATATATATATATAACCACAGGGCAAAGTTTGGGTATAAGGTAATTTAATGGAGTAATATAATAATATAAAAATTATCATGATGAGGACTATGGAGCTTTGATCAACGTTATGTGCAATATATACATGTATAATTGTATATTTATGTAATTCTCACATGAGTGAACATCACAACATAGCACATATATACGTCATTAGGGCATTTTGCGGTACTTTTGTCAAACTTGTGACATAGGGTGTACATGTCTGTGGAAGAATAGTCTTTAGAAATACAGCTGTAGCGGAAATGCTCATGAAAACTGGACAATTGATCGTTGACACAAATTGTGACAGAGGCCAGTGTGTAAATAATAGCCAAATCACTGTGAGACACAAAGTTAAAAACACGACTAAAATATCCAAAATGTCAATTTTTCAGAATAACCATTCCTAAACACTACAACTTCAGTGACAGGTGTGTGAATCAGTAAGGTTACTGATATGGGTAAAAAGGTATGTTATGTTTAATTTTGTATTAAACGTATAATATATGTGATTAATAATCCAGTATGCATTGGTGCCTTTATCATAAATATGCTTATTGTCAGTGTAAGATAGTAAGGTTGGGGTTTTAATTTGGTTGTTTAAATTCAATAGTTGATTTTAAAAGCAATATGTCTGCTCCTAATTTTTTATTTGTTGTTCCAATGACCAGTACATATGATGACTGCGCAAAATAACAGAAACATTTCCTTCTATAATGCAAATTTATTGCTGCATCTTGCTCAACTATAAGAAATGCAACATATTTCATTGGCTAACTGAATGGTTGGTTATGATGTAAATGTACATAAATTTACAAAAGTCAAAAAAATAAAACAATTGGAACATTTTAATACGAAACTACCAACTAGCTCTGCATGAGTTAACCAATGAACATCATCGTATGTTCTGTTTAGATCTGTTATCTACGACAATATACACTGCATGTGTTTAGCCAGTAGGGGGACTCAATTTCACAGTGCATAATACTTTTTGTCAGTGCAATGTTTTGTTGATATATTTTACATATGTTTAATTGTTACTGTATTTTAGTGTCTGCCAGAGTGTAATGTTGTTGTGGTGAAAAGCTACGGTTGTTTAGGAATTTAATATCTCAGTTCAACCTGGTATAATCAGGATATACAGTTGCTTGTTTTGATTTAAATACAGACACTTTTAATGGAAGCTTTGACATTTTGAGAGAATTTGTGATTGTATAAATGCTGAGTCTAATTTGTGCACTTTGATACGCCAAATACTGCCACAGAAGATTTTAAAACAGTGTAAAATTGTAAATTTAAACTGGTGATGATCTCAAAACAATTTTATGAAAATATATCAGCTTCTGGGCACACACATCCTAGTGTATTATTTATTTAATTTGATGGTAAAGTGATTGCATTTTCTTACCCAACTTATTTCATACGTAGCCAAATTAACAATGCCTCGTTGATTTTGTTTAGCCAAACTTACTGTGTTTTGTTTAGCTTTAGTCATTACAGATATTTATTATTGAACTTGCAGCGTTCTACATAAAAAGGAAAGTTAGTGATACTGACTTTGTTGTGGACATGTTTGTTAGGGTTATGATTATGAGGGTGTGTTAGGAAACCATCCTGGTGTGCCATGGTTCGCCGCGGTCAGCCTCTGGTGATGTCATGTAATTTTGGGTGTTTTCAGTCACATGATGCTTGTGTTGCATGCTATGTTTGGGACGTAGAAGCAAATATTCTAATACACAAATCCATTCAGCGCCTTGTGCGATTGGGCGGTTGTTGTTACATTGGAATTCCGAGAAATTATTGATCTGTCTTTAAACTGGGGCAGGTATTTATGCAATTGTGTTCTCCTCACAGGTGAAGCGGTCACAACTGGCGGAGTCAATAAAGTTGTTTGACCTGGCTAAATCACGCACCTCGTATAGGGATCTGCCAGGGCTAGTTTGCATAGCAAAAAGATGTCTTTGTTAGTAAATATAAGTTCAACTTAAGTTGTTTTGCGTGTGTGGTTTATCATTGTCAACACTAGTCATGTTACATTTGTGTCTTGTTGTCAAGGTTACAAAAACACATGGTGAAATCCCAGAAACATTTTATAAAATAGTGAGCAGGCATGGATACCTGGTACACGTCGTTGGTGTTTATTTATTATTGGATGTGATGCATTGTCCTAAATACTTTGCTTTTTATGTAACGTCTGGTGTATATTACCCGTATGTTACATTATGATGTGTAACTGTTCTGTCTGATGTAACCTGTTACAACCCGTCTTTGTTACATTATGATGTGCAATTATAATATCTGATGTAACCTGTTACAATCTGTCTTTGTTACATTATGATGTGTAACTGTAATGTCTGATGTAACCTGTTACAACCCATCTTTGTTACATTATGATGTGTAACTGTGATGTCTGATGTAACCTGTTACAACCCTTCTGTGTTACATTATGACGTACAACTATAATGTCTGATGTAACCTGTTACAATGCCTGTATATTACATATTGACATGTATGATGCATTGCATAATTTATTACATAATAAAATGTATATAATATCTATGAATGATGCTCACAGACTGTTATGTCGGCAGTTGTGGTCATTTGCTGGTCAGTCAGGTGGTGTGGCCAGATAGTGGTCAAGTGGAGATTAAGCAGTGTAACAGTAATCTGACATGTGACAGTCATCTGGCATGTGACAGTCATCTGGCATGTGACAGTCATCTGGCATGTCACAGTCATCTGGCATGTCACAGTCATCTGGCATGTGACAGTCATCTGGCATGTCACAGTCATCTGGCATGTCACAGTCATCTGGCATGTGACAGTCAACTGGCATGTCACAGTCATCTGGCATGTCACAGTCATCTGGCATGTCACAGTCATCTGGCATGTCACAGTCATCTGGCATGTCACAGTCATCTGGCATGTCACAGTCATCTGGCATGTCACAGTCATCTGGCATGTCACAGTCATCAGGCACTGACTGTTCAGGCAGTGACCAGAGCGTGGTCAAGGAGCAGTGGCCAAATGATCATGTTAAGAGTAGTGGTCAAATGAGTCATGATGGTCAGTCAGGTGGTGGTCAAGATGGTCGTATAATTAGAGCACTCGTCATGCAATGTTAAAACCATAGTGATTTTTGTTAGGTCACTATGCACAAGAGATTTAAATTTGATTAACTCATTTTAAAGCCTCCTATTGCTTGATTGAGTTTATTTGATAAGAAATTATACACATGCAAATAAAAATAATTACCTTGCAAAAACAAATAAAGAAGAAGCATATATATATATATATAATATATATATATATATATATATATATACAGTTTATTTGTATACACACATGTATGTTATGTATATATAGTGTATAGTGATCATATACTTTACACACACACATATATTATATATATATAGAGGGTTGCCAAAAAATTGAAATCAACAATGCACACCCTCTGAAAAGATGACATTGGCTGAGAAAACAACTGTGTTAAAATTTCAGAGAAATCCATTGAGAGAAACAGATGCCTCAACGCACGCAAAGTTTATCGCATAGTGATACATTTAAGAACTTGTCCATTTGACAGTCACATGTGTTCAATAGGGAACCTATAACTGTTCTATCCTATGAACGTTTTGGTTGATTTTGACTTATCAGGTCCTAGAACAAATTCAGCTTGATGCCGAAGCGTCAACTATGAGTAACTCTGATAATTTGCATACATCCAAGATGGCCACTGGTCAAATCTTTAAAAAATACTTTAGAACCACTTATCTTAAAATTATGCGTAATACTTCTTTTTAGGGGTAATTGGGTATGTAGAAACCATTTCTGATATTACATTTTCAGTTCAAGGTCAATATTATATATCGAAGGTCAGGTAATACATACATACATACATGCATGCATACATACATACATACATACATACATATATATATATAAGCGCCTTCACACAGATGGGATAAAATCATAAACCAGATACCGTACTAAAGACGAGACGTCTAAGTTTGAGCGAGATCTGTGCGCATTTGGTCCCATCGTGGGGAGGGGGGTGCTTCAGCTCCTACCTATAGTAGCTCTGCATAATTTTTTACATTTTTGCTATATGAATAAGCAATTTACAAGTT
This sequence comes from Ridgeia piscesae, assembly GCA_025642075.2. Taxonomy (NCBI): domain Eukaryota; kingdom Metazoa; phylum Annelida; class Polychaeta; order Sabellida; family Siboglinidae; genus Ridgeia; species Ridgeia piscesae. The sequence continues at coordinate 370,795 of JAODUO010000743.1, read as the reverse complement.
AAACGAAACTATTTACATGACGAATTTTACATTCATTCATTCATTCTACAAGACTATTGTAATGTGTAAGAAATGCGTAGACTAACATCGCGTTGTAGCGCTTACATTTTCCCGGCATTATAACATAAACGTTCCGATTGACGTTTCTGCGCATGCGCGATAAATGTAAAATATCATTACTGTGCAGCGAAATGACAATGCATTGATGGTGTAAATCGCTATGCGCAGAAACGTCAATCGGAAAGTTTATAACGATCGGGAAAATGTAAGCGCGACAGCGTCACTGCTTTCTGTGGTGTGATTTACGCTTATCTGAATAAACGCTCTATATTATCTAAGAGATGGCGCCACCAACGAATATGACCGAAACTATCCGTCGAGTGGCGCAGTTGATGTGCAGCCACGCAGAACGACTTCATCGGTGGACTACGGAATTTAGGTCATCGTCGGTGAATTGAGCGAATGTGAGTACAGTAAGCATCATGTTTACCATTCATAAAATCGCCACGTTTGAGAGTACATTTTACTACGCCAGTTTATATAAACCTAATCGTGTTGATGTAAAGCCTACTTATAAAAGCGTTACGTTTGTGTGCATTTGTGTTGACAACTGCTTGAACGATAGCATGGACGGATAACGTCGAGCGGTCTCAGTATCGAGTAGACAAGTAGTAGTTGATAACTGGGCATCACCAATAACATACACGTTACACACAGTGACTTAACGCTAACGTTTGTGTATGTAACGTTTGTGTATATATGTCGCGACATTTGAATATACGTGGGATTTTATAATGTGTGGCTGCAATCAATGTAATACAAATAACAATGCGCCAAGTGTTTCAGTGGGCGAAACGGAGGTCAATGGGTTAATGGCAGTAAGCGTGGGAGGGACTGTTATGTGAGCTGTCACTCTCGGTGTGTGTGTGTTGTGTACGGCGTGTGTTGTCACTTCCCACGAGGGAAACGCGACACCCCGTAATTGACATTGCATGTTCGATGACTACAGCAGTGACACAGCGTTAGGTACTGTCTATGTTCCATGACTGACAGCAGTGACACAGCGTTAGGTACTGTCTATGTTCGATGACTGCAGCAGTGACCCAGCGTTAGGTACTGTCTATGTTCGATGACTGCAGCATGCAGTGACACAGCGTTAGGATACTGTCTATGTTCCATGACTGCAGCAGTGACACAGCGTTAGGTACTGTCTATGTTCGATGACTGCAGCAGTGACCCAGCGTTAGGTACTGTCTATGTTCGATGACTGCAGCAGTGACCCAGCGTTAGGTACTGTCTATGTTCGATGACTGCAGCAGTGACCCAGCGTTAGGTACTGTTTATGTTCGATGACTGCAGCAGTGACACAGCGTTAGATACTGTCTATGTTCCATGACTGCAGCAGTGACACAGCGTTAGGTACTGTTTATGGACGATCCAAAAACGACGATATTCGATGTTACAAGTAATTAATCATTTAACATAACAATCGATGTCATTAATGTTCCATTATTATTATTACTTAATTTTCACTTTTATTATCAGTCCGCTGGCATAGCGTGCGCTTATCTTGGTACCTTGAAAATTGTTTTAGCTATTAATAATGGTATTTGTTTACAGTTTATATCCAACTATATGTTTTTTTAAATAAATTACTATAATGATTGTTTAGAAATACAATTGCAATGTAATAATAATTGACAGCTCTATAGCGACTTTTTAAAAACACAACACTTAATTGACTAGCACATATAATTCACACACAAGCATACGCACACACAGCACACAACGCACACCACATTCATAACATATATGTATAATTATATATATATATATATATATATATAATATATATATATATATATATATATACTATATATATATATATATATATATATATATATATATATATATATATATGAGATCTGTGACATAGCCTATATACTTATACATATATTGTGTATTGACCAACAAGATGTGGAAAAATTCATTAAACAGGATTTAAATACAAATACTATTAAGCGTTCAAGCACCATATGTTTGTCAAGTACATTTTAAAATATTGAAATATATATACTTTTAATAGGTTAAAATTGAATTACAGTTTATTTGAAATGCAAATAATTTAAATACAAATACATTGGAAATTGTTTCAAATAATTTTTGAAATACCTTTTACAAAAACGTCTAAAATAATAGGACAACTTATATTTGAATATGTTGTTCACTGATGTATTCTGATCATGTGATGTACAACTATGATACAGTGCTTTCTGATAGGCCATGTCTGTTATACAGTAACATGCAACACTAATACGTGTGTTCATTGTAGACAAGTTATGATGCCATCAAGCTTGGTATACGCATAGTTCCCTATCTCCCTCTCAGTCCACAGAAAGCAAATATGTCCGATCAGCATCGACAGCAGACCTTAACAGTGAGCTGGGTTATTTACTGCTGTAGGGGTATGAAACCATACTCAAAATAGACCAGTTCAACAGTGTCCTGGTGTTGTTAGTTGCGCCATGACCACAGGTGACCATTGCTGGTTTCTCTGTTACGTTGAACTACGTAACTACGTTCCCATAATTACCGCAGGGATCTTACACAAATAATGGCTTAATTTCTAACCGTAAAATGTGGTTGAGACCTAATTGTGAAGTACGTTGTTTACTCTTAATAAGTTAAACAAGACATGCTAATAAATAATCTACCCTGCCATTTATTCATACCCATCCCATAGTATCTGAAATTGTATTTGAAAATATTTAACAAGTTCAAATATTTTGCAAAGTATCAAACACAATTACAAATAGTCTAAATATATTTAAATACTTTTAAATATAAATGTATTTGTCCATAAATGTGTTTGTCCACTGCAAGACAAATACAGTTTTATTATGCACTTCGTGAACAATTTGAGAAATATTTATGGTTTACCTGTATTTGATAACCATATTGCGACAGGAAACTGATACTATCTATGTAATGTCAAACAGCGACGTTTTGAGACCGTCCCTTTATTTTACGGCACCATAGACGTACTTTACGTACATGCATGACGCTGTGACAGTTGTCTGGAGGACAATCAGTCCATAATGGAACGTTATATTATATTTACTACCAACAACAGAACCTGCCTCGCAGGCATTGTCACTGTAGACACAGGCTATCGAGTGGGCGCAACTTACTGTCTCACAAATGGTAATAATATGTAGCTTTCTCAGTCTATATTTGAACCATAACCAGCTATCAGTGCAACACCCTATTTCATAACCATACTAATTAAAACTAACTTGATACGGAAATGTCAGAATATTAAGTACTACTAAAGCAGTGTTCAGTTTGAACAAATCAAATTAATACCAACACCCATATCGTTGATGTGTAGATTCAGGAGTGTTCACAAACTATATACAAAGCTTCACGTTAGTGAATAAAACACGCTGCTCTGTATACTATAAGATACGATGACAAAATTACACATTGAGACGGTACAATTAATTATGTGTATTTATTATATTTATATAACCCTATATACTACTATTAATACTACTACTGCTAATAATAATAATAATAATAATAGGAAATGATAGGCAGCCATTTAAACAGAAAAGGACACTACACATAAATGTAAATGTGTTCAGATCGTTCCAACTATTACAGTCATGTCTCGTTTACCCGATCATCAATAAACCGGTTGTTTCACAATACGCGCATTTTATGTTGGACCCATCTCGACACCAAATATAACAAGGTGTCTCGCTAATTCACACCCTTCGTTTATCCGACTTAAAACCTTGGGAACCAAAACAATAAACGAGACATTACTATGTAAGTTGTTTCTAGTAGTCGGCAACTTTCCATTAACTGACTATTTTGAATACATTATAATTATGCATATGGTATCATAGTAGGTTTCATTCAGTTGTAGTCAGCATTTTCAGGACATAATCGCGAAATCGGTCGCCCTATCTACATTGGTGCCGAGGGCGATCACTGCCAGGGTCCTTGTCACCCACTGTGGTTTTACATCCCCAGTTGATACATGACTGACATTAATCCGATTTCTCATGCACTGGAGACACACAGTCCCCAACGTTGATAGCCAGGTGTCTTGCAGCAAAACATCATCCATGCCCTGACCTGGGTTTGAGGCCAGAGCGCTGACATGTGACACGGATGCACCAGCCACTGCACTCTCGTTGCCACTGTCATTCTTCCCGAGTGACTGACGGCAATTGCGACAGCTTTTAGCGTAATTCGTTACGTTTCCTACATCGATGAATGTGTTTCAATTGAAAGTCTAGTAGCATGGAATCACTCTGACATGAAGGCCTTCTCTCTTCTGGTCCGCCGTGTTCCATTGCTTGGTGGTATCCACGCCACTTGGTTTATGCAGCCTCCATTCACGTTTTTCTCCGCACGTGTCGTAGTTTTTTTGCCGTTGCTCTAAGTCTATACGTATTCAGCGGTTCGTCTTCGCTGCCTCGTTTCAAGATCTCGCGTAACACTGTCTTGTCATATTAACATCGGTCTTCCTACATTTCATAAATCAATAATAATTATATTTATATAAGACCGAATTGGTTAAATTTATTAAAGGCGCTTGACATTAAACAATAATCGAACCTGAAAAAACCCAATGTTATCTTAACATATGAAGTGTCTTGTAAACAAATATAAAAAACCTGTTACTATAATAACCATGTAATGAATTAAACTATTTATTAAAATATAATAATGACGACATAATGACATCGGTGTCCTCCCGTCAGTCGCCTCAAAGTTCTGTCCACACACTGCTGCCGTTGCCGTCAAACTATTGGTTAAAACATAGTGTTTTAAAGCGTTCTTTGTGACTGGATCGCTGTTTGTTTGGCGAAATGGAGCAGGTAATTCTGTTCAAACTCCACCCGTTTCTGTAGTCATGCTGTCTTGGCAAGTCTTTGTACACATCCAGCACATCCCATTTTTTGGCAAATGACGTTTTTTCTCATGTTTTTTTCTCGCAAATATTTCTTTGTGTATTCGGGTCGCTATGCATAGACTGAACATTTTACTGTATGAGCGCTATGTGTGCTTTAACACAAATGGTAATATATTTCTAGCTTGCAATGTGCAATTTATACCTGCGAAGTAATTGCGATTCAACTGCTTTTTCTTGTCTCTGGCATCGTTTATAGCCTGGCTGGCGCTCATTTGTGAGAGTTATGGCCTCAGCTCTACGAGGACCACAGGTCATCCAGGACGACTCTCCACTGTACACGACGTTGGACACTTATCTCTATCTCCTTCTGGGTGTAACGGGTCGTCTATATTGTTGTTACTTTATATATATATATATATATATATATATATATATATATATATATATATATATATACGAATATATATCATATATATATATATATATATATATATATATATATATATATATATATATATATATATATATATATATATATATATATATATCGTCAGGTAATTTGTAGTCTTTCTTGTCTTTTTCTTCCCAGAGGATTCCAAGTCAGCAACTGACCCACATATTTGTTGTTGGCTTTCTTAGTGCGTGAGTCGAATCCAACCAAACTTTCTGCTCAGCATCTGCGTGACTTTGGTTAATGCGTTCACGTAGATTGTTCACGTTGGTGGCCACCCTTTGTAAATATATAACAAATATATAAACACATGTTGTATAATTGATGTATATGATGTGTGAATGACTCGGGCATCGAAAATAATGAAAATGAAGCATGTCACCGAGTGAAAATAACATTGTCAATTAGTCAATTAGTCAATTAGTCAATTAGTCAATCAGTCAATCAGTCAATCAGTCAATCAGTCAATCAGTCAATCAGTCAATCAGTCAATCAGTCAATCAGTCAATCAGTCAATTAGTCAATTAATCAATTAATCAATTAATCAATCAATCAGTCAATTAATTAATTAATTAATCAATTAGCCAATCAACAAATCAATTATCCAATCAATTAACCAAACAACAAATCAATTAATCAACCAGTCAATTTCTGATTCTGTCCAGCCATAGTTTTTGCACTCGATATACGGTTATTTTATCGTTCTTCCAGATCTTGTCGTCGTCTCTCCAGCAGCCATGTCAGACATCACGGGCGGCCCGGCGCACGTCGAGTGCACGGGGGACGGACTCAAGTTCGGCTACATCAACCACCCTATGTATGCTACGATTACCACGAGACGGGCCGGGCCAGGTGAGTGCAGCCGTCACACGGCGTGGCTGAACCAAGTGCTCCTTTAAGTCGCTATGGACTTATTCTATAGACCAAACCTTAAGCCAGAAGTAATTATGTGCCAGTCTTGTATAGCTAATACTAAGAAATGTGCAAGCGAACGACTTGCTTGGAAGCCATTCACGCCAAGCATAGCCAACATTACCTAGCGTTCAGTATATATCAAAACAAATCTAGTATCATTTCAGGTATTTATGTAGTTATTACTGACCCGTTTGATTTATGTCAGAATCAACCAGTATTAATGTGTGCCCTTAGATTAAATACCACCAGTCTTATCGGTTGTAATTACCCGTCTGTGTCAGTTCTATGCCCGTCTTCAAGATGGATGGACGGGTCGTTGGCTGACATACCCCTGCCACAGACGGACCAAAGCAGCTGTCTGGTTGATCTCGCCATTCCAACGGCACTTAGGTTTCTTAGAACCAATGCTTTTAAACATGATTCTCCGTTTTATAAGTCTGTTTTGTTAATGTTTACAACCAAGCAAAAACTACAAATCTATTTCAACAAATAAGATCAGGTGTACTTCTTAAAATTATAATCTATCTCGAATCCAGAAAAACCTGGTAGACAGTTTCGTAATTGAAAGAAACAATACAGTAAAATCCAGATGTGTGGGATTATGAAATCACAATTGAATCTCGTTACTGGAGGGCATATTTCGCACACCTGTATACCCTCCCATACGATTACAGCTACATGCAACCGACGAATCAAGACATAGGTATTACTCTTTTTCGTTCATGTTCAGCAGCCATTTCAAATGTGCTGCAGCCATTTTGTAAGCTTGACGGACCCCGTTGCTGCGCAAGCAATCACATGATGGATTATCCATATTCGCAAAGATGCAATGTTGTATTGTCGCTTAGTAGGCCTATGTGCGTGTCTGTGCAGGCGAACTGACAGTGTTTTGCAAGGGGCCGACAAAGAACGCCTTCTGTGAGCTGAGAGACCACAAAGACGGCACGTTCCTTCTCATTGTTAAGCCGCAGGATGTCGGAGTTCACGCACTGCACGTCAGGTACAACGACATCGACGTACCAGGTGAGAGAGCGCTCCTCCACGCTTCCCACAAGAGGCCAGCACTGTCGCGATGTCTGGTCTAATCTCGCACAAGTAAACACACACACACACACAGACACCACACACACACACACACACACACACACACACACACACACACACACACACACACACACACACACACACACACACACACACACACACACACACACACACACACACACACACACACACACACACACACACACACACACACACAGCACCACGCACGCACGCACGCACACCACACACACACACACACACACACACACTATCACACGTCTCTGTGTTTGTTTGTATTTATGTGTATATATATGTGTGTGTGCGTGTGGACAGTACCCGATGCTGCATAATCCAGTGCCCATCTGCAGTGAATTAAGAGGGGAGACGAGTCCTCTCACCCAGTTATACACGACAGGCAGCCGCAGTTAAGCACTTGTTTCATGAAAACAAGTTGACGCAAACAATAGAATTACCTGTAAATCTTTACGTATCGTCTCACAGGTAGTCCATTCAACCCGAACGTGTCACCAGCGAGTCTGGTGACCGTCACGGGGCCAGGGGTGGAGGACGCCATCCTGTCGGCCCCTCAGACGGGGGTATTCGAAGTGCGCACGGAAAAGGTCGGGGTGGGTGACGTGAAGGTGAAGGTCGGCGGGCCAAGAGGTGAGCTTGCATTTTCGGGCATTAAATACTTTTTCAATAAATAAATGTTAAATCATCAATGTGCGACAAAATGCAAAGCAATTATAATATATATATATATATATATATATATATATATATATATATATATATATATATATATATATATATATATATATGCACGGGCTGTTCATTAGCTTTCAAATGTTGATTAGTGTGAAGAGTTGCTTTAAATTTCCACTAGGTGTCAGTACCGTCAGGTGTGCCACTACAAATTATATAAGCTACTACACTGTATAAATTAGTTATATTATTACTATTAACACCAAGGCATACGAATACTAAATAATATCGAATGTTAAAATAAATGGTAAAAAAGTGAATATTGTGTGCCATTTTAAATCGGTTTACATCCGTCCATCCGTCCGTCTCTCCGGGCAGGAGCCTTCAAGCTGGTGACGGAGAAACGAGGCCGGACGCTGCTGTGCAACTACTACCCGACGGAGACAGGCCACTACATCGTCGATGTCACCTACGACGGCGTGCTCGTGCCCGGCTCGCCCTACCAGGTGTACCTCGCCAACGACGCCGACGACCTGCGACACTTCAAGTTAATGCAGTCGGAAGCGTGACGTCATAGCAATAGTAAAATTTATGGAACAACGTGTACTCCGTAACGCCACTGTATGTGAACAGCGACACCTAGCGACTACTAACACAGCGCCGCCTGGTGACTGTATTAGCGCAGCGCTATCTAGCCACTGTGCTAACACAGCGCCACGTAGGGACGACGATAGAATGCTGGCTTCTAGTTCTAGCGACAACGGTGACTTAAATTATAATGTAACGCGTAGATTCCACACACCACCATGTCAACATTCGTTGCTGTCATAGTCACGTGATGAAACGCTCATGACTTCACGGGTTGCCGCTTAGAGTTTACTACTCCCACGTGTTATGTTATTTCAGGTGTCTTTTTTGCACACTGAGATCATGTTAGACATCGTCATCCAGTTGGGATTTATGACCCGAAAGCTCACAGTCAACAAACCGCGATCAGATTTGACTGCAACTGTCGAACTGGGGCTGACGATTTAATAGGTCGAGTAATGACACTTACCTGTTTACAGGCGACAGAGCGTACGGGGTGGGACAATCGAGCCGTTAGTGTATCATCTAATGACAGTGACCGTGTACAAATATTTGTACTTGTAATATTGCCGGTTGTTGTCATTCGTACTGTGCACAAGTACCGTGTCATGTCTTCTCTCGAATTTAGTCTGGATAATTGTCGACAAGTTAAGGAACTAAACCAGGGGAAGGGGGTATGTCCGTTCTGTACGAATAAACTACTGCTGACGACTGTGAGTAATTCGTCAGTTAGAAACCTGACACCCAGTACTGGCCGCACATGTAACTGACGACGTAAGACGTTACAGACCGTGGGAAACAGTCGTAGTGATTACGTATGTAAGCCTATTGTGGATGGTGTCGCTAATGACCGCCTTATTATAATTGTATATTTATACATAATTATATACTTAGCAATTCTAGTGATGTATTTGTAGGAATAATTAAAATATGACATACAAGTTTATTGCGTGTGGTTATTGCACTTTTGGTCATAATAATAGTAGTAATACAGGACATTTTATCGCACGTTCTCTAACTACGTAATATAAATCATAATTAATCAATGGATTCACGATATAGATATGAAATCACAACTTTAAAATCTTGTGTCAAAAATTTACAGTGTAATATTGTTGCTTCTTGTGCTTTCCTTTCATCCTGCTTCTATCGGACATCGGCAAGTCGAACTAGTTTATTGACTTTGCCAATAGTGACTGATTCACTCGTGAGAACAGCACAAACACACACACCCCGATTTGAAAATGGATAGCAACATTTCTGGGAATTCCAATATAATGACCTGTCAGCCCAATCGAACGAACAGCTGAACGATTGTGTGTATTCGAATATTTGTTTTTTAATCCCACACTGCATGTAGCACGAGCAGCGTGTGACTAAAATCACAAAACATTATATCACAATACCATAGGCCGACCACATTCCTCATAAGCGATTTCATTGGTTGAGCTTAAAAGACGAGCTTTGCAAAAGGATCTGCCATGGATATTGCTGTAATCAGCATCAGCGACCCCTGGCGCCCGATGACGGAATGAAGGCAAACGGATGTCAGTTTGTATGCAGAATATTGCGTTTTACGATTTAGGCGTCATCTTAATGAAGTCACTATGTGTAACCTGTAGTGGACTCACTAATTCTAGATAAGGACAACTTTGAAAACCAAGCTCGACAATACTCTAGTCACAAAAGTGTGGCTAACATAGATCGACAAGGAAAAGAAGACGAAGACACAAAGACGTGCAACAAAAACAAGTGTCGGCAAATGACGTACCCGTTCTCTGGTCAAGCGTCAAACATAGTCTGGCCATAGTTGACCGCCCCAGTAATTGCACATTAGACGCAAACCCTGCATTTTCAAGTACCTGTGAAATGCATAACAACTCCACTTCGCCGCGAGAAACCCAGGGAATGTGCTGCAAATTATCAGCAGGCCTATATTAATGTTACGACACTACCACGAACGTTGTCTATGACGTAAACGGCGAAACACGTCACGTGATGTTAGGGCTTTCACCGTTCAGGACTGCCGTACTCCTATGCATGTTTGTTTTCAAGTGTCTTTAGTAATTTGCAAATAAGAATAACTAATAATACGATGTATACATTTCCTGCTTGTGCGCTTTGATTTCTCTCTCACTGCTAACCTTCTGAGCTATAATATTAAAAGGTTCTCTTACTGTTACAACACTGTTAAGCTTTCCGTGGTTCGTTTACAATCAGTCTAATTGAATCGCTGTATATTTCTATGTAATCGCAACTGCTTCTGCGTTTCGGTTTGACGAGCTGCTCGCATATTCACAACCTCGGATCATCTTCACCGTTGTGTCCACTTGGTGATGTAGGACTCAGCTTCCGAAATCAGCAACAAACAGCTTCTGTTGTACTTCAGAAAATTCTCAATTGTCTTTGCTTTGTACATTTTCTTACACAACAGGACAAACTGCCCTGAATGCAGCAAGTCTTAACATCAACGTTTCAGTCAGTGTAGTCATTTACTGACTTCTGTCAGTTTAGCCTTTATCACTGAATTTTGCAAACTACTGGGTAGTCATTTTTGTCACAAGTGCAACACTTTGTGATACGACCTGGTCGAGACATCACAAGAACTGTTACAAGTGGTGTGTCACATCTCCAGTGTATTGACAGTAGCATAGGCCACCTATCTGACCACAAGGTCTTGGGACATGACTCTCATCGGCATAGGTGTCTTCCAGAGACGCCAATTTTGGGTAGGGTAGCGGAATGGATGCATGCCACCTCATTCCTCATCTCACGTAATTCATCGACACATTCTCTACCTCTCATAAGCTGTGGCCTCACACTGCTGCCTCTTGCTAATGAGCACTGGGTCGGTTTTTGCTACAGAATCCTGATTCCAGAATACAACAGACATGTAACCAGAGTGATGCAATCAACTTCTGCAGTGTCACTTAGTGTAATGTCATCCATGATATGTTCACACGTTTCTTTCTTCACCGGTTTGTCTCGTTCGTCTTCTGAAAGTAAACCAAAGACAGTTGAAATCAGATGCCCAAAAATGTGATACATAGTCTGTTAATGCCGTATGATATTCAGTGTACATATAATAGCATTGGAGATTATATATATATATATATATATATATATATATATATCACTCCACACGACCCAGGCAACATTTGTATTTTAAGTCTAAGACACACACAGCAACAGCATTCCCTCCTGCAGGGCACAGTACAGACAGATGGATATTTTTCTTCCCACGGAATATACCCGAATGGAACTGCATGCCCCAGGAAATAGTGGCAGCCAAGTCCTTGGAGTCTGGACGGTTTCAGGTCCAAGCTTGCTGCCCACCTATAACCACAACAGACCACCACCCATTTTGTATCTACTACCCTCCTCTACTATGCCACGCACCCTTTCACTATATTTCCGAAGTATCTCCTTCAACCTCCACAAATCAGCATAATCATCACAACATTGATGTTGGCTGATCAATAAAAGAAGAAGATTTGAATTAACCTATAGAATTAGTTACCGATAATACAAGAAAACCTTTATTTCACTTCGTGGGATACTTTATCGCCACTTTCACATGCAAATTTTTTTCTCATATAGAACACCGCAGACACACAGCTAGGCTCACTATGATGTATAAAATCCAACACGGCTTAGTTGACATCCCTCTCAGCAAATACACCCAGCCAGCGCGCACCCACTATGCCACAGAACATCTAGCCGCTGGGCGTAGAGAGCACCCCTTACAACTCATGGTTTAACGTTCCAGGCTACACGCCTATAAGCATTCTTTCTTCATAAGCACAATAGAATCCTGGAACAAACTCACAGTCCAAACAATAAATGCTCCCACCATAGAGGCATTCAATCAGTGCCTTCAGCGTGACAGCAGTGCATATGGCTGTGACTAACGTATCGTGACTGCTGTTTTTAACATGCACTTGCACTTATATATAATATATATATAATATATATATATATATATATATATATATATACATATTATATATATATATATATATATATATATATATATATATATATATATATATATATATATATATATAAAACATCACCATTATTTTTAATCAGCACTTGAACATGCGCTATCCATAATTGACGGTAGTGGATTACTGGAAGAAGAAGAAGAAAGATATGCTGAACTGGCAAAATATGTTTTAAGTGTGCTGCACGTTTACAAAGCGAACAGACAATTATATTTTCCATTTTATATGTTTTACAAATCCTATTTACCGTTCGGCTTCGTAATATTCCGCCATGTTGTTATCGCATGACCGTCACGTGACCTTCACCTCGCCGCCGCTGAGGCCGAACCAAAAAATTAATAGTTTCTCATCCGGTTTGCGTAGATGAAACCGAATAGGCCCATATGTTATACTCAATGTCATTTTTTAACACAATAAGAATATTATGTACTTCAACATCAATATCACGTATTGTTGTGTTAGAAGAAAAAAATTGTTATTATATTTACCATAGCAAAGCATGGTAAAACATGGTATTCAGTGTAGTAAACCATAGTAAAACGTAGTAGTTATTGTAGTAAACCATAGTATATACTAAATATGCTATGGTAAAGCGTAGTAAATATTCCGCAAAAAAACCACTGTAGTTTATTACAGTTAATTTTATCTTAGTAAACTACAGTAGTACCTTTTATTGTAGTAAAACATAGTACCTTTTTAGCTGGGATATGTCACTATCCCCTCCTTTGTTGTTTTGGTCAGGCCCCAAGCTGACACCAGGTTATTCTGGTCTCCAGGCTATCTTTCAAATTGCGCTGTCACAATTCCTCAAAAAGATCCTAGCAGTCATTAGAATTGTATCTTCTGAGGGCAACATAGGCATTTTATTATGGTCCTCCTGGCGTAACTTAGCAAAACAACAGATTATAAGGTCTTTACCTCTGTGGAGTGGATAGAGGTTTCTGAGTCAGTTGTCACTGTCACGCAGTTAGCAATAACAAGACTCCCTAGCACTGGTCTGCCTGTCGTCATAGGGGCAAACTACTACTTAATTATGCCCATAAACATCGATGTATCGATGTAAGGTTTTCTTTTCTTTTACCTACACAGTAAAACATCCTGAAAATGAAAAGTATTTGAAAAAGTATTTGCAGTACTTTCCAATATATTTGTATTTAAATATATACTTTTGCATTGAAAAGTATTTGCAATTGTATTTGAATTTGATCCCCTCAGGAGTATTTGTATTTAAATCGGCGCCATCCATCCACACCCTCTCGATATTTTCCCTTCTTTTTCCAACCTTCGATCTCTTCTCGCTTCCTTCATGACATATTTCCGCTACCTCCCCACTCTCCAACTCCTCCACATTTTCAGTCCTCCACCACTCCCGGCCGCCCCTCCTTCGTCTCTTTCCATGCCGTCCCCACCCACTCCTCTTAATCATCCCATTTACTTTCAGAAAACGAACGTGACAAAGGATGAAGAAAGAACAGACAGACTTTGTGATTTATTTAAACATAGAATTCATCAATATGTTACATTGCATGGGACGACAACCACAAATCAGAACAACATCACGACAAACTCCAAAACAAGTAGAAATCAACATATCATGGATTTCATTATGTTGATTGCACCACTCTGTTTACCTGTCTGTTGTATTCTAGAATCGGGATTCTACAACAAAAGCGTGATACGAGAAATGAGTTGGCACACATTCCCTAGCAGTCCCGCCAGAAACTTAAGCATGAGGTCAAGTTGTCTACCAGATGAATTCCTAATCATGATGGGTAGTTGATTGATTGATTGATTGATTGATTGATTGATTGATTGATTGATTGATTGATTGATTGATTGATTGATTGATTGGCCATGAATTCCTATAATGTTACATAATGGAAATAGTAGACATTGGTAGCTTTCTTTCACTGAGAACATAATATTAACAGGGAATTGAGCCATTCCATATTTGGCCACACTGGCATGACTAAGGACGTCGTCTTTGTGTTGTACAAACAATGGTTTGTTCTCATATGAATACTTAAGCGAGCATGTTTCAAACAGCACCAAACTGCAACTCAGTAAATGTTTCCGGTAGCTGTCGAGTGTTGTTAATCCCCTACAAAAAGAGCTAATGGTATACCATTGAATACCATTGAGTACCATTGGACCATTCAATGGTATTTCAGTAGGCTCAATGGTACTTTGGGCTATTCAATGGTATTTCTGTAGGACTCAGTGGTACAGTGAATGGTAATTCGTAATACCATTCAGGACCATTGGACCATCCAGTGGTAAAATATTATTCTCAGTGGTATTCTCAATGATATTTCAGAATACCATTGAATTCCGCTGGATTACTCAATGATAGAACATGTTTCAATGGTACTCTCAATGATATTTGAACATACTTTTCAACAATAAATCAGACTTCAGTGATATTATCAATGGTATTTGAGAATACCATTCAATACCATTGGACCATTCAATAATAAAATCTTGTTTCAATGGTTCTCTCAGTGGTATTTGAACATACCATTCAACAATAAATCAGACTTAAGTGGTATTCTCAATGGTATTTGAGAATACCTTTCAGTACCATTGGACCATTCAATGATAAAATCAGGCTTCATTGTGTCGTATCCATTCCTTCATAATACGACAAACCAAGTCTAAATGCACAGGGACGTAACAAAGGCTGTGAATATTGGCATTGTGCTCAGTGTACTCTCCTAAGGATTTCTGTAAGCCATGGTTGTCACCACTCAATTTCATGATGTACACGGATGTAGTCAGACGTGGTTTCTCGAGTAAACCCATATATCTTGGCTTCCTTGTCAAAAATTTAAGAGTTTTTGACATCCGCTGGACGGGAAGTCACAAAAACAGATGATACGTTCAATCTGTTAATAAAGGAGGCTATTAATGTGGGCATATCCACCTGTTTGTAGTAATCGTATTCCTCTTGTTTCTCCATATTTTCCATTCTAATCTCGTCCCACCCTTCCAAAATTAAGATGGTCCGCTTTGGTTCTGCGAACAGTTGCTTGAAAAACTCATTAATGGCTTCAGGACTTGGCCGAGTGCAACTTTGGTATTTACAAAACAGATCTTCAGGGGAACATCTATTGTTGAGGTCTCGCAAGCGAATCGGGTAAATGTAGCCAATGTCACCGGGCAAAAATTCACCCTTCAACCACTGGTCCAGAATGTGCAAACAAAGATGAGATTTTCCAATTCCAGAAGAGATCCAGTCACCAAGCTCCTGACTGGTGTCGTCACATCCGGGGTCTTGGCAACACATGGGTATGTTATGTTGATTTTAGCATATCGATCAATCTCCATCATCAAGTTCAGGTTATGAAAACATGTTCGTGTTTCTCGCCGTTTGTTGTACATCAGCAATGTAGCATACATGTGGTTCAGGTTCAGGAACGACGTGCCTTCCTTTCTATTCTTCTTGTGTACGAAGACTTCAAGTGATCGCTGTTGTGTTCCCTTAGGTGTGATCGCCACAGCTGCATCTCGGCTGAAAAATATTAAATTAACAAAACTACAAAATAATACATGCAAAGCAATAATATGTGTACATGCAAGTTTGTGCATGCGTGTCTATGTTTGTGTGTACTTCCAGGCGTTTGCGCATGTGCGTCAAATGTTGTACAATACTGGTTTTCGATTATCTGATAAACTTGGTTTTTGGCAAATGAAACGACCGTGTAACTTTTCCAATCGGTTACACAAAATAAGACAACACACCAAATGTATAAACCACATATTTATTAAAGCGATGGGCGGGCTGAAAAAAGCCCGTAGCCCGCACATTACAGTTCCGCCAGCAGCCTGCCCCGCATATTGTGCCACCTCCTGGCCCACAGCACCCCCTCCCACACACCGCAGTAACTTGGCCCGCAACCAGCCCGCACGGCACATTTCGCTACATCCTGGCCCGCAGCCCCACCGCGCAGTAACTTGGCCCGCAGCTCAGCCCGCAGTAACTTGTCAAAAGTCAGTCCGCAGCCCAAAATTTAATTGATTAAAAATAATTTTAATTGCGTATGGGAATTAATATATGACCAATTATATTTTATATTCACCAGTTTAAAAAAGTTAATTGTTTGACATTAAATTAACCACATTTTTCAGTCAGCTAGAAATAATTATGTTGGAAGTCACTGTAGTCATTCACCATGACAACATTGAAGCTAAATTCCACTACCAGGTAATCAGTTGACACTTGTTACCAAGGTGGACCCAGCTGCAATTAGCAACAACAGGCGTCTTTTTCAGTAGCCTGCCTGTCTTTTGATCTTGGCTTTCATACCCCTTGCCCTCGTCTAACAAGCCCTGCTAGATGGCAGCTGCTAAGGCTATTGCACCAGTGCCTCAGTGGTGGTGCAAAGTGATAAGAAAATAGTTGCTGAAGAGAAGGAAGGTGCACCCTAGGCCAGGTAGGATCTTCAATTGCTTTACACTGTTGTAGTTTTAGAGCTTACCAGACTTGGTAATTGGGTATCCTACCAGTCATTCCGATTACTTAGTAATATATTATGCATTAAATGGTATCCAGACATTTCGGTAAAGGACACTATGGTAATGGACGTTTTGGTAACTGACATTTCGCTAACAGGACATTTCGGTAACAGGACATTTCGGTAACAGGATATTTCGGTAATTGGACATATCGGTAATAGGAAATTTCGGTAATAGGATATTTTGGTAACAGACATTTTGGTAATAGGACATCTTGGTAACATACATTTTGGTAGCATGGCATTTTGATAAAACCAATAAATATTCTATAAAAGCTTATTTCAAAAACAAAACTAACACGTATCGACATTCGGTAGAATCGCCTTAGCTGCACCTGTCAATGCTGTGATGTTGTCAGTGTAAATACAAGCTGGCGGGTCGTTACTTGCAGCAGCATGTGTACGCATTTCCGTACGGCATATGTCAACCTCTAGCTTCATACCACAACCCCTGTGGTTGTGGTCAGTTTTTAACACTGGATATGCTGGTAGCAAGTCAGTGTATGCATTAACAGGACAGTGCTTGCTTGCATGACATGTACAATGCCACCATATCATGTCATTTTCTCTGTATGCTTGGTATACAAAACTTTGACTTTAGTAACAGAAGTAGTGTTGTGCTTGTTTAGAGGTGATTCCGTCTTGAGTCGGTCTTGGCAGTAACCACACCAAGCCCTTCAGAGGCAAGCACTACTTCACACCTTGCCTGACTACTGGTAGAAAGCTAAGTTCCATGTCTGGACCATCCTAAGTTACAAATGGTTTAACTGACTGACATCTCAACAGGTTTATCCTAATATGGCAGACTGGACTCTGATTATTTTCAGTAGTTTTACCAAAATGTCTTGTTACCAAAATGTCTTGTTACCAAAATGTCTTAATTGTTACCGAAATGTCTAGTTATCGAAATGTCTAGTTACCGAAATGTCCTGTTACCGAAATGTCTGTTACCGAAATGTCCACTATCAAAGTGTCCTTTATCAAAATGTCATGGATCCGTTTATCACAGTGTAGTTGGGGTATCCTGTGGATGCTTAAAACACTTGCACAATTTTGACAATATTGACGTGCAACTCACATGCATGCATTTTAGTAGAACCAGAGGTGGTGTATTTTTTTAGACGTTTGATGACTATATATTTGATATGACTGCAGTGACTGTGTACACATCTAAGCATTTTCTTAGGTACAGTTTCATGGTAAGGGCCACCCCTTATAAAAATCTGACAAAACGTTATCATGCCACCAAATGGAAAATCCACTGCGTGGAAATGGGAAATTAACGGTCACTTCACGCTACTTCAGAAGCTGCTCATTATAAACAGCAACAACATTACGCAAAAATTTAAAAGTAATATTATATCCAAGCACAATTACAAATACTCCAGACGGACTCAAACAATTTGAAATGCTAAATTATTTACACATATACAAATACAGTGAGAATTTTTTAATCCTTTTAAAAATCATTTTAACTTTCATAATACAATTATCGATAAATTAGTTTTTCAGCATAATCGCTGTGATGTAGTGAACAACCACGGTGAGACAGAGGGCTTATTAATTGTACGCCCATAACATTAAAAATAATCCAATGGTGCTAAATTATCTGATTAAAATTAATTATCTAATATGTAATTGATAACCCTAATTTAATATGCATTAATATCTACTAGTATAATAGCTACTATTGCTATTTGTGTACAGCTACATGGCTAGATAAATACAACAACCTCTTCAATCAACCCTTTTCAACCCCCATGGCAATGCGGACACACCCTTCATCCATGTCATCACTGTAACGAACTTAACAGATATGGGTTCAATTGGGTTCTCCAATTAACAAGCCGCACTTTTAAGCGGGTTGTTTCATGTTTGAACCAAATCCATTGTAATGGGGCCTGTTTAATTACACATACCTGCCATGAACAAAGGGTTCTTAAATTTGAGGCACACTTCCCTTACCATGGAAAATAATGAATTAGCAGGTTGGTGCCCATAAGTCATAAATATTGTCGCGCATTTATTGCCGAAACTACTGTGTGATGTAAATTTATCCATCAAAATCGTCTAAATAACTAAATAATATAATAGCAGAGCGTCAAATTTATCTGAAATAATTACTGTGTCGACATGTGTTCACTGAAAATATCGCCAACCGGACGCGCATGCACATCACCATCAATATCTTTCTGCTCTGGCAATAAGACTTTTTCCGCCCTTATTGCCAGAGCAGCTCTGCGGATCGATATTAAATTATCGCAATTTCCCGGCCACGATCGCCTAAATCAGTCAAAAAACGATACCAGGGCGTCATGTGTATCTGAAACAATTACTATGTCGAAAAGTGTTCGTTAAACATATCGCCAACCGGACGCGCATGCACATTACCATCAATCGATTTCTGCTCTGGCAATAAGAATTAGTTTTGCCCTTATTGCCAGAGCTGCTCTTAGATTTGCCCTGAACATCCGATAGGGGCGTGTCGTTTTCTGCTCTGGCAATAAGAATTGTTTTCGCCTTTATTGCTAGAGCAGCTCTGCGGATCGATATTATCGCAGTTTCCCAGCCACGATCGCCTAAATCAGTCAGAAAACGATATCACGGCGTCATGTGTATCTGAAACAATTACTATGTAGACAAATGTTCGCTAAAAATATGCGCATACACATCACCATCAATCGATTTCTGCTCTGGCAATAAGAATTATTTTCGCGCTTATTGCCAGAGCAGCTCTGGCGATAGTCTAAGCCAAATTATTAAGGCCTTTCAAAACGGTTTGTCACTTTCTTTCGACGTGTTTGTGTTTGGAATGCCATTCTGCATCACTTCCGCTAAAACGAAGGCGGGTATTATTATGTTTAATGTGTTTTAGATCGATTTAATGTCGAGTCGACGTAAATAAGCCGAAGTCACTGGGCGTGAGCAGTTTGTGCTCCCCAGATAAGACGCACCACGACCACAAAGGCGATGTCTTGCGATTTGCGAATATGTCCCCAAAACTGAGGCTAAATTATTAATGTATATTCTATGTAATGCAGATATATTTGTTTTAAGCATACATTAAAAAATATATGGCTAATTGTTTTTATTTCAACTTCGCAATGCACACGGTAGACATCGCCTTTGACAAAGCCGAGGTTTGAGACCCCGATGCGTTTGGGCTGCGCTAACTGCTCGCGCCTTATGACAGCGGCTTATTTACGTCGACTCGACGGCATTAAATTGTTGGATGTTTGAGTGGAGTGGTCCAGTGAGTGAATGAGTAGGTGAGTGGGTGAGTGAGTGAGTGAGTGAGTGAGTGAGTGAGTGAGTGACTTAGTAACTGAGAGCGTTACTGGCTGAACTGCTGACCGATCGATCGATCGATCGATCGATCGATCGATCGATCGATCGATCGATCGATTGACCGACCGACCGACCGACCGACCGACCGTCCGACCGACCGACCGACCGACCGACCGACCGACCGACCGACCGACCGACCGACCGACCGACCGACCGACCGACCGACCGACCGACCGACCGACCGACCGACCGACCGACCGACCGACCGACCGACCGACCGACCGACCGACCGACCGACCGACCGACCGACCGACCGACCGACCGACCGACCGACCGACCGACCGACCGACCGACCGACCGACCGACCGACCGACCGACCGACCGACCGACCGACCGACCGACCGACCGACCGACCGACCGACCGACCGACCGACCGACCGACCGACCGACCGACCGACCGACCGACCGACCGACCGACCGACCGACCGACCGACCGACCGACCGACCGACCGACCGACCGACCGACCGACCGACCGACCGACCGACCGACCGACCGACCGACCGACCGACTAACATATTAAATGATTGAATGAGTGAGGGACCGAGGAAGGGACAACGTGAGTAACTGAGTGGAGGTAATGGTTAAATGTATTACATATTACAAGTTGATAATAAGCGGTGTGTACACGATAGCACGTGGTGATGTATTATGGATGTAAAGTCAACACGGGATGTCGCATACTTAAATGTGTGCTATTTAGATGATTCATAATTACAATCGGTAACACAAGACAGGTAAGAAGTAGTACATCACGCAAGTGATTACACTATTTATCACGGAAGTTACTCTGTAGTCGTCCACATTGCGTGGCTTCAGCAGCAGACACAACTTCAAATGCTCCGTGAGAAAGAATTGCTCCTTCAAAGGTGTAAATAGCGACCGAGAAGATATACCAAGTAAGTGACAGTTATAGACAATACGTCGACCAGTTAACGTCATATATGTACATAACAATGCAATTAAAATACCTTTTAGAAATAACAAATCACAGTTGTTTTTTATGTGTAGCATTGACGTTTTCTACTATATTGTGGGAGGATTTCCATTGTGGAAACGGTGCTGGGAACTGTCGATAGAAGAGACACGTGTTCATTTCTACCTGCCGCCGTCTCGAACATTAAGTATTTTCTCGTTATACCTGTGTCTCTTGTAAAAGACAATATAAGTCGTAGCCCGTGTGTTGTGTTCACCGCGGAAGGTAAATACCCTACATAAGGGGTGAATGTGTAACCTGTCGTGGAAACTTGGAGTGGTCGTCTTTATCTCTAACCGACTGGGTGCAGCTCTCAACGGATGAAGTTGTTTCCCGACCTTCAGGCATGGGCGAGACACCAAGCAGATACGCTGTAGGGTAGATACATATACTGCCTCATTGAAGTCACTGTCTTCTGTCTTAATTGCCCATTGTGTTGCATGAAATAAATACCTTCGCTTCTACTAATTAGTGATACAATGTATGGTGAAACAGTACATTATTATAATAAGTGAATAGACGCGTTGAACCTAAAACCAGGCCTTCCAATGTTTGTTTTGTTTTGTTTTGTTTACAATTAGTGACGTCGGTCTCTTAATGTGTACCATTTTGTAGGAAGGATTACTATGGCGTGGCGTGGCGTGGCGTGGCGTGGCGTGGCGTGGCGTGGCGTGGCGTGGCGTGGCGTGGCGTGGCGTGGCGTGGGTGGCGTGGCGTGGCGTGGCGTGGCGTGGCGTGGCGTGGCGTGGCGTGGCGTGGCGTGGCGTGGCGTGGCGTGGCGTGGCGTGGCGTGGCGTGGCGTGGCGTGGCGTGGCGTGGCGTGGCGTGGCGTGGCGTGGCGTGGCGTGGCGTGGCGTGGCGTGGCGTGGCGTGGCGTGGCGTGCGTGGCGTGGCGTGGGTGGCGTGGCGTGGCGTGGCGTGGCGTGGCGTGGCGTGGCGTGGCGTGGCGTGGCGTGGCGTGGCGTGGCGTGGCGTGGCGTGGCGTGGCGTGGCGTGGCGTGGCGTGGCGTGGCGTGGCGTGGCGTGGCGTGGCGTGGCGTGGCGTGGCGTGGCGTGGCGTGGCGTGGCGTGGCGTGGCGTGGCGTGGGTGCGTGTGCGTGGCGTGGCGTGGCGTGGGATGCGTGGCGTAGCGTGGCGTGAGCGTGGCGTGGCGTAGGCGTAGCGTGCGTGGCGTGCGTGGCGTGCGTGGCTGTGGCGTGGCGTGGCGTGGCGTGGCGTGGCGTGGCGTGGCGTGGCGTGGCGTGGCGTGGCGTGGCGTGGCGTGGCGTGGCGTGGCGTGGCGTGGCGTGGCGTGGCGTGGCGTGGCGTGGCGTGGCGTAGGTGGCGTGGCGTGGCGTGGCGTGGCGTGGCGTGGCGTGGCGTGGCGTGGCGTGGCGTGGCGTGGCGTGGCGTGGCGTGGCGTGGCGTGGCGTGGCGTGGCGTGGCGTGGCGTGGCGTGGCGTGGCGTGGCGTGGGCGTGGCGTGCGTGGCGTGGCGTGGCGTGGCGTGGCGTGGCGTGGCGTGGCGTGGCGTGGCGTGGACGTGGCGTGGCGTGGCGTGGTGCGTGGCGTGGCGTGGCGTGGCGTGGCGTGGCGTGGCGTGGCGTGGCGTGGCGTGGCGTGGCGTGGCGTGGCGTGGCGTGGCGTGGCGTGGCGTGGCGTGGCGTGGCGTGGCGTGGCGTGGCGTGGCGTGGCGTGGCGTGGCGTGGCGTGGCGTGGCGTGGCGTGGCGTGCCGTGCCGTGCCGTGCCGTGCCGTGCCGTGGCGTGGCGTGGCGTGGCGTGGCGTGGCGCGGCGCGGCGCGGCGCGGCGCGGCGCGGCGGCGGCGCGGCGCGGCGCGGCGCGGCGCGGCGCGGTGTAATGTAGGGTGGATGGTTGTATGTTTGCGTATAAGGTATACGTGTGAATCCGTGAATGAGTGGGTGAGTGCGTGCATGCATTATTGCATGTTTGTGTGTACGTGTGCGTGCATGTATCCATGTGCGAAATTACTCTCAATCAATCTGCCCGATTATTCAACATGAAAAAGCGCAGGTTACACGAGTTAAGTTACGTTATACTCACAGCCATGAAATGCAAGTCGCGTACAAGGGAGTGTATAATGATTCAACATCTTTACGAGCGACATCCGGGGTGCGGTGAAACTATATTTTTCATGACAGCATGTGAAACCACACCTCCACACCTGTGCACAGGAAGAAAACAAATAAATCTAGTTTATTGGTACATAAAATATAAGGAGACAAATAGATTGTACTTTAGTGCTTCCTTCTTTCCAAACCAACCTGTTGATATTCACTGTCAATCCTACCATTTAGGCGTCAGCTGTAAGATAAATTATTACCTAACTTAAATAACTGCTCGCATATACTTTAACCTAATCCATTGGGTTACGTTAGTAAGATAAACTAATAAAAGACAACAGAAATCAAAGTAAATTTTACTTACTCGTCTTAATGACGTTACTGACTGCGTTTTGTTACGTTTCTGCAAATTAGTTAGTTAGATAATAATTTACCTTACGGCTGACATCTAAATGAGCTAATTATCAGTTTGGCTTTGCATGATGAACGAAACATCCAATACACAGGAACAAATACAAATGAACACACACTTACAACCGCATACATCCTTACACGCACGCACGCACGCACGCACGCACGCACGCACGCACGCACGCACGCACGCACGCACGCAACGCACGCACGCACGACACGCACGCACACACACACACACACACACACACACACACACACACACACACACACACACACACACACACACACAGATACACACACATGTAAGTATTCTAACGCAAGTTAAAAAATAAATAACACTGTTTTGGAGAGTTTTAATATTGAAGTTGTTACATATATTATTAATGTAGTTATTATTATTAGCAGTAGTAATAGTAGTAGTTGTAATAGTAGCAGTAGTAATAGTAGTAGTAGTAGTAGTAGTAGTAGTAGTAGTAGTAGTAGTAGTAGTAGTAGTAGTAGTAGTAGTAGTAGTAGTAATAGTAGTAGTAGGAGTAATAGTAGTAGCAGTAGTAGTATTAGTAGTGGTAGTAGCAGTAGTAGTAATTGTAGTAGTAATTGTTGTTGTTGCTGTTGTTGTAGATACAGATATACAAGGAGAGGGGGAGACAGAGGCAGTCAGAGAGACAAAGACAGAAACACACAGAGACTTAGATAGAAAACGGAGAAATAGAAAGAAAGAAAGAGACCTGGAAATAAAATAAAAGGTATAGGGAGAAAATAAGAATTAAAACGGAGAGAGAGAGAGAGAGAGAGAGAGAGAGAGAGAGAGAGGAGAGGGAGAGAGAGAGAAAGTGAGATAAAAGAGAAAGAAAAACAACAAGTGAGAGAGTGAGAGAGAGTGAAACCGAAACGAGAACAATGGTGTTAGATACAGAAAGAGAATGAGTGAGAGAGAGGGGGGGAGGAAGAGAGAGAGAGATAGATAGAGAGAGAGAACGAGAAAGACAAAGTGAACGGGAGAAGGAGATAGAGTGCAAGAGATGGAGAAAGAGAGAGAGAGAGAGAGAGAGAGAGAGAGAGAAGAGAAAGAGAAGAGAGAGAGGAGAGAGAGAGAGAGAGAGAGAGAGAGAGAGAAGAGAGAGAGAGAGAGAGAGAGACAGACATACAGACAGACGAAGTGTGTTTGTGTGTGTGTGTGTGTGTGTGTGTGTGTGTGTGTGTGTGTGTGTGTGTGTGTGTGGCGTCGTGCGGGTGTGTGTGTGTGTTGTGTGTGTGTGTGTGTGTGTGTGTGTGTGTGTGTGTGTGCGTGCGGGTGTGTGTGTGTGTGAGTGTGTGTGTGTGTGAGTGTGTGAGTGTGTGTGTGTATGAGAGAGAGAACATGGGAATTATGTGTGTGTGTATGTATGTATGTGTGTGTGTGTGTGCGTGCGTGCGTGCGTGCGTGCGTGTGTGTGTGTGCGTATGAGAGTGAGAACATGGGAATAAGGGAGAGAGAGAAAAAGGCAGAAAGAAAGAGAACGAGAAAGATAGAGAGAGTGAGAAAGAGTAAGGGAGAGATGGAGAGAAACATAGAAAGGAAATGAGGAAAGAAGAAAGAGGGAGAGGGAGAGCCGGAAATAGGGAAAGAGGAAAAAAGGAAATAGGTAGAGAAAGAATGAAATGGAAGGAGAGAAAACGAGAGATAAAAGAGAGAAGGAGCAGAGAGAGAACGAGAGAGTTATAATTATTATGTTATTTATAATTCAACTGTTGTCCTCCCAGGATGGCGGTGTTCCATCAGTGGTTGTCAGTCGTAGCAAGTGCGGTCGTTGTATGTTGTAAGTATTGTCAAAACATTTCACAAAGGATCTGTCCCCCCGGAG
>JAODUO010000743.1:327500-332500 GCA_025642075.2 Ridgeia piscesae | reverse complement strand
GTCTTGGATTCGTCAGCCAGCTACGGCAGCTTGCTGTGGTTCATTCAGAAACAGTTCGTCATCGATATTATTCAAAGTCTGAAGGTACACATTCACAAATCACACACGAACGCACACATGCACGCACGCACCCTCGAATGTATACACTATATCATAGAAATCAAAGTTAATATAAAATAGCAGTGTCAATAATAATTGTCTTGCCTTGCAAAGACCTGGTATAGTGCTTCGGCACACAAAACTACGTTAATTGTGCATTTTTGAAATCATACCCTGCTAATATGCGTCGCGATATTTAAATATAATTAGTTGAATTGAATTGTGGAATACTATTAGCATGAATAATCATATTGAAAATGGTACTTCTATGAATGTAATTAAAAAGGCAATGAAATAATTCATCTGGAGAACGTATGAAGAAGAAACTCTGCACAAATAGGATATCGTTATATGTGAGTATGATAACATGTATTAGCATTTGTGAACAGTATAGTTAGCTAAATAAGAACAGTTACTATTATGCTTTATTTAAATAACTGTAGTATACTGGCATAAGCATAACTGCAACAACGTATACCGTGGCAAATGTGCGTTGTTTATAATTGAAAACAGGAATCATAAACAGTTCGCTTCTTTCCTGCATGCTGTTGATTGTTTATTATTATTAATCATGTATTCAACCTCCGTTGCCGGAGAAAACACAATGAGTATTATTCGTATATAAAAGATATATGGTGAAGAATAAAATGACTAATAAAATAGATAGCACAAATGCATACAGTGACATGATATAATAGGTAAACTCAAAGTATGTTGTGTATATAAGTTAAAAGAAATCGTGTAATATATATATATATATATATATATATATATATATATATATATATATATATATATATATAATAAATGCATGACTAAGGGGTGAACTAAAATATGTTCATATGAATATGGATTGTTAAAATTATCGGTAATTAAAAGATGAATAATTGACTCAACATCACCATCATTGTTTGGTACATTAGTTTTGGATACGTGATGAGAATCAAAACCTCGCTTAGGTAGAGACTCGCCCATAGATACCACCCTATCCAGCAGAGTCCCAGGTACAGTTACACCATCAATAATAAAATGAGACAACAAATGCTGAATCAGTCGCCGCGCTGGACTTTCTACTTCAAATAGTCTATTTTACAAGGATAATACATTTCTATTTTCCATATCTATGACTTTTTAAATATATGGTGCTTTAAGCAAAGCTATATTGTGTGATCGTTTTCTTAATCATCATCACCATCAATATCGTTATCATTATAAAGCAATTGTAGTTAATTGTAAAAGTCAGCATTGCTCTAAAGGTTGCTAAGGACCAGATCCGTGTCGGAGTCGTCAGCTTCTCTACCGTAGTTCGGGAGGACGTCAGCCTCGGCCAGCTCGACGACGTGTCTCGCCTGACCGAGGCTGTGTGGGACGTCGACTACATGGCCGGGGTGACGAATCTCGGGGACGCGCTGCGGGAGATGCGGGATATGTTCCGTCGGTAAGCACAGTTTATGGGTTTTTATGGTGTCTGAAAATGAAATAAAAACAGTACCTGACACGTTAATTAGTCATAATTGTATATATTCCGATTAGACGTAGTTTATAGTTTCATCACCCTATTATTTTGTCGTTTTATAATTTATCAGATATTCTAATTAGTAATAATTTCATATATGGTTATGTAGAGTCATTGTTTCATATATAGTTTTACTAATGTACATTACTTAGTTGTTTTATCAGTTTAATTACCTTATTGTATTTTTAGCCGCTGTGTCTGCCACGGAGAAAACATTATTATTTTAATGTATTATTATTATTATATCCAAACGCTGAGGGCGCGCACACACACACACACACACACACACACACACACACACACACACACACACACACACACACACACACACACACACACACACACACACACACACACACACACACACACACACACACACACACACACACACACACACACACACACACACACACACACACACACACACACACACACACACACACACACACACACACACACACACACACACACACACACACACACACACACACACACACACACACACACACACATACATACATACACACGGTTACGGTTATGACCACTGCTACGGTAACGGTTACGATGTAGCGCTTACATTTTTCCGGCGTTACAAACGTTCCGGTTGACGTTTCTGCGCATGCGCAATATATGTAAAATCATCAATGTGCAGCGAAAAGACAAAGCATTTATGGCCTAAATATTACGGTTTGTTCGTTAGGATGTATATAACCTCTCAGCAAAGTTATTTGTCTCAAATTAACACGAGGCAAACAAGTTTTGAGGCATATTTTGATAGCAAGGGTAAATCACGTGACTCTGGAGCGCCATAATCCGTGAATGTTATTTATAAAAAAAACCGTAATATTTTATTGCATTGAACGACATTTTAAGAAACTCTTCACAGTAATCATCACAGGAAAGTTAACGAACAGCTCGTGGCATTTATACCGAAAATGCTTTGTTGTTTTGCTGGACATTGATGATTTTACATTTATAGCGCATGTTCAGAAACGTCAACCGGAACGTTTTTAACGACCGGAAAAGTATAAGCGCGACAACGAGTACGGGTGCGGTTGCGGGTGCGGGTTGCGGTTGCGGTTGCGGTTGCGGTTGCGGTTGCGGTTGCGGTTGCGGTTGCGGTTGCGGTTGCGGTTGCGGGTGCGGGTGCGGGTGCGGTTGCGGTTGCGGGTGCGGGTGCGGGTGCGGTTGCGGTTGCGGTTGCGGTTGCGGTTGCGGTGCGGGTGCGGGTGCGGTGCGGGTGCGGTGCGGTTGCGGTGCGGTGCGGGTGCGGGTGCGGGTGCGGGTGCGGGTGCGGGTGCGGGTGCGGTGCGGGTGCGGGTGCGGGTGCGGGTGCGGGTGCGGGTGCGGGTGCGGGTGCGGGTGCGGGTGCGGGTGCGGGTGCGGTGCGGTTGCGGTTGCGGTTGCGGTTGCGGTTGCGGGTGCGGGTGCGGGTGCGGGTGCGGTTGCGGTTGCGGTTGCGGTTGCGGGTGCGGTGCGGTTGCGGTTGCGGTTGCGGTTGCGGGTGCGGGTGCGGGTGCGGTGCGGGTGCGGTTGCGGTTGCGGTTGCGGGTGCGGGTGCGGGTGCGGGTGCGGGTGCGGGTGCGGGTGCGGGTGCGGGTGCGGGTGCGGGTGCGGGTGCGGGTGCGGGTGCGTGTGCGGTTGCGGTTGCGGTTGCGGTTGCGGTTGCGGTAGCGGTTGCGGTTGCGGTAGCGGTTGCGGTTGCGGTAGCGGTAGCGGTAGCGGTGCGGTCGGTTGCGGGTGCGGGTGCGGGTGCGGGTGCGGGTGCGGGTGCGGGTGCGGGTGCGGTTGTGATAGCCGTTGCGGGTACGGGCACGGGTACGGGTACGGGTAGAGGTACGGACGGGTACGGTTACGGGTGCGACATCTAGTCGTTACCAAATTTACAATTACTGAGGATGTCAGAAATGCGGGATATATAAAACACATTTCCCTTAGCAAAATTATCCATATAAAATTAGATATAAAATGTCCTATTGACCATACATACGACATGCTGTTCTGTCAATTGACCACACATACGGCATGCCCACCCATACAAACTATCGCTGGCTACGCACCTACACGATCAATAGCTTACCCTTCATATGTTCGAAAAGGATGATGTAAACAAGCGTTCCGCAAAACATGCAAACAGCGCCTCTAGCGACTAACGTGGATTTCTACGGAATCTATAAGTGTAACTGGTGGTTTTCAGTAGTAAACGATCTCACGCGAAGCAGATCGCTGTCATACTAACCGATGCCGGTCTGGCTCTGGACCCTATGCGTACGTTACAAGCCGCCAAAGACGCTGCCGACGACGGGATAGCGGTGCATGTCGTAGGTACGTCACTGTGTCGCTTCTGTCGACCGTTGTTTGCAGGCTGTGTGGGAATCGAGCGAGACTTATTGGAATATGCGCACGTCACTAGTTGTACAGATATTGATATTGTGTTTCTTTTTTTCTCTATATTTATGAATGTATGAATGATTGAATGAACGAACGACTGCATTATTTATGTTTGCATTGCCTTTTCCCTTCATTTCTTCATTCCGGGATATATAATTGCATTGCTTCATTCCTTCCTTCATGTAATCCTTCATTGTTTCTTTTATCCTGTCCTTTATCCCGTCCCTTTTCTTCATTTATTTCTTCGTTCGTTCGTTCGTTCGTTCGTCCGTCCGTCCGTCCGTCCGTCCGTCCGTCCGTCCGTCCGTCCGTCCGTCCGTCCGTCCGTCCGTCCGTCCGTCCGTCCGTCCGTCCGTCCGTCCGTCCGTCCGTCCGTCCGTCCGTCCGTCCGTCCGTCCGTCCGTCCGTCCGTCCGTCCGTCCGTCCGTCGTCGTCGTCTCGTCCGTCCGTCCGTCCGTCCGTCGTCCGTCGTCGTCCGTCCGTCCGTCGTCCGTCCGTCGTCCTGTCGTCCGTCCGTCCGTCGTCGTCCGTCCGTCTCGTCCGTCCGTCGTCGTCTCGTCCGTCCGTCGTCCGTCGTCGTCGTCGTCGTCGTCGTCTGTCCGTCCGTCGTCGTCTCGTCTGTCTGTCTGTCTGTCTGTCCGTCCGTCCGTCCGTCCGTCCGTCCGTCCGTCCGTCCGTCCGTCCGTCCGTCCGTCCGTCCGTCCGTCCGTCCGTCCGTCCGTCCGTCCGTCCGTCCGTCCGTCCGTCCGTCCGTCCGTCCGTCCGTCCGTCCGTCCGTCCGTCCGTCCGTCCGTCCGTCCGTCCGTCCGTCGTTCGTCCGTTCGTTCGTTCGTTCGTTCGTTCGTTCGTTCGTTCGTTCGTTCGTTCGTTATAATATTCTTTAGATAACAATAAATATGACGCATGAGTATTGCCCGCTAAGTTGTGCTTTTGAAGTTCTTAACATCGTTCGCACTGTGAACGCTTAATCCACGCAGCATGTTCAGATAGTAAA
>JAODUO010000743.1:302500-320000 GCA_025642075.2 Ridgeia piscesae | reverse complement strand
GTCTTTAAAATTATAAATTATCTTCTAAAAAATTATGTTAAGTTAGTAAATAAATAAATAAATACTATAAGAGGTCCAAAACAATATATATATATATATATATATATATATATATATATATATATATATATATTTTAAATTTCAATTATATTAATAATTATGTTTAAACTTTTATTGGTGTTCAGCACCATCGCTGTAACATGCATTTAACCTTTGACGTATTTTCGCACTGGCACAGTGGCTTCGAACTACCGACTAAGAGAACCCAGATTCGAATCATGTATGAATGAGTACCTGGCTATATACATTGATGGATGTTTGTGTAAGAACTGTCTTCGCGCAGTAATTGTAGTGTGGCTGGATGCTTCCCAGAAAATTCAAGATTGTATACGAGTGAACAGGTCTGCCAGGGCGTTAAGATGTAAATCGCTTTGAGCAATCCTTAGGATTGTCCATTGCGCTATATAAGAATTTACCTTTACTTTTAATTTACTTTTTTCACGCAGTTATTTTAATTAACTATTAGTGTTCAGCACGCCATCTGGTGATTCCTTTTACATAAATATAAATATGTATATAAATATATATGTTTGTTGCGTGGTATAATTCCCTGTGTTTCCATCTGCAGCTGAGAGTGTATGAGCGGGTGCTCTCTGTTGATGACATCAAACGTCTGATGAAGCTTCCTCTTGCGTAGTGATCGTCACACGGCTCCAGTCGGTCACCCGATGCCGACAACTTATTATATACACGTAGGCGCTGTGCTGATGAAATACTAGTCTTCTCCTGTCGATTGTATTGAAATAAAGCAATGCTACGTAAAGCGAGTGTGTGGTGTTTTAGCACAATAGTTCTGTACTTATATTATATGATACAATGGACAGACATGAAACTAGATTATAGCACCAAAAGCAGAAATGACAAGAAGGATTCATAGAACTTGTTAATACTTGACAAAGTGTAGATTGCTGCAATCGATCGGATACAGCGGCCGGCAGTCGTTCAGAGAAACGCAGGGGTTGGAATTAAATTTATCGAAGTTGGCAAGTTTTGTTTAAATCGTTTGCATCATAATATTTATGTAATTAACATGAGAGCCGTATTCGTATTTTCATTGATAACTACGCTGTGAGTTGTGTGTAGTATTGACCGTGTTTGATGGCCGTGTTTGATGATGTTCTTTGTTTTCTGCGTGTTAGCTGCGGAAGAAATGGTACAGATATGTGTACAAGAATTTAAAGATGACGTGCTCAGACTGTTTCCATTTTTATTTATTTTAATAATTTAACGCCACGTATACATTGTTGTAACATAACCCGTGTGTATATAGCGATGTCACCAGCTTGCTGCCGTGTCACGTCTAAAAAGCCAATCGCGAAAAGGTTTCTCATGAAGATCTTTCATCTGAAGTGGCTCAATCTGACGCTGTGAATGTAATGTCGTATACAAGTATTCAAACATCACATGTACTGATTCAGGGTTCGGTGTGTAGCATGCATTGGTTTCCACAACATATGGACGTCCACATACGATCCTGTACACGGTACGTTCCTTGGATCCACATATGTCGCAGCACTTGCCATTTTATATCACTAGCTGTCAATTCCATCATATTCATATTACATATTCGGAAACAATCCCTAAATAGTACACTGACATTTGAGCACAACAGAACCTCGAATTGTGGGCACCTCGGTAATGTACCCACCTCCCAATAAAGGCCAACTTGTGATAGTCGCATTCTTATGTAGCAGTAAAAAGTACAGAATCACGTTGTCCGGTCTCGACGTTTATGTAATAGCGGCGTTTCTTTTCAATCCCGCTCCGTACCTTATAGTCCTACACACTGACACAATCCACACCAATACTTGCGCTATTCTCCGTTCCAATGGTCAACGCGCGTCCATGCACAGGTCTTGAGCTATATCATCGGCTTGGACGTGGCCATGTTACGGGCGACAGTGATAGGTAACTGCATCCCCTCCCCGGCCAGATTAACGACGTCGGTGAACGGGGAAACACAAGCTGCGATCGGACCCAGTATCATGTAGATGATGGCGCAGAGGATGCCGATAGGCCATACGACCACCAGCAGAATGAGCCATAGCAGGCTCCACACTACGCCAGGCATGACGTCACAGCCCCTCCTCCTGCAGTAATGATAGTAATGATATTAGTGATGGTGATGACGATTATGGTGGCGATGATGATGGTGATAATCATGATAATGATAATATTAGTGATAATAATGACAATGATGATAATGATAAGGATGATAATGACAATGATGATAATGATGATTATGGTAATGACAATGATGATAAAGATGATGAAAGTAATATAAATAATATTAATAATAATAAAAGCAATAATAATGGTGATGATGATGATGCCGATGATAATGATGATGAGAGTAATATTCATAATAATAATAATAAAAGTACTAATAATGGTGAAGATGATGATGATGATGATGATGATAGCCAGTATCACCAGCCACTGGAATGACATGACGTCACGGCAGGATTCGTACTGCATAAAATTGACAACACATTTGGTCGTTAACATTGTAATCCTGCAAGAGTTTTGAGTGTACATAAAGTTCTCTGCAATTCTGATTAAGACAGAACGTGCGCATTTTGGATCGGTTGCGGCAGTGTGTTAGTGGCAAGATTGTTCGGCCATATTGCAAAAATATTCCAAGTCTCTCCGCGAAGGTCTGCAGCTTCCCGACTTGTCCGACACGGCAATATTTTTCAGCGGCCGTATTTCTCGCGACCGCAGCACAAACATTTTTAGGCGACGGCAGTTTCGCAGTGCTCTGCGCCGGAAGGGCTTCCCCAGTAAATTACTTTATAATGCATAAGGTCAAAGTTCATAGCCATGTTATTTGAAGTCCTAAATCTGCATTGCTGGGTTTGCGATCCGGTGAACCACCTTTTCATTTTATACCTACCGTCGTCTGGTTGGATAGTTTCATATTGACAAATCAGAGGTAGAAATAGTAAACCCAACACAGTTATGACGTTGAGAACATAAGCTCCAACTTCTCCATGAAACACTCACCTTTTATTAAATGTATTGACTTGTTTGAAAAATTTATGTTTCTGCAACACCGATGCGCGATATTTGCTTAGTATTCTGGTGTGCTGGTTTATGTTTACATTTGCGTTTTGTTCTTATTCCCGCCCCGTGTTTAGTTCTTGATGGCGTTGCCCAGCAACGCAGTGACGCGCATTTCTAACTGTTGTTCTACTTGTTTACGATAAGGACAGGATGATATCATATAGTGTAGAAAATTGTTTTTCTAGTAAAATAGTCCATAAAATTATATCAGCAATTGTATGCAACTGACATAAGGTGCACTTTAACTGGCCGGAAGTCTCCTAATTGCCGGAAGTGTGAAATACGCCCTCTAGCGAGAAGATCCCTTGCCAGATAACGAGTTCCACATTTTGGTCGCTAAGAGCAGCATGCGTTCATCCCTTCCGGCAAGTACGATGTCGCGTCCCGCTCCTCTTTATGTAGAATTCACCGACTAAAGACAATTTACACATATATTAGTCATCTGCAAACACATCATAAATATATCAAGTAATTGAATAATTGCTTATTCATTGTATTTACGCTTCTCTTGTTATTTTGAAATTCCGAATAAGTCAAAAAAAAGAATTAGGATCTAGTTGTAAATCTTCGTGACCATGGCTATTATCGGTTAACCGACTTTCGTTCGGCTGCCGTATCCCGCCAGTAACACAGTCTCGTCACTTAGCTTGTTTTGAATGTTATCCGTGGGAAGGGCTAAACGGTGCTGCCACCTTACGGAGCCTGCGATAATCCCTGCTTCATAAACAACTGCAAGTTTGTGTTTCTGTTCATATTGCGTGAATATATGTTTAATGTTGAATACTTTTACTAATATAATATTATCTTATGAAAGTGTATCCTTATGTTATCATTTTTATTTCATAGTTGGCCTGAGAGCCAATCAGCGTTTTCTACCCAATTCTGGGGTTAGGCCGCCCTTGTGGTAACGTCGGCAGAGCATAAATAGGCCAGGCGGGGTTGAGGGTCTAATAAGTGCTGCCACCTCACGGATTCTGAGTAGTCGCGGCTAGACCATGTCTGATTAGCATGCTTATGAGAGTTACGAATGGAGAAATCAAACAAGTTACAACACACGATTAAATTGTTCGGTATTGTATACTAATCTATTTAATTTACCATCGAGAATGTTTGATATGTTGAGAATATAAATTCAACTACCGGTGTCTTCACCAGGATTGGTTGTGATGCTAAATAAATTGTTAATCTTAATCATGTGTCGATAAGTTGTTCCAGCTCACGCAGCTGTACGAATGAGCACGTGACTAAACACAGCGGTATATATTTGCATTCGAAATGTCTTCGCGCATCAATGGTATCGTGGCTGAATTATTCACAGACAAGTGAAGTTGACGTTTCTTCTTCCTCATCCTTCTTCGTCTTCCATATACTGGACTGGGCCTTTGCAGGGCATTAAAAGTCCAACGAAGCTTGTGCGCTTGGGGGACGGTGTATGCTCTCTTAAAACAAACAGTTAATATATTATTTTAAAAAAGAACCTGTTAAAACTGTAATAAAGTTATTGTATTATTGGTGAGTAAAAACATCCATATCTATTATGTACATAGACGTTTCATAAAGACGTTATCTGTTTGCAGATGTTGAGGCACGAAGGCCAGCCCTGAAAGCCTCTGGACATGAGGTGGACGATAGGCTTGTGGGAAGCTGTCTCAGTGTCGCAGGGAAAATGGAATGGGCTCCCCGAGTTATGATATCACTCCGATGAATGATGTCAACATGAAAGTTGTTGAATTTTGGAGACTCGTGCGATTATTCATCCTCCTCGCTTCTAGGCTTTCCCAGTGTAGCACATTTAGCATATTATCGACACTTCCTGGTGTTCTGTTTGTGTAGTCGCCGCAGCAGAATCTGGCTCCTCGTCGCTGCACTCTCTCTAGTTGGCTGATGACCCTTAGGTCTTTCTGGAGATGGGGTCCCAAGCAGCAGAGGCATGTTCTATAATGGGCTGTACCATGGTGGTGTAGGAAATGACCTTGACATTTGTTGAGCTGTCGTTGATGTTTCGTCGCAGGAAACTAAGGGCTCTGTTTGCTTTCCCTACTGTTTTTTTCCAGTATGTCTTGACCATGTTAGGTTGTCAGTGATTGAGACGCCAATATATCTACTTGTGTCGGATGTTTCTAG
Organism: Ridgeia piscesae; assembly: GCA_025642075.2. Lineage (NCBI taxonomy): Eukaryota > Metazoa > Annelida > Polychaeta > Sabellida > Siboglinidae > Ridgeia > Ridgeia piscesae. The sequence goes on along the minus strand of JAODUO010000743.1, from coordinate 314,750 downwards.
CATTTTATTATGGGTGGTATTAGATGTTTCACGGGCCAGTTTTGTATTCTTTGGCATTACTCTAATTGTTGTGCACTTTCCTGGATTACATTCCTTCTGCCAGTCCTTCTCCCACCGCTCCAACGATGACAGATCTGACCGGAGAGCCTGCTGGTCTATGTCAGTAGTGATACCGTTACGGAGGAGGTAATCGTGTGAGAATAGCTTGGTACGAGAGGAGTGTACGACATCTGGAAGATCATTAGCGTACGAAAGGAAAAGGGGAGGCCCGAGAACGGTGCCTTGGGACATCCGCCTGGGTGGAATGTGTCCACTCCAGCAGGACCCCCTGTGTTCTGTTGGCCAATAACATCGTAATCCTGCGGACACGGTTTTCCCGAATGTCGACTTTGTAAAGGAGACAACCGTGAGTCACCCTGTTGAACGTCTTGCTGAAAACAAGCAAAATGACTCTACTTGGTGATTTGGTGTTTGCTTGAAGAGGTGTGTTTGAGAATAAAGTGTAAACTGCTTTGAACACTCTTGTCGAATGGATACTGTTTATATATATATATATATATATATATATATATATATATATATATATATATATATATATATATAATTATGTTATTTCTTAGGTAAATATAAATGTACGCAACTGATAAATAATGTAATAATGACGGTCGATCAATAATAATAAATAAAGATAATGGACAGTTCATATATAGCGCAAATCGCTTAAGAATTAAACATCAGTGCATGCGCTTATACATACAATTCACAGAATAATAAACAGTACACAATCAACTGTAACCCACACAGAACACTGGGGTATATATGTAAGAGAGAACGCTTGCCGGAATGTATGTTTTCAAACGAGATTTAAAAAGACATATATTAGGGATAATTTCGAAGGCTCACAGTTAGTGCATTTCAGACGATGGAGACATGAAACTGAACGAGCTATGATCTTTCCGATGTGCAGACTGGTGCATATCCAGAAGGACATTGTCAAAAGAGGTATATATTTGAAGCTATAGCACGACAGTTTTCTCAAGAATGTTAGGGACAAATGAAAGATTAGACACTGGTCTATAATGCTTAAGATTATTTATGTCAAGTCCCAACTTCTTCAAGAGTGGTGTAACAATTATTTACAATGTTAGCTATTGCTTGTACAAGGTCTGCAAGATATTTCTTTGTGAGTGCTGATGGTGTCCAGCATGCAACTCTCAGACGGTGCTTTAACAATCTGCTCAAATATCTCCTTCACTGTAACACAATGTAAACGAGAGAACACAGAGCTATCTAAAGTGGGTAGCTGACAAGAGCGAGACTTTAAGTCATCATGTGAACGTATAATTTTACGAGCAATACATTCAGAAACGTTTTGCAGTAGTTCTGACCGTGGGATACGAGGTAGTTGCAGCTATGGCTTTTACCAGTAGTTCACTGCAGATAGAGAACGGGTGTTTACTACAGGCGACCACAGAGTCAGTTCTGTCACAGGGGAATTGCCTCTTGGCCGCATGGACACAGGACCTCACATGAACCCACCGTTTAACATGTAAGTTCAAATGTATATGGATTGCAGGCATTAAGCAGAGGATTATTTATGCCGCTAATTATATGAATGCATTTCTTAAAGCTGATTATTTGTCGTCTTGGGGGTCATATTCGTGGGTTGTTGATGCTTGGCCAAGCAACTTCCGCATGTCCAAGCAGAGCGACTGGACTTAAATGTGAGACATTGGTTGCCCCAGCAACTGTGGCACAAGTCGAGTATGTTGAGGAGACAGGGAGGCTGCTAAAACACGACAGGGTGAGCAAAGGAAGGACGTAGACAACATGAGCAATGACACCTATATAAGAAGCGGACAAAAAACTATCATCAACAAATCCGTTCTCGCAGACCATGCAATGGCTGAAAACTACATGATAGACTGAGAGGGAGCGAAAATAGGTGATAAAGAACCTAACAGAAGAAATCGCACATAAAGGAAGCTATCTGGATCAGGAAGACAAAGACATCAACGAACAGAGATGAGTGCAATTACACGCTATCTCACATGTGTAATGATTTCATCTTACTACTGATGAAATCAACGTGTAATATCAACGTATATATCTACACTACAAATGTGTGGTGACGCACACATGCAAACGAACCGTGTTTCAGATTCACAACCGCACGCTGTTCACCCAGGCACGCACGCACCCCACACGAAACACACTAACCACACACACTGGACACACACTGGACACGCACTGGACACGCACACACACACACACGCGCGCGCGCGCGCACGCATAGCTACAGCTAGACTTTCAACATGCAACAACACTATATCCAAGTAATTCAGATAATAATAGCAACATTTATATTAAGCACTTTTATTGTACAATGTCCAAAAATATAACGCAATAGTTTTCCCGAAGGTACAATGCGTATAATTTGAACTAGACAGATTAACACCAGAGCTTGCGGAATGTAAAATGGTTACCAGTGGTACTTTATAAAATGACCATCTCAGATGGACGGGAATATAAAGCAGCCATATCCCACTGCTTTTCCAAATGTAACAATTTATGTACATTTTACATTAAAACATAACCATTTGTGGTACTTGTTTGACAATTCAACATATAACGCAGCACTCGCCAATTTCTGGTCACGTGACTACTGTTCATTCGTACACTCAACGCACTGAATGCAGGCAGGTCACGTGATGTATGTATTTCATTCGTTGTCATGAGTATTGGTCATGTGGCAATAGAATGTCATTCATTTAAGTAGAGACACTGAAAAAAACGGCCACAACACAAAATGGTGAGTGTTGATCAATTAAATGATAATTATTTTGTTTCACGTACCCTAACATTCACCGAGCTAATCAGTACACGTACCATATTTATATTATGTTCAGTATTAGTTTAGTAGCTAATTAATTTTAACAGAAAAACGCAGTTGGTTATGTGGCTATATTCAAATACAGACTAGCATGAACCAGTGTCAAGTGAGTATCGCGTGACATGCATTTGACTCATTACAACAATTGGTCATACGCATTGTTCATAATATATACATTTGACTGTTTTCACGTCGATGGGGTGGTAACATGCTGAAACAATTCTACGTCTGCTTATTGGTCAGAATGTGTAAGATTAACGTCACCAGTAAGAGTCACGTGACCTGCAACTGCATCTGACTAACTTAACTATATACCACGTCATACGGGCACATAACTAGTTAAATAAGAGTTTGTTCTAGAGCATATTACACAACGGTTTGTTATATCATATACCACTATATTATGCTTTAGGTCGTTGTACACAAATGTCACCTTCTGCACCAGTATTCGTAACCAAAATTGCCCCTACACGCGTCATTTTTAAGTTGCATGAGTGAGACGTGCATTTGATTAATTTCATTTACATTTATGACATGTCACGCACACTGTCTATCTATCTATATCATTCTGGTTACAACTGCTTCAATGGCTAATATTCACATGATAACATTATGTGTGCTTACTGTAACATTCTTAACTATCTCATGACAAACAAAACGTATTTCCGGCTAAGAATCTGTGAAATGACCCAATCACTCTGTCTCTACCTTTTGATGACGCTCACATAAACAATGTCATACTTTACATCTGTGACATCTACAGACAGACGACGCCTTGATTAGTTGCAATACACAGGGACATTCTTCAGGACTATGAACAATCACATTTTTTCCACAACAAACAACCAATTGAGTTGATTCGCCAAAAAGGTTTGGTTTAAATTATACATTTGGAAATTCATCATTAGTGTTTGGTGTTGTCCACCAGAAACTATTGTAGATCTATTCTGCGTCTGAGGCAAATATGGCAGCATATATAACGTCCCATGTGTTTTTGATTTGTGTAAGAAATGCATATATTTTTCCCTCTTGACAGATAACTCTAACCTAATAAATGATAATCGACACCCTTTAGATGATAGTCTTGCGGACTATTTGCTTTCAGACATTCCGATATTTAAAGCGAACATACTAGCTCCTAGGTTTTTTCTGTTCGTTTAATATTACATTCTTATGACTACAAGAAGCATGCTGAAAGCTTACCGCCTCCCATTTTTTGTTTAGTCGTTTTATTAAGACCGGAACAATGTTTGCAATTTAGAAGATTCTGCCTGCAACACGTTCAAATGATATATAAAACATGCAGAATTTCCGTTACAAATTACTACTTGGCCAGTTTTGGACAGAGGAGCTGGCATCCTCCCTTCAATCCTATTCTAACCCTTTTAAATGTCTGCTTTATTTTGTAAATAACAATCAACCAGTCTAAAAATATTGAATGTATTTCAAAAAGTGCAGTATAATTTCAAATCTGATAATTAATTTTACAGAAGCAGAAAGTGCATGATACATTATTTTACACCTGCTGTACAGGATACATTTCATGGGATGATGTACGAATATATGCCAACTTCATCAGTATCAACACAATTTTACACATCTCAAGGCAATCACCTACGGAATATTTACATACTGCCGACATCACCAATGCCAGAAAACATCATTCTAGTTCATATTTCGTTGCAGGAATGCTTGGTCGTTGTCATAATTATTACTGTAAATCAGCAAGGTAATGCAATTCTTATTCTGTTGCAAAGCCATGAAAGATTAAGACATGTAACAACCAATATTATTGTCACCCTTCATTTTTCCGGACGTTAAATACTTTCTTGGTGACGTTTCTGCGTGTGCGCGAGTAATTGTTTGTCATTAGTTGCCTTCAGCTACATTTATGCATCCTGTTGAATCTCATATTAAATACTTCTGTAAGCAAATGCATTGACACTGTGAGCACAAACTCAGACAATGTATACAAACTGTCAACAGTTATTTGTCTCAAATTAACATGAGGCAAACAGGTTTATAAAACACACTTTGATAGCAAACGCAAATCATGTGTCTTCAAACAAACGTAAACAAACGTATCATTTCAATTTACTAGATGGCTTCTAAACAATTATTTACACTGATCACCATAGGAACATTAAGGAAGAGCCCGTCGTATTTATACTATACATGCTTTGGGTTTGTCACAAAATGATGATTTTACGTTTATCGCGCACGCTCAGATACATCACAAAGTATGTAACACCAGGAAAAATGTAAGTACTACATCGTCGTAAAGTGAAGATACCACCACAGCATGGCTGACTTGTACACCAGGTGGCGCTAGTTAATAACATTAATCTGCATTGTTTAACAATACAATTCTGAACAGACACCTACAATAATATCCGCTACTCCCCCCCGTTACCATAAATATCAAGATAGTCTTGCTATAGCAAGGACTGTTCGATCATTATTTCCTCGAAGCCCTCTGGTGGCTGGTGGTAGAACCGCTTGAAATGCACATCGAGAATGGCGCTGTCATCAACTGGAGAGAAAAGAAGTAACTTTAAATACAGATCTATGAATAGAAACAATGAACACATATAACAAAAATATACAATGTACATATATATGTAAATACTACAGCTCCAATCCATAACTATTGTACAAACGTAATCTTAAGAATTGTATACACAGAATTGTTCAATTACAATGTTGATTCTTCGTTGCCTACAGATATGTAGGTATCATTGCTACATACACTTTAGACTGTGCATCCTAATCTTGCAATAAGAACACATGGACACCATTCTTATAACAGGAGAGGGTTTGATTTTAATACTTTTTTTAATTTTTTTTTTTTAATTTTACATGTTAATGGTTTTCCCCCCTAATGGGTTTTTAATGCTTTATTAAAAAATTGAAAAGATTAAAACCCCGGGGGTTAACTGATAATTGACAAATTATATAATAATATATTATTTCGTTTTTGCACAACTGCATTTATTCCTGATGGTTAATTATTAACTGTAAATTGAGATTATGTGATATTATACTATTTAGTTTGTTACACCACTGCATACTGAATTCTATGTTAATACAATTATGCGAATAAGGGACTACAAGCAAGATTTCATTTTTTCCATTGTCTTCAATGTTATACATAATATTATATGCTACTAAGTATATTCATAGTTTGTATGAAGGCAGTAGGGCGTGTAAGTGTGTCACGACAGACAGTGAGTCTCCGCAAGACTGGAGCTGATTGGGGACAGGACACAATAATGATATTCTAACAATGGATGACAGTTGTAGTTTCCGACTGATCAATAGTAGGAATATCAGGTCATAAATATATTGTATTATAGCTTTCTTATCTTAACTGTCTGATTTAATATTGAGTTTACCACACATAGACATATAGTGATTTACATAGCGCAGATAGTATGAATGATTTTAGGCCGTATGTGTTTTTTACGCGATTTGCATTTCACATTGCTGTACGTTGTGGTTTCACAATAGTTCGATAAGCACGTATATATGACAAGGTGTCTAAATGCACATAATCATAACACATGTACACATTTGCACCAAAACAGGTTGTATTGCATGAAAGATGACATTACTTGTAAAGATCGCTAACCACAAGTACTAGCCACCGATGCCATGGCAACCACCATAATAATTGATTAAAATGCATGATTTACTTGATCGTTCTTACCAGCAAGGTGTCACACTGCTTCTTCGGAAAATACAGCTATTTGGAGACATCCCAATTATTACAACCAATAACAAAACAAAGTCCTATCTTTTAACATGGAGAAAACAGACTTCCTGTCCCCAAGTGGCCCCGCCTCGTTTTCGAGCGTGAGACTCACATGGCCAATAAAAATACATTTGATGAAAGCACACTGCCTACTGACTTATGTTTAGTTACTTCATTAAGCTTGTAAAAAATTTCACAATTTGAAAGTTTCCACCTTATAACACAAATGAAAAATGGTAAGCAATGCAAAGTTTCAATGCCTAGGTGAGTTGAGTTGGTTGTAATAAAGTTAGACGTTCATGCTCTATGACTTTATTACACTAACTAATACAACATGGAGGAGCAGGTGCCCTCCCCAAATAATAACCCCTCCCTAACCCACATTGGAAGGATCGCTTGTTACAATGGGAGGATGTATGACTACAATGGGTTACGTACCATAGAAGACAGGGTAAACTGTTCCTTTGATTCCTGAGATGGGAGAATTCATTGGGTGTCCATTAACGAAGAAGTTCAAATCAACGTGATCGTAGCTGACACCCTGAAAATTAAAACAAGGTAGTGCAAATTAATTGGAAAAATCCTGCTTCCTCACCATTTATCTGTCAATGCTGGATGTGAAAACTGACTGAAAAATTTGGTAATTATTTTTGAACATTAATTGAATATAAATCTTCCAAATAACAAAGCAGTAATGACAACTATGACAAATTATGTGCGTCACTGGTAATTTCTGGGACATTTACGTTGAAACAGTCTACATTTTCAACACTTGTCGGTTGATTATTGAACGTTAAGTCATCGCCCATTCTTGGAATCACAACTGTCAGAAACTTTCGACATAAACTGCACATGAATGACACACAAGACAGTGTTTCCCTGCTATATAATGAGCAGGCCATCTCACTGTTTGTCTAAGACACTTTACCCAAAATATGTCAACATTTCCACCTCATAGCTATTTCCTGCAATAAACATGTTCACATGCTACTATCTTGTAGTTGTGCATTTGCTTCCTCTCTTTCTATGCCAGGAAATAAGGTTAAAACACCCCTTCAGAATGCACCATTGTGACGATAACCGGAGTAGTTTATAAAAGGCCATCCCCTGGACCCACATAATGTTGTGTCGTGTCTTCAATACTTGCTCATCCCACCCCGCCACTGTTTTCATCAGTGGAAATACAGGCCATGTGGCGCCACCTACTGGATATATGTATAGATCATTGCTACACGACTTATGAAATGTGTATTTAAAGAGTTCCATATCAGGTTATCACTATCTCAAGCCATTATGGAGTTTCAAAGGATAACAATATTTTATCACAGTACATCTTATTAAGAGTAATAATACTTAACAATAATATTTATAATAATATTTTATTTAAAGTGCTGTATCCTTTATGCTCAAAGCACTGTGTACAATAACATAATTTGTTTTATTATAATCGAGCTGTTCAATGTAACTTATTACCAAATGTTGAATGTTAATTTAGTTATGTTAAAACTATTACTGAAACACTATCAATAAATTAAATTAGATAATGTATAAATTAGACTAAAATTTTTTTTATTTTAAAATGCTGTACCTTACCAAAGCACTGTGCAAAAAATAATTTTTTTTTAAATAATGTTTAAAATTTTTAACCCAAAATTTAATTTTAAAACATTTCTAAACATACAAAAAATTTAAATTTCATAAGTATAAATTTCATAATTACTACATTTTATATGTACATAATACACACCAATTTCCACAAAGCGCATCATCATAATCATACATACATACATACATACATACATTATACATACATACATACATACATACATACATACATACATACATACATACATACATACATACATATATATATATTTATATATATATATATATGCATACACAGATATAAAGGATGTTTAACAACCTCACAAGCCAGAGGTTATTTTATTGTGCAACACAAGGCTGACCATTTCTGCAATTTGTGGAAGTGAGCGGAGTTGAACTGTAAAATAATAGCAGTTGACTTTGCTACTGCACCAGCCGCGGGAACAGATGGACACACAACTGGTGGGAATCCCAATATAATGACCCATTTGCATCTAGACACTGCGTATAACATGAGCAGTGTGTGGCTGAAATCACCATAAATTATATCACACGACCAGAGGCAGACCACACTCCTTGTGAGAGATTTAATTGGCTGATGTTAAAAGTGAAGTTTTACAAATGGATGTGCCAGGGGTAGAGACGAGCTGGTGCAGTCATAATCAGCCACAGCGACCCTAGCTATATATCTAGTTATATATTAACACGTCAAACCAAGTAAAATTGTAAAATGTTAGTGTTTCTTCCAGCGTGTCACCACTCACTATTACGTCGCCTTCTTGCGGCATTTCTGAAATTGTTCCCTTTTCTTCTCCGCGATGGTAGAGGGCAGCAGTGTGTCGCAGCACCCAACTGTCTGTGTTTTCACCTAGGGGGATCGTGTTCATGTCGCAATGTTCCGTTGCCACGCCAACGCCCCAGATACCTGTGGGGAGCATCATAAGAAAAAGCTACTATGACTGCTTTAAAAAGCAAAACGAAGAATGAGAACTGCTTTCACTTTCCTTTCATTATGACATAAAAGAATGGGTCTGCTCCTAAATGATAATTTTGTATGTAATATTATGTTATCATGACTGTACCACATCTGTTGAATGAACAGGACCTGCAAAATTTTGATTAGTAATTTATTTTAAAAACTGGTATCTGCGTTTGCAATATGAAAGTTTCCATCACGTAACCCATTCGAAAGGTAAATAAAATGTCCAATTTCAGGCTGAAAACATCCAATTTCTAGCAGCGGCCAAATTAAAGTAATTATGAGACATGTCAGACATCAACAATCTAAGTTGATCCCTAAACGTATTTATTTATTAATTAATATGTTGACGAAAGTAAACAGGACTTTAAATGTAATGGCACATGCCCTGATTATTAGTTTTGGCTCACGTACTAAAAAACCTGGTGGCCATTTTGTTGTAAAATATGCATTTTTACCAAAATAATAAAGTTAATGGTATATGGTATGGTCTGCTAATTTGTCCTAAAAAAACATGTGTGAATTGATGGTGAGTTTGCTGTGGCCTGTCATAACTGGTAGACAATGTACACATGACTTACCTGTACACTGCAATTTCACCTCAAAGTAGGCCTTGTTCTGAACAATGGGTACATTGGCTAGGGCGGCCCCTGTGCCACAAATCCTTCGGCCGTTCTTCACCACGACCACTTCAGAACCTACCACAACAACAACAACATTTTTTATTCACTATAACCCATAAAATATACATTTCATCTTCCAAAAAGTTGTGAAATATTTGTACAGAGAACCCTGGTTCAAATCCTGTGCCTTGGGCAAGTTTTGTCACTCTACATTGCTCCAGTTCACTCAGCTGTGTGAATGAGTACCTGGCTATAGACAGTGGTGGGTATATTGTAGCCTTTGCACATTAATTGCAGCATGGTTGGATGCTTCCCAGAGAAGCTGAGATGGTGTTTTATTGAACAGGTCAGCCAAGTACGTAGAGTTTACACTGCTTTGAGCAGTCCTGAGGACTGAATACTGGCATTATATTGTGCTATATAAGAATTACTTTTACTTTTTTTTACATTATACTGACTTGTGAAATGTGTCTAAATTGTGTAGACATGTCAAAGAAATTAATCAAATAAAATAACAAATTGCTTAATGCAGTTAATGTAGATTCCAGACATAATACAATTTATAAATATGAACTGCACAAATAATATTGGTAAGACATATTTATTGGCAACAATAAAAAAACAAATTTGAATAGCACACTTATGTAATCAGAAGTCAATCTGTTTACATTTGACCACTAATTGTGACTGTCTGTATTTCACACACTGTATCAGCTATGCTATGACTTTTGAATATTTATTTTGCTCCTTAACTGTTTTACCCATCCACCATCTGTCCACCCATATTTCTACCCGTCCAAATGACGTTTGTGTCTCGTCTTCTTCTTTTACGTCCCAAATTGACACCGGACCAACAAAGGGATACATTTAGATTAACACAATCCCCAATGTTGAGAGCCTAGTTTTTATTTTTACACCAAATCTGCCATGCCTGTCATGTCCGAATATTGAACCCTAGGTACCAGCATGCCAGGGGGATGTGTTAAACCCCGCGCTATTAGTCCTTTGGGGTTGATCCGTACTGGTCGTGGCTACCTACCATGTCGAAAGTTGGTGTCTATTGGAGCCAGAGTCTGATGTATGAGATCCCAAGGAGGGAAATGGCAAAATCTGTCAGAGACTCACTGATCCTATAATTTGTGTAACGTGGTAGCCCTGACTTCCTAGAAATGACCCAAAGATTGTTATTTTTGGTGTGCATGCATTCGACAATATCGGTTTTTCGTGTTATAATTAAAGAAACACGTAAATGGTGGATAAATAAAAAATGTTATTAAAAACACTTTGCTGTCCATAGAGATTATGTGTTGGGGTCTGTGGTGTTTGATGCTCAGCCTCCCAGCTGAAGCTTGATAGCTTCAAGTGAAGTGGTGTCTCACTCTCTGATGCAGCTGGAGTGGAGGGGTGATATTCCAGAGACGTGCAGCTGAGGGGAAATCAGTGGAAATGTGTCAGTTTGCAGTGTCACTACAAACTGGGTGTGGGATCGCGAGGCTCTCCTCCGGTTGCACTGAGCTGTGATTGTATTCCCTAAAAAGCTACATGTTCGACAACGGATCTTACAAATAATTAGTAGAGAAAACAAGCACGGGTGCTACGTAGTAATATGAAGAATGCGGAAGTAAACACTGATTTCATATTACTACTAATCTTCTATCTGGCCTCTACGGCGGGCGGGCGGAGGCGAGGACACGCTCTGTATGTATGCCCGATGTACGCGATCGTTCAACAGAATCACTCGGTCTACCTACGGCGTATGATACCCACCCATTCGGCTGGTGTCAAGTTTCACCGTTGGCAGCTCTTCGAGTCTCACGTGGCCAGAATTCGTCCCAGAACCGTCGTATCGACATCGAAAACAGCAAAAACACGCCATGACAGTACGGAGGGGAAACCCGGAAGTGACGCGCGATGCTATTTACAGCCTACATCGGGGGTGGCGCTGTCATTTCGATTAGCCACCGCGTGGAGCCACAACATAATTACAAATAGTCCACCATGTGGTGCTACTGTTTGGGCCAATGTGGAGTGCCTTGGACGATTTTATCAAGAGTAGGCCTGTCCTTTACCATAGGGCCGTATTTGGGGAGTGCCGGAGGGGAAGATAGAATAAGACGCCAGAATAGTTGTTGATGAAGTTTAATGTTTTTGCGAGTGTCGGAGGAGCGGTGGAAATCGAGTATTTCGGAGTGCGTCAATTGATGTCCAAAAATATTAGTGCGTGAATGCATGTGAATGCATAATATATATATATATATATATATATATATATATATATATATATATATATATATATATATATATATATATATATATATATATATATATTATATATATATATATATATGTCCTAATTAATATGTTATATATGTATATATTATCTTCTGAAAATATGA
>JAODUO010000743.1:272500-297500 GCA_025642075.2 Ridgeia piscesae | reverse complement strand
ACCTCGCCATTCAGGTCAGCTTCGCCACGTCAAGATGTTATATTAATTCTTTCATTTCCTCAATTTTACGTTTGTTATTTCCCAGGATGCCTTTGGCGGCGACGGCAGCGGAAGTGGGCTCTTCAGTGCTCTCGGTGACAAACTCAAGAGTCTCGTGCGAAGTAACGCGCTTGCGCAGAACGGATACTCGTGTTGTCCACGGCCGGTAGGGGGTCTCGGGTTTGCCAAAGTCGTGAGCAACCCAAAGTTTCCCGAACATGAGTTCTTCAGAGCCGGCCGTGTCTTCTGTTTGCGATTACGTCACAACAACCTCGCTTTCGAGGACGACGCCATGTTGGATGGGCGTGTCACGTGTATAAAAGTCAGTGGTTTATTAAACGGTTAAAATAGTTGGGTAAATGAGGCATATTTAATCAACCATTAATTATAATAAGCATAACAAATTGGTCGTATGAATATCCTGCTTATATTATATCAGAACTATTTGTGTGTTTTAGGTATGGTTATTGAAAGTATGTATCGGGTAAAAGTATGCATTTGTAGGGGATATAATAATGAGGACGATGTGGTCGCGTTGTCAGCGCCGTTATGCTTGTGATGAGACTGACGTTGAACGAGAGACGCTTACGAAGATTCTGAACGAGAAAACAACAAGGAAGAAGACGTTCATGAATGCGACGGGACGGCGACGGCGACGGCGACGGCGACGGCGACGGCGACGGCGACGGCGACGGCGACGGCGACGGCGACGGCGACGGCGACGGCGACGGCGACCGACGGCGACGGCGACGCGCGGCGCATGCTAACATGTCGACTATTCCGAGCAGCACGACTAACTGACAACTGACTACACGACTTATGCTACTGCTGCCTGCTGCTGCTGCTATTGCTACTACTACTGCTACGACTATTACTTCTAGTTCTACTACTACTACTGCTACTGCTACTGCTGCTACTGCTACTGCTACTGCTACTGCTACTGCTACTGCTACTGCTAGCTACTGCCTCTGCTACTGCTACTGCTTCTTGCTGTGCTGCTGCTGACTATCTCTGTCTACTGCTACTGCTGCTGCTGCTAGCTACGCTGCTTAGCTCTATCTCACTATTACTTCTAGCTCTACTGCTACTGCTCTGCTGCTGCTGCTACTCGACTATACTTTGTTCTACTGCTACTGCTACTGCTGCTGCTACTGCTGCTGCTGCTGCTCTGCTGCTCTGCTACCTGCTACGACTATTATTTAGTTCTACTACTACACTACTCTGCTGCTGCTCTGCTGCTGCTGCTGCTACCGACATACTCTAGTTCACACTATCGCTACTGCTACTGCTACTGCTCTGCTGCTGCTACTGCTCTCTCTCTCTGCTGCTGCTGCTGCTACTACGACTATTACTTCTAGTTCTACTACTACTACTGCTACTGCTGCTGCTGCTGCTGCTGCTGCTACTGCTAGCTGCTGCTACTGCTGCTGCTGCTGCTGCTGCTAGCAACTTTAGCTTCTACTGCTATGCTGCTGCTACTGCTGCTGCTACTGCTATGCTGCTGCTGCTACTGCTGCTGCTGCTGCTGCTGCTACGACTATTACTTCTAGTCTACTGCTACTGCTACTGCTACTGCTACTGCTACTGCTATCTACTGCTGCTGCTACTGCTACTGCTAGCTGCTGCTGCTGCTGCTGCTCTACGCATTACTTCTAGCTGCATGCACTCTACTGCTACTGCTACGCTACTGCTACATACCTACCTAGCTACTACTACTACTGCTGCTGCTGCTGCTGCTGCTGCTGCTACTGCTAGCTGCTACTGCTGCTGCTACTGCTACTGCTACTGCTACTGCTACTGCTACTGCTCTACTGCTGCTGCTGCTGCTGCTGCTGCTGCTGCTGCTACTACTACTACGACTATACTGCTAGTTCTACTCTACTGCTACTGCTACTGCTACTGCTACTGCTACTGCTACTGCTACTGCTACTGCTACTACTACTACTACGACTATTACTTCTAGTTCTACTACTGCTACTGCTACTGCTACTGCTACTGCTACTACTGCTACTGCTACTGCTACTGCTACTACTGACTATTACTTCTAGTTCTACTACTACTCTGCTACTGCTACTGCTACTGCTACTGCTACTGCTGCTGCTGCTGCTGCTGCTGCTGCTGCTGTCTCTGCTTCTGCTCTCTGCTGCTGCTACTGCTACTGCTACTGCTACTGCTCCTGCTACTGCTGCTGCTACTGCTGCTGCTGCTGCTGCTACTGCTGCTGCTACTGCTACTGCTACTGCTACTGCTACTGCTACTGCTGCTGCTGCTGCTGCTGCTGTTGCTGCTGCTGCTGCTGCTGCTACTACTACTACTACTTCTAGTTCTACTCTACTGCTACTGCTACTGCTGCTGCTGCTGCTGCTGCTACTGCTCTGCTGCTACTGCTACTGCTACTGCTACTGCTACTGCTACTGCTGCTGCTGCTGCTGCTGCTGCTGCTGCTGCTGCTGCTGCTGCTGCTGCTGCTGCTGCTGCTGCTGCTGCTACTGCTGCTGCTGCTGCTGCTGCTGCTACTGCTACTGCTACTGCTACTGCTACTGCTACTGCTAATGCTAATGCTAATGCTAATGCTAATGCTACTGCTACTGCTACTGCTACTGCTACTGCTACTGCTACTGCTACTGCTACGCCTGCTGCTGCTGCTGCTGCTGCTGCTGCTGCTGCTATTGCTACTACTACTACTACGACTATTACTTCTAGTTCTACTACTGCTACTGCTACTGCTGCTGCTGCTATTGCTACTACTACTAATACGACTATTAATTCTAGTTCTACTACTACTATTACTACTACTACTGCAACTGGTACTGACTGCACTGGTACTGGTACTGGTACTGGTACTGGTACTGGTACTGGTACTGCTACTGGTACTGGTACTGGTACTGGTACTGCTACTGGTACTGGTACTGGTACTGGTACTGGCTGCTGCTGGTGCTGGTGCTGGTGCTGGTGCTGGTGCTGGTGCTGGTGCTGCTGCTGCTGCTGCTGCTGCTACTGCTACTGCTACTGCTACTGCTACTGCTACTGCTACGGCGATGACGATGACGATGACGATGACGATGACGATGACGATGACGATGACGATGACGATGACGATGACGATGACGATGACGATGACGATGACGAAGTCAACGACGATAACTATTATTACTAATAAAACGACGACGATGACAACGACAACGACGACGCTCCTGCTGCTGGTTTATGTATAACTGTTGACGCTACTAGTATTGTCAACCTACGTGGTCATACTGTTGGTGATATTGTTCCGTAGTTCTGTGACCGGGACCAAGGCGGGCCACTCGACCTCATCCTCCACACCGGCCGCCAGGCGCAGTTCTACAACGGTGCGTCGTTTGCCGAGTTCCTCGAGGCCTTCCGGGGAGGTTCTACGACTCTACGGGACTGGACCTTCACCAAACCAGCAAAGTAAGGTCGAGGCAAAAACGTACTTTCCACCCACAAACCATTTAGAATCATTGTATGTGCTCTATAGGGCCTGCAAGTGGGTCACGACACATTGCGTGACTCCGCGCGACTGGAGCTTATTGGGGACTAAGCGAGACTAATTCGGGACTGGACACAAGAATAATATTGTAACGATGGATGACAGTTGTAGCTAACGACTGATGAATACTAGGAAAATCAGTTCATAAATATCTTGTGTTATACGTTTCTTATCTTAAATGTCCGATTTAATATTGAGTTTATCACACTAGATCATAGACACAGCGATTTACGTAGTGCAGATAATCGACACGATGCTAGGCTGTATGTGTCTTTACGGGATTTGCGTTTTACATTGCTGTACGTTGTGGTTTCGATAAGCACTTATATCTGACAAGTTGTCTAAATGCACATAATCATAACACATGTATACGTTTGGCCCAAACAGGTTGTACAGCACGAAAACTGGCACTCTTCATTATTAGTCAAAATCGCCAAACACAAGTACTTGCCGCTATTGCCATGGCAACCACCATAATAATAGGTTAAAATTCATGATTTCCGTGATCATTGTCACCGGCAAAATGTTCCACTACTTCTGCTTGTAATAATCCTTCGGACAATATAACTGAAATACGCTATTTCGGGACAGTTCGATTATTACGACCAAAACAAAACAAAGTCCTATATGTTAACATGGAGTATATGGACCTCCTGCCCCCAACTGCCCCCAGCCTCGTTTTCGCGCGCGAGACTTGCACGCCCTATTGCATTATTTTCAAGATTTCTACAATAGCCTGTCAAGCCCTCACGTCTATACAATAAGTATATCTGAATTCCATGCTCACTCAAGCATGACATTCTAGACAGCTATGATAAATCAGTAGTAACTCTTTATATTCCTCGGGTGGCCAAGAAAATTGGAACCCGAGTGAAAACTATTTTTTTTAATGCTGCCTATGCTCCTTAGCTTCCTAGCACCTTCATCCACCCGTCGGCGACTCGCGCCTTGTTATACGATTACGACATTGTTTATTCCCTTAGTTTTGTCGCGCCACTGAGCTCGATTTTCGAGGATTTTAGCGCTTAAGAAGTTACTATTATTGTTATTACTACAAAGGAATCGACATGACGCATGTTTTATTAGACAATATCTGCAGTATCTGACCTCGGCTGTCTAAATAATAATAATAATAATAATAATAATAATAATAATAATAATAATAATAATAATAATAATAATAATAATAATAATAATAATAATAATAATAATAATAATAATAATAAATGTAATGTAATAATAATGTAAAAGTACTAAGAGCTCCTCAGAATAATAAATAAATAAGTAAATCATAAAAACTTAAAACGTCCGTCAATGTTCATGAGTAAAAAGCTCTTTTGAATAAATAAGTTTTAAGGAGTCTTTTGAACTGGTATAATGAATCACATGTTTGCATATTGCGTGGTAGATCGGTCCGTAAGTGAGGAGCAGCGACGCAGAACGCTCGATCACCGAACTGGCGGAGACGTGCCCTGTGACAACCAGTAGGGACTCTGATGACGAACGCAATGTTCTGCTTACTTACTTAAACGTACTTAGTCTTGGTTAACCGACTCTCGCTCGGCTGAATACTTTCACCGAGAAGAAAGTCTGGTTACTTAGCCAGCTGTTGAATGTTATCGGATTAAGGGGCTAAAATGGGCTGCCACCTCATGGAGCCTGGGTGATCGAAGCTAATCCGGCAATATTTCTTCCGTCAAAAAATGCATAATTGTTAATCCTGTTTATTTTGTGTGAATATAGTTTAATATTAATACTTTGGATAGTATAGTATTACCTTATTTTAGTTTTTATTTCATGGTGGGCCTGAGAGCGCATCAGCGTCTATACCCCACTCTGGGATAAAGCCGCTCTCGTGGCAACATTGGCAGAGTATTCCACTCCCAGGTGGATGTGATGGGCGAAAACGTGCTGCCACCTAACGGAGCCTGGGTAACCGAGGATAAAACTTACTTCGGTCACGTTGTCCGATCGAATGCAACACGTGACACGTGCGACGGGGATATACAGTTTATATGTAGTAGGCCTACTTTGTCAAGTGGTGTTCCCACATCGTTCCCAAGCAGCAAGAAACCAAAATGACAATCACCATTGCATTGTCTCATCAGATTCATACTTCGTCACTAGTTCAACAACACACTTCGTGTTTCGCTTCTATTAGACGTGGATGGTGTAACCACTAATCAGACAGACACGATGATAGGTCGCTCAATTTCATCTGGTTATCTCTAAATTATTTTCTTCAGATCCTATAACTAAACTGGTGGTAGGGTTTCGTCCGACAAAAGGCTTTCTCCCCTCTTATCCTTCATCGAACGACATTCTTTTCGTTCACTTTCAATTATCTATGTTTCAGACGGTCCCTTATGAGAGGACAATTTTGTCGCACGTCTTTACAGTGTCAACCTGACTGTGACGGACAGACAGTAATTGCACTGAATGATACAGACAGCTCATGTGAGGCGAAAGTATTTACCCCATACACCAAGTTCATTATTTACAGCTCACCCATCTACTTGCTTAAGTCATGTCAGACACTTTCAACACAGATGTGCTACTGTTGTACACAAACTTGCGGTTCCAGCTGAATTTCTGGAGAACAAATTGCTGTATTCATATATGGCATGTCCGATACTTGTTTGAGCTTACATTGTAAAAATGCTTTACTTTATACTTCGAATTTATTGACCAGTTAAACTGGGAGCCTCTACATTGCTCCAGTTCACTCACAGTGGTGGATATGTGTACGAGCAGCCTTCGCGCATTTATTGCAGCACATGGCTGGATGTTTCCCATAGAAGTTGAGATGGTATATGATTGAACAGGTCAGCCAGGGAAATAAAGCGCTTTAAGCAATCCTGACGATTGGATAGTGCGCTATATAAGAACGTACCCTTACCTTTCAAGTAAATAATTCTTACATTAACGAGTAAAAGTCGATCGGTCCGTCCGTCCGTCCGTCCGTCCGTCCGTCCGTCCGTCCGTCCGTCCGTCCGTCCGTCCGTCCGTCCGTCCGTCCGTCCGTCGTCCGTCCGTCCGTCCGTCCGTCTCGTCCGTCGTCCGTCGTCGTCCGTCCGTCCGTCTCGTCGTCCGTCCGTCTCGTCCGTCCGTCCGTCCGTCCGTCCGTCCGTCCGTCCGTCCGTCCGTCCGTCCGTCCGTCCGTCCGTCCGTCCGTCCGTCCGTCCGTCCGTCCGTCCGTCCGTCCGTCCGTCCGTCCGTCCGTCCGTCCGTCCGTCCGTCCGTCCGTCCGTCCGTCCGTCCGTCCGTCCGTCCGTCCGTCCGTCCGTCCGTCCGTCCGTCCGTCCGTCCGTCCGTCCGTCCGTCCGTCCGTCCGTCCGTCCGTCCGTCCGTCCGTCCGCCGTCCGTCCGCCCGCCGCCGCCGCCGCTCCGCCGCCGCCGCTGCCCGCCCGCCTCGCCCGCCGCCGCCGCCCGCTCCGCCCGTCCGTCCGTCCGTCCGTCCGTCCGTCCGTCCGTCCGTCCGTCCGTCCGTCCGTCCGTCCGTCCGTCCGTCCGTCCGTCCGTCCGTCCGTCCGTCCGTCCGTCTGACCACTCCGTCCTTTGCCAGTTACTGCGGCCGAGTGGAGACTGTCCGACGAACGCCCGCCTCCTACTACGACCAACGATACTACAGTCACGTGACATACGATTTCCACAGCGTGGACGGCACGCACCTCCTGGCGAGGCTTCGTCTGTTGCCGGCAGATGGGAGCGTGGAGACAGGCCGGCCGAACAAGTCCGACCAGAAAAACATATGGTAAGGACAACTTGAAAATTACGGTATCTTACCTAAGTTGGTGGAAAGCAATATTTATCATAAGGCGATACAATCTGTAATAATCTGTTTAATTGTATATAATTACTTGCGCTTGACTTTACGTTTGACACTTAACTCAGTGTAAGTCGCCATTCAATAAAAACTTGATGCAAGTAACCATTAAAAAAGGTTCTTTCAATTTCAGGGTCTACGATTGTCACAAAACTCATATTTATATGTAAATCAGTTCTCAATGTACGTGGTCTATGCCTAGAAGTGAATCTCAATTCCAGGGTTACTTCGAGGTTGGAGTCTGAGAAGAGATCGATGGACTACCTTCGCAACGATTACTCCGATACATTGCGAGATTCAACACTGCTCTACCGTCTACAGATCCAGTTGTACAACGGACCCGCAGACGACACCAACCTACCGACAGACGAAACAAGTCCGTTTAACGCAAGTGTCACGTGGGACGCGATCGTGTGCCCTTGGCTAGATCTCGCCATGATCTCGCTCGTTTTGCCGCTGTGCGAAGACCGTCTCGCGAGAACGCGAATGTCATTGGTCACGTGTCCGGCGTCCTTCACCCCGGCTGAACCCAGGTCGTCCCAAGACTTCCGGTCTGTGTCGAATGTGCTGAAGGAGTTCCACGGCGTTGTGGCTAATGCAGAGAAGAAAACTCCCGAGGAAGAAGACGCGGGTGACCTGGCTACGTGTGACGTCAGTGTGACGACGGGGAAGCTGGTGAACGCAGGAACTGATGGCGACATCTACATTACCATCACTGGTGAGTTGGCAGCGTGTATGATACCTAAGTAATCACGCCTTTGCTTGCTCCAAGTTTGGTTTCTTTTATCTTAAATTTAGACGCCACAGAAGACGGGTTTTAGCCAAGTGACATCCATGCAATGCTACACGCTGACAATTTGATATTTAGTTTTGTTATTGTGCATGCGGTGTTGTAAAATAAAAAATACTTACTTTCTTAAAAGTTACTTACTTGCTTACTTACTTACATACTTACTTGTAAAAAAGTTACTTACTTACATTTTAAAAACACATTCAAAATATATTTATAAACGCATTTCTCCCGCTAGCGCTTGGTGCAGTCCCCAGAACAGGATATTGCTCCTCTTTATCTCAAAGAAATTGCCTTTTATAGGTAATCTGGGGCGGACGGCTCCTCTTTACATAAAATAATAAAAGAACTTGCCCGTTACATGTATTCTGGAGCGTACGGCTCCTCTTTACATAAAAGAACTTGCCCGTTACATGTATTCTGGAGCGTACGGCTCCTCTTTACATAAAAGAAATTTCCCGTTACAGGTACTCTGGGGCGGACGGCTCCCCTCTATCTGAGTCATACGCTGCAGGACGACTTCGAGCCGGGACACACGGACGTCTTCACGCTACAGTATACAGACGTCGGCGAGTTCGTCGCAGTTCACGTGAGTCCATGCGCGCACGCACGCACGCACGCACGCACGCACGCAGTACACACACTAGCTCTCTTTTCCGTTCTCTCCCCCTCTCTCTCTCCCATTCTCGCTGTCTCTCTGTGTCTTTCTCAGTCTCTCTCTGTCTCTCTCTGTCTCTCTCAGTCTCCCTGTCTCTGTCTTCTGTCTGTCTGTCTGTCTGCCTCCTCCTTTTTATTTTCTTCTTTTCCTTTTTGTTTTTGTTTTTTTCTTCTTCATTTTTTTTTTCCATTTTATTAGTATATTTGTATTTATATTAATATACATTAGCAGTGCTGTTAGTTATATGTAAAGTAACGCGATATTGTATCTATGCAAAACAGGTATGATTGAAGAGTGTTAATGCGAAGAATGACAGACTCGAAGGGGAAAATAGGATAGACTGCCCAACGAAGTAGATCAGACTGCGCAACGAAGTAGATCAGACTGCGCAACGAAGTAGATCAGACTGCGCAACGAAGTAGATCAGACTGCGCAACGAAGTAGATCAGACTGCCCAACGAAGTAGATCAGACTGCGCAACGAAGTAGATCAGACTGCGCAACGAAGTAGATCAGACTGCGCAACGAAGTAGATCAGACTGCGCAACGAAGTAGATCAGACTGCGCAACGAAGTAGTCAGACTGCGCAACAAAGTAGTCAGATGCGCAACGAAGTAGATCAGACTGCGCAACGAAGTAGATCAGACTGCGCAACGAAGTAGATCAGACTGCCAACGAAGTAGATCAGACTGCGCAACGAATAGTTCAGACTGCGCAACGAGTAGATCAGATTGCGCAACGAAGTAGATCAGACTGCGCAACGAAGTAGATCAGACTGCGCAACGAAGTAGATCAGACTGCGCAACGAAGTAGATCAGACTGCGCAACGAAGTAGATCAGACTGCCCAACGAAGTAGATCAGACTGCGCAACGACGTAGATCAGACTGCGCAACGAAGTAGATCAGACTGCGCAACGAAGTGATCAGACTGCGCAACAAGTAGATCAGACTGCGCAACGAAGTGGATCAGACTGCGCAACGAAGTAGATCAGACTGCCAACAAGTAGATCAGACTGCGCAACGAAGTAGATCAGACCGCAACGAAGTAGATCGACTGCGCCAAGTAGATCAGACTGCGCAACGAAGTAGTCGACTGCGCAACAAAGTAGATCGATGCGCAACGAATAGATCGACTGCGCAACGAAGTAGATCAGACTGCGCCAAGTAGATCAGACTGCGCAACGAAGTAGTTCAGACTGCCAACGAGTAGATCAGATGCGCAACAAAGTAGATCAGACTGCGCAACGAAGTAGATCAGACTGCGCAACGAAGTAGATCAGACTGCGCAACGAAGTAGATCAGACTGCCCAACGAAGTAGATCAGACTGCGCAACGAAGTAGATCAGACTGCGCAACGAAGTAGATCAGACTGCGCAACGAAGTAGATCAGACTGCCAACGAGTAGATCAGACTGCGCAACAAGTAGACAGACTGCCAACGAAGTAGATCAGATGCGCAACGAGTAGATCAGACTGCGCAACGAAGTAGATCAGACTGCGCAACAAAGTAGATCAGACTGCGCAACAAAGTAGATCAGACTGCCCAACGAAGTAGATCAGACTGCCAACAAAGTAGATCAGACTGCGCAACGAAGTGATCAGACTGCGCAACGAAGTAGATCAGACTGCGCAACGAAGTAGATCAGACTGCCAACGAAGTAGATCAGACTGCCAACGAAGTAGATCAGACTGCGCAACAAAGTAGATCAGATGCGCAACGAAGTAGATCAGACTGCGCAACGAAGTAGATCAGACTGCCAACGAAGTAGATCAGACTGCGCAACGAAGTAGATCAGACTGCGCAACGAAGTAGATCAGACTCGCAACGAAAGAAATTGCCAAGGTAATCAGACTGGGGAAACGGTTCTTTACATAAAATAATAAAAAAATTTGCCCGAATAGATGACTCGGAGCGTACGGCTCCTCTTTACATAGATAAAACTTGCCCGAAGTATTCCCTGGAGCGTACGGCTCCTCTTCAAAAAGAAATTTCCCGAAAAACGGGACTCGGGGCGGAACAGACTGCGCAACTATCAAGTCCAACGAGTAGGACGACTTCGAACCCGGGACAGACGGAACGAAGTTAAACGCGAAACAAGTATACAGACTCGCACGAGTTCGTCGCGAAACGAAGAGCCCAGCGCGAAACGCAGTAGACGCAGACGCACAACATGTAGACAGACTGCTCACGAAGTAGTTCAGCTGCGCAACGACTAGTCTCTCCCAAGTAGTCGCTGCTCAACGAGTGTCTTTCTCGCAACGACTAGTCTGTCTCTCAACGAGTAGTCAGCTCGCAACTAGTCAGTTCCCGAGTAGTCTGTCTGCGCACGAGTCTGTCAGACTCCCGCCGTCTGTCTGTTCTGTCTGCGCACTGTCTGTCTGCGCACGTCTGTCTGTCTGCGCACTGTCAGACTGCGCACTGTTCAGTCTGCGCTGTCGTCTGTCTGTCTGCTCCTCTTCTCTCTCTAACATTCAACTTGCGCATTTTATTAGTATACTGCGTATTAAATATTCATACTGCGCAGTGCTTTTAGATCATATGCAAAAGTAACGCGCGCATCGTAGCTAATCCCAAAAAACAGACTAACAATGATAATGCGAAGAGTGTTGATTGCAATAGCGTAGAAATGAACGCAGACTCTGTAAGGTGTGTATCAATGTCAGGTATAGACTGCCCAACGAAGTAGATCAGACTGCGCAACGAAGTAGATCAGACTGCGCAACGAAGTAGATCAGACTGCGCAACGAAGTAGATCAGACTGCGCAACGAAGTAGATCAGACTGCGCAACGAAGTAGATCAGACTGCGCAACGAAGTAGATCAGACTGCGCAACGAAGTAGATCAGACTGCGCAACGAAGTAGATCAGACTGCGCAACGAAGTAGATCAGACTGCGCAACGAAGTAGATCAGACTGCGCAACGAAGTAGATCAGACTGCGCAACGAAGTAGATCAGACTGCGCAACGAAGTAGATCAGACTGCGCAATCGAAGTAGTTCAGACTGCGCAACGACGTAGATCAGACTGCGCAACGAAGTAGTTCAGACTGCGCAACGAAGTAGATCAGACTGCGCAACGAAGTAGATCAGATTGCGCAACGAAGTAGATCAGACTGCGCAACGAAGTAGATCAGACTGCGCAACGAAGTAGATCAGACTGCGCAACGAAGTAGATCAGACTGCGCAACGAAGTAGATCAGACTGCGCAACGAAGTAGATCAGATTGCGCAACGAAGTAGATCAGACTGCGCAACGAAGTAGATCAGACTGCGCAACGAAGTAGATCAGACTGCGCAACGAAGTAGTTCAGACTGCGCAACGACGTAGATCAGACTGCGCAACGAAGTAGATCAGACTGCGCAACGAAGTAGATCAGACTGCGCAACGAAGTAGATCAGACTGCGCAACGAAGTAGATCAGACTGCGCAACGAAGTAGTTCAGACTGCGCAACGAAGTAGATCAGACTGCGCAACGAAGTAGATCAGACTGCGCAACGAAGTAGATCAGACTGCGCAACAAAAGTAGATCAGACTGCGCAACGAAGTAGATCAGACTGCGCAACGAAGTAGTTCAGACTGCGCAACAAACGTAGATCAGACTGCGCAACGAAGTAGATCAGACTGCGCAACGAAGTAGATCAGACTGCGCAACGAAGTAGTTCAGACTGCGCAACGAAGTAGTTCCAAGAAGTGCGCTGCGAAGGGTAGATCAGACTCCCGCAACGAAGTAGATCAGACTGCGCAACGAAGTAGATCAGACTGCGCAACGAAGTAGATCAGACTGCGCAACGAAGTAGTTCAGACTGCGCAACGACGTAGATCAGACTGCGCAACGAAGTAGATCAGACTGCGCAACGAAGTAGATCAGACTGCGCAACGAAGTAGATCAGACTGCGCAACGAAGTAGATCAGACTGCGCAACGAAGTAGATCAGACTGCGCAACGAAGTAGATCAGACTGCGCAACGAAGTAGATCAGACTGCGCAACGAAGTAGTTCAGACTGCGCAGCGACGTAGATCAGACTGCGCAACGAAGTAGATCAGACTGCGCAACGAAGTAGATCAGACTGCGCAACGAAGTAGTTCAGACTGCGCAACAAAGTAGATCAGACTGCGCAACGAAGTAGTTCAGACTGCGCAGCGACGTAGATCAGACTGCGCAACGAAGTGGATCAGACTGCGCAACGAAGTAGATCAGACTGCGCAACGAAGTAGATCAGACTGCGCAACGAAGTAGATCAGACTGCGCAACGAAGTAGATCAGACTGCGCAACGAAGTAGTTCAGACTGCGCAACGACGTAGATCAGACTGCGCAACGAAGTAGATCAGACTGCGCAACGAAGTAGATCAGACTGCGCAACGAAGTAGATCAGACTGCGCAACGAAGTAGTTCAGACTGCGCAACGTAGATCAGACTGCGCAACGAAGTAGTTCAGACTGCGAAAGCAAACGTAGATCAGACTGCGCAACGAAGTAGATCAGACTGCGCAACGAAGTAGTTCAGACTGCGCAACGACGTAGTTCAGACTGCGCAACGACGTAGATCAGACTGCGCAACGAAGTAGTTCAGACTGCGCAACGAAGTAGTTCAGACTGCGCAACGAAGTAGTTCAGACTGCGCAACGAAGTAGTCAGACTGCGCAAGAGGATCAGACTGCGCAACGAAGTAGATCAGACTGCGCAACGAAGTAGATCAGACTGCGCAACGAAGTAGATCAGACTGCGCAACGAAGTAGTTCAGACTGCGCAAGCGACGTAGATCAGACTGCGCAACGAAGTGGATCAGACTGCGCAACGAAGTAGATCAGACTGCGCAACGAAGTAGATCAGACTGCGCAGCGACGTAGATCAGACTGCGCAACGAAGTGGATCAGACTGCGCAACGAAGTAGATCAGACTGCGCAACGAAGTAGATCAGACTGCGCAACGAACGTAGATATGTTGCCACTGAAGTTATGCATCACATTTAACGCATGTTCACAGTGCTTCAGAATGCTAGATACACCCTACCGAGAAAGAGCTGTATTCAAATGACGATACAGATATTTTCCTATTACATTCTGAGGGAAGTGATCCCCGCACAGTTTATTGGACTCAGCGACTAGTCTCGCGTGAACGACTGTCGCTCGTCTGAGTAGCTTCGCCGAGAAGACCGTCTGACCACCAAGCGGGATTTTAAATGCTATCCTTGTAAAGTGCTGCCACCTTGCAGAGTCTGCGTAATCGAGGCTAATCCAGTATAATGCCTGCAACTTCAAATGTATTTGTTTGTGTGAATACAGCTCAATTTTGAGTAGTTTCTATAATATAGTTTTTATCTGATAAAAAGAGTATCCTTATTTAGTTATTTATTCCCAATTCAACCTGAGAGCCAGTCAGCGCCTTTACCCTAATCTGGGGTAAGGTAGCCTCGCTTAACCGACTGTCGGTCGGCCGCGTAACTACGACGAGAAGCCAGTCTCGTTGAGACGCTGAAAAGTGCTGCCACCTCACGGAGTCTTGTTAATCGATACTAATCATCGACACGATATAAAATAGATTGCATCTGTGCAGACGTACTGCGTAGACTTCACTGAATCAAATGACGGCCCATTGAAAATCACGACATACCACTTAACATCATGAAATACAGTTTTTACTACTATTACTTTATATGTCGCTAGATGGAGCTGCGGAGTATGTTGCCAGGGAGACACTGGTACCTGGAGCGCGTGGTGCTCGAAGAGGCGACTGCGCAGGGGCGACGTCACGTGTTTCCGTGTTACACGTGGCTGGATGCCGGACGACCGGAAATACTTCTGCGCAAAATCGACGGTGTGCAATTTGAGTTACATGTGCCGATGAAGAACGAACCAAATGTATTTCTCTATATATTATAACTTATTGTATTAAAAAAAAAATACTGTTGCGTGTATTTCCAAAAAGCTTCCGATAAATAAGGTGATTTGTTTAATACTAATTATAATATTTTACTTTATAGAAAGTCCATAATTTGTAAGATATAACTACTGAATAAATAAAGTGCAAATAAAATATAAAATAAACATATACAATTATATTAATAACATAAAAATTGTAAATCAATAAATATATGCATAACATATAAAGCTATAGACACATGACATAAATATAGAAGGTTAACGATAAATGTTATATACAAATAAGTATTAAATACGTATTTCGAAATGTCCAGTGTTATTTGCGATATTTCCAAACACTTAATTATAGCGGTCGAGAGTGACATTCTGCTGTAATTATTTTCTTTGAACTACGAAACTAAACTTGCGTGTGTGTTTCGTGCAGCGGTACTCCCTCAACACGAACTGAGCGCCTACACGTACCTGCAGCGGAAGTACGAGCTCGAGGTGCGCCGTCAACTCTACCAGTGGGACCTTTCCGATTCACTTCCGGGCCGCATCAAAGCCGACAGTTATGACGATCTGCCAAGAGAGGCGCAATTCAACTTCCAGGTGATGACTCTTGGACGAAACATGGAAACTACGTTTCTAAATTAGTACACGTTTTCTCTCTCTATATTTTGGCTGTCTCTCACAGTCCTCTTCAGCGGACTGAATTTCGCGGTCGTGTCACATGACTTACATCATGTGACACAAGCCCGAGCATGACCGGCGGGAGTCCAGTGTCTCTGTTTAGACGTCACATGATGTAAGTCATGTGACACGATCGTGAAAATCAGTCCGCTGAAGAAGGCTGTTAGAGACAGCCGAAATATACGAAAAAAGAAAGTTTCTTTACAGGTAAAACATTTACTAATTAACAATGAACCAAGAAACCGGATAATTGTATTCGAATACGTTTCTAAATGTCTGCTTGTGGATTGGTAAATATGTTTCGGTAGAAAACGAAGTGTTAAAATGATAGCATATAGCAAAGACGTTTTCGTAATACGACTGCTACAACCTTTTATGTATTTTCGGTGTTTTTTCTTGTAAAACTGTAAATAACCTTATAATAGCATTCTAAATAATACTATAGTAAAACTCTAAATTATATTTTATTTTGGGTCATAGTATATAGTAAATAATTTTGTTAATATGTGTTGCAAACATGAAAATAATGATAATTAAGTAAAACACCGGGCATCAAAGCAATCGTACACCGGAAATCACTTATCCGGTATCCTTAATGTTTCGATAAGAGGATATAGAGAGGGACTACAAATTTAGCTTAATTTATGTCCCACGTCGGCACGTCGATCATGGGTCGATATAAGTAAAACATGCGTTAGGGCATTTTAAACAAAACTAGCCAACGAGTATGCGACAATCAGTGAACGCGCGTCTTACAAACTTGCAGCACGAGCTGGATGTGATGGGGAACTACGTGCGCACCCTGGCCAACACTGGAGCAGGCACCATGCTCACAATGTTCGACTCATGGGACCCACTGGCTGACTGCACGAAGCTGCTAACCAATGTACTTAAGGTGAGGTTACGATGACTGAGCGACGAACGAACGAACGAACGAACGAACGAACGAACGAACGGACGGACGGACGGACGGACGGACGGACGGACGGACGGGCGGGCGGGCGGGCGGGGCGGGCGGGCGGGCGGGCGGGCGGGGGGGCGGGGCGGGCGGGGCGGGCGACGGACGGACGGACGGACGGACGGACGGACGGACGGACGGACGGACGGACGGACGGACGGACGGACGGACGGACGGACGGACGGACGGACGGACGGACGGACGGACGGACGGACGGACGGACGGACGGACGGACGGACGGACGGACGGACGGACGGACGGACGGACGGACGGACGGACGGACGGACGGACGGACGGACGGACGGACGGACGGACGGACGGACGGACGGACGGACGGACGGACGGACGGACGGACGGACGGACGGACGGACGGACGGACGGACGGACGGACGGACGGACGGACGGACGGACGGACGGACGGACGGACGGACGGACGGACGGACGGACGGACGGACGGACGGACGGACGGACGAACGAGACGAACGGACGGACGGACGGACGGACGAACGAACGAACGAACGAATGAACGAATGAGAGACACACACACACACACATACGCACGGACGCATGCGCACACGCAGCCTGATAGACAGATCGATATGAAATGTATAGTCACCTACATTCATAGAAAGTATTTTAGTGTTCGCTAAAATGAAAAACAAATGGAATACAGGGGAAGCAGTGACGTTTTTCTGAGCACACAGCAACATATTCATTCGTGTAGGACCCAGAGCATGTGTGTTACGTGTGCATTCCAACAGTACAACTTAGTATAAATATTGGTACACGTGAAACATTCAGTATCACAAAACATTCCGTGGCAAAATGTGGTTAAAAAATCCGAAATTAAAAAATACCACTCTTAATGATGCGTAACATATTACGTTGTCATCTTCATCGCGCGTGCTCAGTTAATTAGAATACAATATTGCGCTCTTGAAGGACAAGAAAACGGTTCGCAAAGTTGCCGCCACGTGGCGCTCTGATGAGGAGTTCGGCCGACAAATACTCAATGGGCCGAATCCGACTCGACTACGCAGAATCCGGAAGATTCCCGACAACATGTCGGTGACGGCGGCCATGTTGGATCGTTTCGCTGACCGCGGCTGTTCCTTTCTTGACGAGATTGAAGTAAGATACAATAATACGTAATCAGTTTTTCAAAATAAATAAATAAATAAATAATATAAAATCAACCTAGCTTGATGTGATTACTTGAAAGTAACTCAAATTTTATTTTCTATAAATAGCTTATTGTAATATATTTCATATTTGATGTCCACAAAAATGCGCTTAAAGCAAAGACGACACATGTACCATAGCGATCCAAACCATGTTTAATTTTTATTTCAAGTGATTTGAACATTTGTGGCGATTACGTAACCCAACGAATATGCCAACGTATGAATTCCCCCCAGGCTGGACGAGTCTACTTCCTCTCGTATCCGGAGCTAGAAGTGTTGGAACAGTGCACGAACTATAAGGGGAAATATGACCAGTACATCACATGTCCCTCCTGTCTACTCTACGTGAGGAGAGACGGCCATCTTGTCCCCGTCGCTATACAGCTACATCCGGGTACCGTCCACCCGGTGTGGACGCCGGCAGACAGTAGCACTGATTGGCTGTTCGCCAAAATGTGGGTGCGCGAAGCGGATGCGCAGATTCACCAAGTGATGTCGCGACACCTACAGGTGAATAACCGTACTAATAATACAACCATATGAAGCACAACTTTAAAGATGCTATTTTACAGAACCATCCTTTTACAGAAACATATTACTACCAAAAGTTATTATATCAAAAAGCTCCGAAAATCCTAAATTGTTGCCAATCTTAAGAAAAATATTACAGACATACACATAGGTGTGCTTTACAAGAAAGTGCTATTCCTGTACGATCAATAATAATTCCTAAAGTTATATGTTCTACTCTATGCCAGTACATTGCGTAGTAATGTGTTATTTTACAAAGTATTGATACCTATCATATATACATATGAATTAATGTTTACTTTATTTACAATTCAACTATACTATACTATACTATACTATACTATACTATACTATACTATACTATACTATACTATACTATACTATACTATACTATACTATACTATACTATACTATATATATATATTATATTATATTATATTATATTATATTATATTATATTATATTATATTATATTATATTATATTAAATTCGATGTCCACTGCCAAAGGGTCATCTACTGAAATGTTACGTGTTACTTTCAGACACGTCTCGTGATGGAGGTGTTTGCCGTAGCCACCTTACGCAACCTGCCTCCTGTACACCCGCTCTACAAACTCTTGTTTCCACACCTCCGCTACTGCATCGGTAAGTGCCTTTGTGTGAGGCGCTGTGGCATAGTAGTTAGACCGTCAAGCGCTGTCGGATATCGTGCGACGTGTTGGTCATTCAACGACATTTCATTAATCAGTCCGTTCTGTGAATGAGAATATGGTTATTAACGGCCACGCACTGCATTCATGTCTATGAATATCTTTGTGTAGTATGTACAGAGTAGCTGAATGTTTCATACATAGGTAATTTATTATCATGTTAGTATTAGGGGGCAGACGTTAAGATTGGCGGGGCGCTTGCGCTATAATTACTATTTTTTAATAGCAGTATCTAAAATATTGTGAAACCGTCTGTTATGTTGGGAAAATTAGAACTCTATCGAACTGTCTTGTATAATCAACTGTTGTATTTGAATTATTTCTATACGTTAGTTTGTGTTGACATCATTGTTGAGAAAAAATTGATATATATTATATATATATATATATATATATATATATATATATATAAACATATATATATATATATATATATATATATATATATATTATATATATATAATATATATATATATATATATATATATATATATATATATATATATAATATTCATAATATTATATATTAATATATATATATATATATATGTATATATATATATATATATAATATTCCAAAATTAATATTAATATTAATATATATATATATATATATATATATATATATATATACTTTATACATTAGCACTTCCTGAATGTCATAGCATCTCCGAAGATCCCGAAGAACGTTGACTTGAAATGTAGCTGTAAATCAGATGTAACTTAGCACGTACAGCACGTACCTATAGGCAACTAAGACTACATTACCGTACCAGATGGACAAATCTGAGGTTTTATTTATGTTCCTACACCCGCGTAGACAATAGAATAGGTACTCACTTGTTCAATCGATGCAGTTAAGCCACTCTGGTGGTTTTCTCGCACCGTGAAATTTATTTAATAATATTCCACGACACCTTTAATGGATAGGTTATGGATTAAAGCAATAGAAAGCTTCATGCTGTTTGTAAACCTCGGCATTGAACCTTTTAGTGTACGTTTGCGAGACACGGTGTTGCAGCTATCAACGTGTTGGGAAGACGACTGATCCAAGCGCCAGACGACGGACTTCTGCAGAAGCTTCTGGCGACTGGCGGACAACACGCGCAACTTGTTCAGCGCTGCTACAAGTTCGTCTCTTTGTCTCTTTACCTATATAATTAATCTGGTTGCTGTTGTTATTATTCAAACCACTAATAGTGATATATATATATATATATATATATATATATATATATATATATATTTACACCACTAATAGTGATAATAACAACAATAATCCTAATCATTATTATCATTATCCTTATTATTGTCACTATTATCACCATTATTATTATTATCATCATCTCTATCACTATTATTACCATTACCATTATCATTATTTTGATACTTTTGATACGCAGGTCCTTTCACTTCAACGACCTTCACCTACCAACGGACCTGAAGGAGCGGGGCGTGGCGGACGCGCGGTGCCTGCCGGGATACTTCTACCGTGACGACAGCCTCGCTTTGTGGGACGTCATCAAGAAGTTCGTGCGGGTCGTCCTGACGCTGCACTACTGGACTGAGGCGAACGTCCAGGTGAGTTCTCAATGTACAATGCACGTGACCTGCAGCCTAGCAACAACGTTCTTAAGCTTACAAAATGGATGCAGTGCGTGAGGTGCTATTTGATATTGTAGAGCGCAGTTGCTTAGGGGTAGATCCTCTAATTCTTGACCAAGAGAACCCGGGTTTGAAGTTCACTAAGCTGTATGAATGAGTATCTGGCTATAGACAATGGTGGATATTTGTTCGAGCAGTCTTCGCGCATTAATTGCAGCGTGACTGGAAGCTTCCTAGAGAAGTTGAGATGGTTTTTGATTGAACATGTCTGCCAGAGCGTAAAGTGTAAAACGCGTTGAACAGTCTCGAGGATAGGATAGTGCGCTATATAAGAATTTAGCATTTTGCTTTTTTACGTCCTGCCTAATATTCTGATGAGAGGTTCCTATGACATAACACATGAATATTGACACAGCATGAGTAGACACTGATTAGGCAGGCCATCGTTGTAATTAGACAGACGTGATAGGAAAGTGTTTCCATACAC
This sequence comes from Ridgeia piscesae, assembly GCA_025642075.2. NCBI lineage: Eukaryota > Metazoa > Annelida > Polychaeta > Sabellida > Siboglinidae > Ridgeia > Ridgeia piscesae. Next base: position 276,652 of record JAODUO010000743.1, on the reverse strand, counting down.
GCCTTGCACAGCAGAGTACTAGCAGTAAGACTGAGTAGGCCAGCACATTTGGTTTAACATCTGGAACCTGCGTTGTGACTGGTGATTATGTTGTGTGGACTCGTAAATTTCGAGCGAATAGTAGACATTGAGCACACTATTCATCGTGGAAGTGACGATCGTCAGTGACAAAGTAAAGAATAGACAAAGTAGTAAAGATGACTGATTGAATAATACCATATCGTCACTCTGCCGAACCAAAACATACACTAGACACATAGGCAGTTCCCTGTAAATTATTTATGCTAATGTGCACGTTATGTGGTTTCTTCCCGAAGATCAGTTGATCTATCCATAAAACAAACAATTAAAAAGTTAAAGGTACGTTCGTATATATCTCCGTGACAGATTAAGGAGCATGATACATTATTACCCGGCAGACGAGTTCAATCAAACACTACCACGACTTCTCTGGGAAGTATCCAGCCATACTGAAATTAACACGCGAAGACAAATATATCAATAAGTGTTTATAACCAGGTGCTCATTCATACAACTGAGTGAACTGCAGCAATATTGAGTAAACGCACATGATTCAAACCCGGGTTCTCCTAGACGAGAGACCGAAGCTTTAGCCATTGAACCCATGCGCTACTACGACTAAACGGTAATTTGTCGTATTAATCGGACAAATATCAACACAACCTCCACTCGAATAGAACATTGGCTCAGGGGTAAATCTTCGGACTCTCTACTAAGAGAACTCGGGTTCGAATCCTGTGAATCAGTGTTAAGTCTTGGACAAACAGTTTTTACCCTACATTGCTCCCGTTCATTCAGCTCTATGAATGAGTACCTGTCAAAAGACAGTGGTTGATATTTATACGAGCAACGTTCCCGCATTAATTTCAGCGTAGCTGGATGCTTCCCAGAAGAGGCGACATTGCGTTTGATTGAACATGTGTGCCAGATAGTAAAGTGTAAAGGACTTTAAGCAATCCTAAGGACTGGATACTGCGCTATGTAAATACTTACCTTTACCTTGTAAACGGTCACCCGCCTCCTCGCGTTGTAGGCTGACAATGAGGTCCAGGAGTGGATAGCCGACATTTACGATAACGGCTTTGGGGGCGAGCATGGTCTACCAGGAGTATTTAGTCGACTAGATGATCTCATCGACTTCGTGACGACGATTATCTTTACGACATCCTGCCGCAATGCCGCTCTCACTTTCGGCATGATGGACTACTATGCCTACTGTCCCAATATGCCGACTATGCTACTTGTGGCGCCACCCAGCGAGAAGGGTCAAACTACCATGGATACGATCAAGTCCGCGTTGCCGAGTCGAGGGAAGACGGCGGAAATAATAGCGGCCTGCTACACTCTGTCTAGACGTGGCAAGGACGAGGTGAGTGTCATGGACGTGAGATATGTCTGATTGTGTCACCGTAAGTAACCGTGTGTGTTCTCTGACATTGTTGCATTGTTTTTTGAAACAAACGTTTGATACAAAGTTCTGCGTGCTTAGTCATCCAATTACTAAACGACAAACATGTTCACTAAATATCTGCGACTAACTCCACCGCGGCCTATTTATTTTACACTAATTTTAGATTAATACACATTTCATAAAATATAGTTTTATATGGTTATAATTTCATATAGAGTTTTACTAATATACACTGATGAATTGTTTTATAAGTTGTAGTTGCTCTTATTGTATTTTTCAGCCACTATTGATGCCACAGAGAATAAACTGTACTATTTTTATTATTATCGTTATGACTTTTCACCCGCCACTTCTCGCCGCCAGATGTTCCTGGGAGAGTTCGACGAGATGCACTTCGACAGCGCCGCCATGCGGGCAGCAGTGGCAGCCTTCCAGGAGGATCTACGTCGTGTCCAGCGGGCGATAATACAGCGCAATGACGGCCTCGATGTCCCGTACACTTATCTGATGCCAGACAGCATCCCCAAGACAATCTCGGCTTAGACTGCCGCCTGTGCATGGACTCGTTGAGCATCACTATCCAGTCTGTGTATATTTTGATGATTACTGACTTAAAGTATATAGGCTGTCATGAAAACTCGTCCTTTTTGCCAAATGTCATAACCATGTATCTTTGTTTACCCAGCGTGCGTTCAATGTCATGTGTCTAAAATGGCGAACGTTCAATGTCACGTGCCTAAAATGGCGGACGTCCAATGTCACTTGGCTAAAATGCTCGCTCCATTCTTAAATCGTTTCCTTGTTTTCTTTGAACGTTTACGTTTTGCTTGAAAATAAACTACGATAATATACTTATATTTTATCTCGTTTTGAAGGTGAGTAACGCAGAGACCCGGAGGACAAGCAAATCTAACGGCTTCGTTCAGTATATTTCTGTCCTGTCAGAGGGCGGCATGTTTAGTAGTGATACAAAATTTGACACTGAAGCCCTAGCAAATGATATGCACAGGTACCCGACGGTCATTTGTATTTTCATGACCTGGCTCGTGATTAAGAAGGTAACAACTGTGACATTTGCCTTAATCTTAACTGTCATTTGGATAGAAGTTCTTTGATGATGTCAACTGTCTTCAGGAAGAACACTTGTCTCATGTACGTATGTACTGGGTTGAACATTCTTCGGCTGTGTTCTAATAGGGTTGTTGTGTCCATTGTGTGTTTAGAGGTGGCCCCGATGTGGCAGCATATGTTATCCCCTCGACACCGTTAGGTATATTTATATCTGCCGATGTTGCCACCAGAATACGGTAGAGACGCTAACTGGCTTTCATGCGTACTATGAAATAAAAATTAAAATAATGATACATGCTAACAAGGTAATACTATGCTATAAAAAAGTATTCAACACCGAGCATATATTCACGCACAAATCAACAGAAATACAAATTTGCAGATGTTGATGAAGCAGGTATTATGGGATGATAAACCTCGATTTCCCAGCTCCGCCAGGTGGCAGCACTGTTTAGCCCATCCACACCGAAAACGTTCAAAAGCCAGCTAAGTGACCAGACTGTCTTCTCGGCGAAGCCACACAGTCGAGCGAGAGTCGTTTAAGCGAGACTAATGCGTAAGATCTTATTGTCATCAGTTATCCACTAGTTTTCAAAGATTACGCGAATCGCCCCAAGCGTTTTCACTGACGCCATTGTTCTTGACGTATTCTGTGCCTCACCTAAATTGAATGTGTTTGCTAGATGTTGATGCATTAAAATCATGCGTATACAATTTGTCTAAACATTTATTATTGAGTCTCGAGTACCTTGCGTCAAAGGACGGGTACCAGCGCCTCTGTCCAGCATTGGCCGATCAGTAATTTGCAACGGGACGTTTGCTGGCTAAACAGTGGGGATATTAAACGCGAATGGGTATTACGGTTAAATCTGCCCAATTCGGCATTATTTACACTCGATTTGTTTTTGAAACTGAATCAAATCAAATTATATTTCGCAACAACAAAATTACATTCTACGTAAGCAAACAACAAGAAAAGTATTGTTACGTGGTGGTCACATGGCACATTTTGTTCCGTCTTCCTGTGACCCCAAAACATAAATATATATATATATATATATATATATATATATATACACGTATACACGTATATATACTTATCCACGTACACTCATTTGCATGACAACGGACTGGGGGAATTTAAGAAGTGTGTGAAAATCCAATCAGTGTGTCTTTTTAAATAAAACAATTAGTTGCACTCAACACCTCTGGGATTTAGGCAACGTACTTGATTAAGATAGTTAGATAACTATTGTACATATTTGAACTTATGTCTGGGTTTGAGATTTTGAATGTTATAATCAAGGTTATTCTATAGTTCTATAACATGATGTCAAGGTAATTTAGAAGAAAAGTGAGTTTTCGGCTTTTCTGTGCGTAGTAGGTTCTGCTGTCTCGCTGAATGTGTTGTTTACCATTTGAACCGGTTGCAGGCGGCATCGGTCAAAATGTGAACATTAGTCCTCAAATGCATGTTCTTATATAGCGTAATATCTAGTTCGTAGGGCAGTTCAACAAACATTTTCAGTCGCAGACCGCATTAACCATTCTGGAAAACATTCAGCCATGCTGCAATAAACACGTGAAAACAATATTTGAATAATTTATCCACCATTTTGTTTGTTTTACAGTTTCTTGCTTTTAGACAA
>JAODUO010000743.1:257500-267500 GCA_025642075.2 Ridgeia piscesae | reverse complement strand
CAGACGGTCCCGATCAGAGTCTGTTGTTATTGTTGTTATTGTTTTTTCTTATTGTTCTTGTTCTTATTGTTGTTATTATTGCTAATGTTCCCATTCTTACTAGTTTTTCTACTGTTATTATTGTTATTTTGTATTGTTGCTATTGTTGTTATTGTTGATAATGTGCTATTAGTATTAATATTATTACATACAGCTAAATGTGACGCGGATGATAATTTTGTGTACAAGTGTTTTCAGTAGTTGCTTTCCCAATAACCACGGGTTGAAAAGTGCTCGTTCGTTTGAGTTAACTTGCTAGGGGCTTTATAAATACATACAAATCCAGACAATGTGAATATGAGTGAGTGGATGAAGGTTTCATGGGCAGTAATGTATTAGGAAAAACCCAACATGTCTACAAATGCTGCTCGTCATACATATATATATATGATCTTCTCAGATGTGCTTGTTAACGTGTGTTCGTTTTGATATTATTAACCAGATAATATGACAGGTAATAATTATGTTCGAATCTATCTTTTCATTAGAAAAACTAGGACACAGTCCCTCAATATCCAAGTAATTATTTAACCAACTCGTTCACTTGAAGATGTAGATACAGTCAATGTATGGCTGCGTTTTATTGCTTTTTCCAATATTTCCTACGAAGGTTTGGTGGGTGACACAGATCATATCCAATTTGTTGGATTGTTGAGAAATTGTGTATATCAGCAAAGTAACTTAGGTATTGTTTCCCTTAATATATGCAGTACCACTTTCCCTAAGAGAAACCAGTTGTCGCCGGACATGTTAACTTTCACGAACACACGTCTGGACTTGGGCATGGAAACAACAATAACAGTAACAATAACAATACTACTAATAATAGTTCTGACTAAATGTTAATCCATGTGCTCACAAATTAGACATCAATAAACAATTATAAAACAATTAAATATATATATATATATATATATATATATATATACTAATTGATAAAAAAAACATTAATAAATCATAAAAAAATGTAGATGTCTCTAAACAGTCATTAAAATGTCATGCATCTGGCTAAGTGCCACCATATATTCTTTTACATAAGTATAAGGTTTAGGTATCGCAATGCGAGAAGTGATGTCAAAATGTTGTTATGTTGTAGGCAGGCATCTATGTAGACGCCATGTGACGTTCAGAGAACCGGAAAGAAGGTATCAGAGAGAGGTGCCGTCGATTCCACGGTTGATGGTCAGGGAGAGGGAATTGGACCAGGCGAGGCGAAGAGTATTGTTAAATCGCACCCAACCAATGGTAGTGAACGTGATGGAACAGCGGATGCTGTACAACCGCGTTCCGAGACATGAAGAGAGACATAGAGAGTGGATGGCGATGGAGAGACCAGAGGAGAGAAACATAGGTCATGATGACACGTTGAGACACACACATCGAGATAGACATTAATACGCCGAGAGATATTTAGAGGCGTGGTGACAAAACAAAGGGAAGACACTGTGGTGTGGCTGGGTGGATGCGGGGTCGTTTGTGCCAATGGAAACAAAGGAAGACACAGGAAAGCAGATATGTGAATCTCATGCCTGAAATAGACGCAGCGAGACGCGTAGAGACTCAGAGACGTAGAAACGCATATATACATAGACCGAGGGACTGAGAGAGAGAAAGGGACAGAGAGAGAGAGAGAGAGAGAGAGAGAGAGAGAGAGAGAGAGAGAGAGAGAGAGAGAGAGAGAGAGAGAGGCAGAGGGAGGCAGAGAGAAGCAGAGAGGCAGGCAGAGTATGGCACAGAGAGGCTGAGGCAAGGAAGCAGAGAGAGAAGGAGAGTGGCCGAAATAGAAGCAGATAGAAGCCGAGAGGCAGACAGACGCAGGCAGAGGCAGGAAAGTGGACAAGACAGGCAGAGAGAGAGAGGAAGCAGACATAGACAGGAGCAGACAGAAGAACAGAGAATCAGACAGAAGAAGACAGACGTAGAGAGGTCGACAGACAGAGAGTTGTACGGACACGGACAGACTAAAATAGATTCGCAGAAATACGCAAACACGCGCCGAATGACTCAAGAGACGACGCAGTTTCGTGTATTTTCACTATTGTGTTTAATGACAGGATTCCTGTACCGGTACACATATTTTGACAGACACAGATAAACGAAACGGTAACAGTGAGACACTAACATATACTTTATGATAAACATCCTTGTCACACCTTCGAAGGTGGGGTGCTTTATCTGTTAGAAAGAATCTGCGAATAATTGTTGCTAGGACATTCGTTATATTAATCCATTGTCGCCCGACTTGTTATAGCTAGCTGTGCATATTGTTAAGGACGCATGCTACTGCAATATCTGACAAGTAACGACAATCAGTGTGTGTGTGTGTGTGTGTGTGTGTGTGTGTGTGTGTGTTGTGTGTGTGTGTGTGTGTGTGTGTGTGCGTGAGTGCGTGCGTGCTTGCGTGCGTGCCTGCGTGTGTGTGTGTTGTGTAATTGTAGAAGTACCTATATTACCATTTATGCAAATTTGAATACTACCTACATGTAAGCCTACCTAAAGAATTAGTAAATAAGAAACGGACATTGTACGTTTAAAGCAGTTCGTTGTGATGTAGTCACAACGTGACGTTTTCCCGTAAGTTGCTCATATTCTGCGTGTTATTCTGACTACACTCTTACCTGTGCACAAAACGACGAACACGCGTTTACATAAATAATCATGAGGTTGCTGCCACATGGTGATTAATTACGCAGCCCGACATGTCATTTGCGTTCACTTTCCGGTCGTTCAGTGCTCTGTGTATCTCCCTTTCCTTCGTTTCTTTGGTGATTCTCTCACGTAAACATATTGGTGCAAAAAGCAGCACGAGATTCGTGCCCCATAGATGTTCACTGGAACATCCGTTGTTTGACGAACATTGCTGAATATTCATGTGCATACACTACATGGACTGTGAGTACCGGTTGAACCAAAGACCTCCCTTTACGTGTATTTATGATATCGATATATTTTCGTCGTACTTAGTGATTAACAAACATAATTATAATAAAATAGGTGCACAAAACTACTTCGTTTATTGATTTAAAACGATCTATTAAAAACGCTATCTATCCCCTGCTGATGTTCAATGTGAATATAATACATACTGGCAGAACCCTGAGCTAGTTTGCTACCGAACACACAAAGAGTAATTGTTGATAAAGGTCATTTAATAATTGTACTAACAAAATATAAAACCATGACAATGTAACAGGTTAGCAGCCATATTTTCAACAGGAAAATACAACATATATGCATAGCTGCTAACTGCCTATACAATGATGCTCATAGCTTAGGTAAACAATTATCAAATGACAATGTAAAAGTAGCAAAGGTGGGGGCAATGATATACCCCACGGGATCGACTTTGCCGGCCAACTTATGAACGTATGATATGGCAGACATATAGGTAATTAAAGTAGCTGGTGCATAACATTGAGAGGGAAGATGTGCAATAAATGCCCCTAAAACACAAGTAGACGCAGGGAAAACGGGAACCACTGGAAATTGAAACCTGCAAATATTTGCGTAAGATGAAATGGCTCGGCGATATGCCCATTTCGTACCACATGATAAGGCAGCGTTCAGAAGAGGGTGCAGCATTGGTGCCAAAGTTGTAATGTCCGTGGCAGTCGTGTGGGGGGCAGCTGGAGCCAAAGTGTCAACTGTCATGTGGCTGTTAACGGAGTCGCCCAGGAACAGGGAGTTAAGTGCACCGGTAACTACACTGTCCAGTGGGTCACTTGCCAGTGCATCATAGCGGGGCAGCGTCACCGGAGAAGCAACAGGGACGTACCCGTGCAGGGCATGGCCATTTGGTAGAGGTGGGGTCGCACTCATCGCGAAGTTGCTTCAGGACCTCCCGAGACACAAGGGCCACCATGACAGTCATGCTGGTCGTGGCAATGCCAAGGGCGACAGTCACGGCAGGTACAGGGACCTGGCCTCCTCCTCCGCTGCCCGATTCAAGAGGGCAGAGTGACGCTGAGATGTGTGACGAATCGTAGATCGTCGCAACGCAGATGCCCGACCACGCTTCATACTGCAACCGGCAACAAAAGGCCAGACAGCACATCGAAACGGTCACAACAGGGCATTAGTGCATGCCAAGGGTGGGCAACTGGAGCTGATCGCAATCCAGCTGGTACAGATAGATGAACATGATGTCACATATGACAAAGACGTGATATAACGGAAAGTATGATCACTGTATGCCTGACAAGATGAGTCAGCAAATTATTGAAAGTATAGCTGAGAAGATATGCTGTAGTGAAACACAGTAAGTAGGAGACAGACCATGAATGGTGAGAACACCAAAGGTACATAAGACAAACAAGAAATGTGAATTGCTGTCATGGACAGAACTAGAACAAAGGGAATGAAGGGTAAGAGATACCAATATTCCATAAATGCAGAGATGAGAACACCAGCAGTACATCATATGGATAGGCAAAATATCAATATGAACAATGACCACACAGAATAACAGGCATGGCTAATAATTACAACTGAATGTTACTGCAGATAAATAGAGAAGACAGAGTAGTTCAGTGGTGGAAGCTGCAACAAGCCAACAGAAGGCCTGGCAGTACATCTTAAACCGTGACAACATGCACAGAGTACGCCATACAAAGATGAAACACTCCCAGCAATGGGAGAACGAAGAGACAAAACATCAACGGTACACCATACAAACACGATCAAGGCCCAGCAATGTAAGGACGAACGCGTGGGTACACGAACGGTACACCATACAGACATGATAAGACCGATCAAAGTGAGTACAAGACAGAATATAAACGGTACACCAACCAGACATACGGTACACCACACAATCACGATAAAGCCCGGCAATGTAAGTACGATGCGTGCGTACACTAACGGTACAGCATACAAACACGATGAAGAGCCATCGATGCGAGTGCGACTATGACAGAACGTAAACGGTACACAAAACAAACATACGGTACACCATACAATCACATAAAGCCCCATCAATGTAAGTACGACCGCGTGCATACACTAACGGTACACCGTACAAAAAGACAAGGACACATCATTGTAAATACGACCGTAGCGAACACAACGGTACACCATACAAAAAGACAAGGACACATCAGTGTAAATACGACCGTAGCGAACACAACGGTACACCATACAAAAAGACAAGGACACATCATTGTAAATACGACCGTAGCGAACACAACGGTACACCATACAAAAAGACAAGGACACATCATTGTAAATACGACCGTAGCGAACACAACGGTACACCATACAAAAAGACAAGGACACATCATTGTAAGTACGACCGTAGCGAACACAACGGTACACCATACAAAAAGACAAGGACACATCATTGTAAGTACGACCGTAGCGAAAACAACGGTACACCACAAAAACAAGACGACAAAGAATGAGTGTTGAGAACATAAATGGTACACCACCGAACCACGCTAAAGCCCCATCAATGTAAGTATGACCGCGTGCGTACACTAACGGTACACCATACAAACAAGAGAAGGACACATCAATGTAGGTACGACCGTGTGCGTACACTAACGGTACACCATACAAACAAGAGAAGGACACATCAATGTAGGTACGACCGTGTGCGTACACTAACGGTACACCATACAAACAAGAGAAGGACACATCAATGTAGGTACGACCGTGTGCGTACACTAACGGTACACCATACAAACAAGAGAAGGACACATCAATGTAGGTACGACCGTGTGCGTACACTAACGGTACACCATACAAACAAGAGAAGGACACATCAATGTAAGTACGACCGTGTGCGTACACTAACGGTACACCATACAAACAAGAGAAGGACACATCAATGTAAGTACGACCGTATGCGTACACAACGGTACACCATACAAACAAGACAAAGAAACGTCAATGTGTGTACGACCGAGAGCGTACACTAGTAGACACGACGGAGACAATCACAGGATCAACGGCACGAGACAAATCATTAGTTCCGATGTCAATAATAACCGCGCTCCGTGACAGCTCCCGGACGACTGACAGTTCCCCGGTCAAGCGATCTAGGGTAAGACCCCCTGAGATCATGGTAAAACACGGCGGAAAAAGGATCAGCCACATCTAAATCTGCACCAAAGATGCCAGAATTATCGGTACTAGATACATAACGCTGTAGGCGGGGTATCAAACTGTGGCCGATAATCAATAGCTCACAATCGCCAAACCATTATCCAGCAGACAAGTTAACCCCGGCACACTCGGACGTAACGATCGAAAATGGGCGACGGGCGAAAATGAAGATGTGACACTTAACTACATAACACAACAAGATAATCAAGTCAAAAGACGCTGAGAAAGCGGACAGTTGAAGTATAAAGCAGGAACAAAGCCCGGAACACAACAAAGTAGCGTGACGTGATACAAACCTTGAGTGAAATGAAGAAAATTAACCTCTGTGTTGGCTCTGTTTACAAAACACTCGCTGCAGCTCAGAGATCCAACACAAAGGGATGACGCTTGTGGAGCTACGGGGTCACCCCTGCAAATTCACCATGCATTGCTTGGCGTATTGTGGACCGTTACTCGGCCTCCGGATTACAGTGTTGTCTAACAAATATTAATAAACAGATCAATTTCACATCACATTGGATAAATACTATTTTGACAGGTTTGTAACAATATTCATATATTACAAAAAGTATTACAATTCACAGAGACTTAAAATTAAAATACTATAATTCCGCTAATTCATGTACAGGGATATCCTGAGATTATAGATTAAAATAATGTTCATGCGTATAATCTAACGAACTACCTACTAAAATAGAACACAATATTTTTTATGTATTACATATTATCAACAGACGGCCTAAATACATTGAATACAACCAATATATAATTATAACAACTATTTACTAGACTTACAAAATGGCCTATTTTCTTTTCGTCATCTGCGAAGTCTAAAATATAATTCTATTTTAACAAATCCTCCGCGACACCATTACGTAATTTTGGTGACGTCACAGTCCCGAAGCACAATACGAGGACGGAAGCTGAGCTGGCTTGCAATGGACGCGCTGTTTCGTTCATATGATGTACGTATTCGTGTTTTATTGCAAGCACACACAACACGCAAACAACGGACAACTATAATTTTTAGCCCGCAACATGTGGCCATTTGCGCTTACGTATTATCTATGTATTATTGCGCTAAATTGTACCACTCTTAATGCATCTGCTCAGCAAACGACTCGATTTCTTTTCTTTTCTCCTTTCGGTTGTTTATAATAATTTATAATACAAATAAGAGAGTTATTTACTTACGAGTCTAAAGCTCCGCTTTGAGGACCACTCTACATTATATTCCAGCAAACGTATTAATAACGGATGCATGCCATATATATGTAAACACACACACACACACACACACACACACATATATATATATATATATATATATATATATATATATATATATATATATGTGTGTTATATATATATATATATATATATATATATATGCATACATACATACATACATACATACATACATACATACATACATACATACATACATACATACATACATACATACATACATACATACATACATACATACATACATACATACATACACATATATAGTAGAATAATGCATATATATACAAATCCTCATACATATGCAGGTGTTGCAGTACCTCAGGTATTGCAATACCTCACGAAGTTTAACGCCCCTGCCATGCAGAGTTGTAAACCTGCATCTGCTCAGCAAACGACTCGATTTCTTTTCTGTTCTCCTTTCGGTTGTTTATAATAATTTATAATACAAATAAGAGAGTTATTTACTTACGAGTCTAAAGCTCCGCTTTGAGGACCACTCTACATTATATTCCAGCAAACGTATTAATAACGGATGCATGCCATATATATGTAAAACACACACACACACACACACACACACACACACATATATATATATATATATATATATATATATATATATATATGTGTGTGTTATATATATATATATATATATATATATATATATATATATATATATATATGCATACATACATACATGCATACATACATACATACATACATACATACATACATACATACATACATACATACATACATACATACACATATATAGTAGAATAATGCATATATATATACAAATCCACATACATATGCAGGTGTGGCAGTACCTCAGGTATTGCAATACCTCATGAAGTTTAACGCCCCTGCCATGCAGAGTTGTAAACCACTGCCTTGTGGTACAGGTTCTTGACAGAACCGAAGGCTAAGGGAGCAAACCCTAACCAGAAAACCATGTCACTGTGGCAGCATCAAGGGCGGTTGATGTATGGAACTTCCAACATCTCTCGACCAGCCACTGCAGGGACAAATAGTTTGCGCCTCTCTTGACATATTCTTGCTGGTGTGAAACCTTTATTTGCTCCCCGAGGGAGAGCCGCTAGTAACTTGCAGAAACCAGCGGCACTTCAACAGGTTTTGCTGGCAGCTTCCAAGAAATGAACAACTGCACAAAATACCATACCGGATCGGCCGTCGCCCGGGTTACCAAGGTCCGCGTTGCTCGACCTCATCTTCCGTCGATAGTGGAAAATCAGCTAGGAAGAAGAAGAAGAAGACAACTACTGACAATTGCTCAATGGAACGTCAGGACTCTCATCGACCGAGAAACAGCTCACCGACCAGAAAGACGTACGACACTAGTAGCAATGGTACTTGCCAAATACAACATCGACATCGCCGCCCTATGTGAAACAAGGTTCTCAAAGTCTGATAGTCTCAACGATTTGGAATACTCTTTCCTCTGGAGTGGCAAACCCGAAGGAGAAAGAAGGGAGGCCGGAGTGGGATTTGCTATCAAAAATGATAGCTGACAAAATGCCACGGCCAGTAAGTGACAGAATCATGACGATGAGACTACCTCTGAGCAAGGGCAACTTTGCTACAATTATCAGCGTGTAGGCTCTAACAATGACAAACCCAACTGGCAAGTGTGCTCAGTGGCATCCCCAAAACAGATAAGCTACTGCTGATAGGATACTTCACTGCGAGGATAGCAAGAGACAATGAGAAGTGGCCCTTGGTCATGGGCAAACATGGGATTGGGAAATGCAACTCAAATGTCGAGCTTCTACTGGCTCTGTGCTCTGAGTTCGAACTGATAGTGACGAACACCATGTTCAAACAGAAGGATGAAAGCAAGACCACTTGCATGCATCCTCGTTCCAGACACTGGCATATGATCGTCTTCATCATCACGAGGTGTCGGGATAAGATGGACATCCACAGTACCCGAGCCATGCGTGGAGCTAACTGCTGGACCGATCCCCAGATGCTGAGATCAAAAGTGGCTTTGATAATATGACAAAAGCACAACAGGCAAGGCCGGCCAAGCTCAACACAGCAACACTAAGAACCATCAGCCATAGGGAGGGTTCTGTGCAGATGGACAGTGCTCTCGTCCAATGGGAGGAGAAGGAAAACGTAACACCAGACGAGGAATGGGCCGCTCTGCAGCAGGTCGTATACAACACAGCCAAGACATATATTAGCAAGCCAGACAAAAACACCAGGAATGGTTCGACCAGGAGCTACAGATTCGTATGAGGAGAAGAGACCAAGCCCACCGGAGAGTGTTGCAAACCAGGAGCACTAGATCCATCATTGCAGCATAACAAGATGCCTACCCAAAGGCACCCGTGTAGCGAAGTCAAACTGGTGGGAAAGGAAGGCAGAGTTGCATAGAGCTGCTGACAGAAAAGACATAAAGGGCTTCTACAATGGACTGAAGGAAGTGCGTGGACCCAAAAAAGAAGGGACCTGTTTACCTGAATTCAACAGATGGAATGGAGACCTTCTCTGATAGCAAGGATGTTGTGCAAGATGGAGTGAACACTTTGAGAAGCTACTCAACGTCCCTGACGACATAGATCACGTAGCTCTGGAA